>PVLD010001838.1:0-186122 GCA_004027595.1 Dinomys branickii
GAGCTGGTGGTGTTTATTAAGGAGGTTCGCTCCCTTGCTGCTCACCCGGTCGCCATCTTCCTGAGTTCTCTGAAATAATTATTTAGAAAATACTCATTGTGTAACTATGTAGGCATACGTCAAGAAGATTAGGAAGTTTTCAATCTCAGGAAGCTCACAGTCGCTTACCTCAGGCGGACCTGCTACCTGAGCCTGTGTAGGTGTCGTTGACAAAGTACTGTACTATAGGTCTGGGAAGTTAATAAAGAACAGAAATTTATTCTTACAGTCCTGGATGGAAGGAACTCCAAGTATGGGGTGCCCGCAGGCTCCATGTCTAGGGAGGGCCCTCTTTCAGGCTCATGGGTGGCTGTGCTCCTGTGGCACCTTGCGTGGTGGATTGAGGAGCTGGAAGGCGGCTCTCCGGCCTTTACGGTACTGCTCTCTCTCATGAGGCCCCACCCTCCTGACTCAGTTGTCTCCCAAAGGGCCCACCTCTCAATGTCACATTGGGGTGAGGTTTCAACATGAACTGGGGGGGGGAACATTCAGTCCATTAGGCTTTCTTATAAATACCACAGTTTTAGCAATCTAAGAACTGTCATGATTATGTGGAAACAAACCTTACTTGAGGCACTTAAAATAAATTTACATACAAATCGCCTTTGAGTTTTTGAGGTATTTTGGTATTGAGCAACATGAGGAATTTTTTTATTGCTGTTGTTAACCCAATAATGAGAACAAAACTCTGCTCCAGCAAGACTACAATCTCGCGCAAAATACCTAGTATCAAAATACTGCAGCAACACTTAAATCGCCTTTGCAGCAAAATCTATGCTGCTGGATTCGCAGGGTAGTGAAAACATGGGCTTAAAAAAAATCAGAAGAGGACAAGTGAAAGTAATGTGTATCTTTGCTGAGACACATGTTTTTTCAATACTCGAAATCCTTTAGCAATTTATTCATTTTTGGTTTTCTAGAGACAGAGTCACGCTATTAGTTTAGGCTGTCCTTGAACTTACTATGTAGCCCAGCCTGGTCTTGAACTCAGTGATTCTCCTGCCTCAGCCTCCAAGTGCTGTGATTACAGGCTTGTGCCACCATGCCAGACCTTTCATTTAGCAATTTAGAGTACACTGTGACACCATGAAGATGATACAGCTAAATATTGAAATGGAATATCCATCCTGTCTATTTCAAAATATTAAAACTACTACACGCCATAAAAAAACCCCACAGTTTTCTCAGGTTGATGTCACAGCCTGTGTATCACATGGAATCTGATAATACAGAGGAGGCAAGTCTACAAAGGAAGAGTTGCAGAAAGTGTCACAGAAGAGGTAGCAACTGAAGTCAGCCTCGTGAAGCAGCAAATCACTCCCTAGAGAGGGAGCAAAGTTGAAGAAAGTCTCCCAGCCATGAAAATGAGGGTGATGTCCCACTTGGGAAGAGGGGACTGGTGTGACCTAAGTATAGGCGAGACAAGTGAACTACTGCAGAACAGGGTCATGAGATGCTACAGCAACTTCACCCCATAGCAGCTATAGCTATGAAAATCGTCTGAGGTGGTTTGCACAAGGGGCTGAGGGATATTATCACAGTTACTTTACAAAAGTTCGCCAGCAGCCTAATGGAGAGTGCATTACAGAGGATGACAACAGAGAGGTCAGGTGGAGTCTCTCTGTCCAAGTGACCGGGGCTGTGAACCAACAGCTGGCTCTAGGTACCAGGGCAAGAGGCATCAAGTGCACTGGAAAGTCCTATGAAACACCTTAGACGAGGGTTACAGAATGGGCAGCAGAGAGGATGACTCCCCGGCTTCCAAAAGGGCAGAACTGTAATTACAAAGGGAGATGGAAAAGTGAACTGAACCCTGGGGGTGGAAAGACTGGGGAGATACGACAACAAAGTTGGTTTGTGTCCATGAAGAGAAAGTTCTACATACCGGAAATACAGAAGGGCAACCACATTGAACTTGATTAAAAACAAGAAAGTGGCCTTTAGATACTGGAGATACTGTATATCAATTTTCCTCCAGGCCCTCTTGACAAAACCACTAATATCCTTGAAGTCTAGCTGCTCTATTTAAATAAAGAAACCTGTGGCCTGTCACACGCTGGAATAGTTCTCATTCAAGGTCACAGGGCTGTTCTGTGTGAGCCACGTGAAATAAAAATAATGGCTTACCCTCAAAGACCTGAAATTTAGAAGTTTTGTGTTAGAGTTGAGAATATTTTTTGCAGCTTTACTGCAGTATTACTGTACATTCTGTTGGCGGTTAAGAAAATAAGGCAGGGATTGAAGGGAGGGTAGGGGAATGGCAGAAAAAAAGGAAACAAATTACTTCATGTACAGGTCCAAATTCTCTGTGAGGAATGAGACCACTGTATATACCTAAAATGTACCAATGAAATCTGATTGGAAAAAAATTTTAAAAGGCAGTGTGTTTTATATTTTTATAACTAAGGTTTTCTAAAAAAAAAAATACATATATGTTATATATAAATAAGGTTTTCTTTATCACAAGATATATTAGTACTATACATTAGCACTGTCAGAGAAATGTGTATTTTTAAAAACAAAGAATACATTTTAAACTTGTAATTTAAAAACACAATCCATCAAAAGGCCAGAAACTAATAAAATGAGATGTGACACTAAAAGACAAAATATTCTAATTTTATCAGATACTAAGTAAAACACTTTTTTTTTCATGTACTAGAGACTGAACTCAGGGGCTTCTACTGAGCTAAATCTCCAGCCCATTTTATATTTTTTATTTTGAGGCAGGGTCTTACTAAGTGCTAAATTTCCAAGGCTCAAACTTGTGATCTTCCTGCTTCAACTTCCCAGAGTGCTGGGATTATAGGCCTGAGCCACCAGATTCTGCATATATATATATATATATATATATATATATATATATATATTAATTGGCAGTTTCCAAAAAATCCCAGACACAGCTTGATTTTCCCATTACTTCTGGATAAAGACTGCACAGGTCTGTTTTATCTGCATTTTTTTTTTTTGAGACAAGGTCTTGTTATGTAGCCCCTGCTGGCCTCAAATTTATGGCAATCCTTCTGCCTCAGCCCTGTAAGTGCTGGGATTATAGGTGTGCACCATCACACCCAGCTCAGGTCTGTCTTATCCGGAAGTCTGATTTTCTCCTAAAACTTTAACGCAACACAAGACGAATCATGTTGTACAGCAACATGGTAAGAGAGGTGGTAAGAGAGGGTGAACCCTAGCTGGCCTGGAGTTCTGAGACCTGGCTTTAGAAAATAACTAAGAATATACAACCATCGTTCATAGAAGAGGCCTAGGCCACTCGGGCTAAGCACAGGGGAGGGAGGGCGGAAAGCAATTAAGAATGGAGGGTCTGGAGCCAGACTCCTTGGTTGTGGATTGCAGACTGGTGGGCTGGTAGCTGTGTGACTTTCAGCAAGTTTCTTTATCTCCCCGTGCTTCCATTTCTCATCAGTACAGCGGGAATAACCCCATGCTTCCTTGATAAAGTAGTGAACTAACTGCGGGAAAACAACTATTTACAGTGTTTTACACCTACATAACTAAGTTAACACCTCAGCCCTTAAACGGAGGGAAAGGCTGCGTCACTGTGCTCACTTTATTGCCCCACCCACGCAGAAAGACCGAGACGTCCTTACCATCTCCTCATAGTGACTGAGACTTTTAAATGATGTTTCATGTTCACACCAATGATGCTCTTGAAACGAGTTGCACAACAGGTTAGGAAAGGAATGCCGGTAATGTATGAGGGGACTGTGATGTGTCACCTGGTTTCGGTGCTGCACCTCACCCTTTGGAAGCCAACCACAGTAGCACTGCAGATATACGTTATGAACAATTACTTTCCCCTCGTTCCTTCAGATTTTGTTTTGTTTATTTTTGTTTCTGTGGTACTAAGGATTGACATCAAGGCTTCACACATGCTAAGCAAGCACTATGTAACTGAGCTGCGTTGCCAGCCTTTCAAATCTTTAAATTTCAAGACAGGGCCTTGCTAAGTTATCCAGGCTGGCTTCAAACTTGCCCATTCTCTTGCCCTAGTCTCTTGACGAGCGTTTTTGTTTCTGTCTTTTTAATGCACTGTATCTGAAAATTATCTGCTTTGGAAAATATCTGCCCCTGGGTTAACTGGCAGAAAAAAAAGTTTGTTTTGTTTCCAGATTAAAGCCTGAACAATACATCAAGTAGCCCTTTGAAAACTGTGTTATCTGATGAAACATTTTTATCTTTGACCCTCAGCCCTGGGCAAAACTCAGTTAATCTTCAGTCTCCCTATTTACAAGGGGAATAACATGCCAAATGAAGGCTCTGGGTGCTGGAAGGGCCAGTCTAGATTCCACATTTGGCAAAGTGCTCTCTCTACTCTCAAAAAGTTGGGAAGTGCAAAGAGCTTTCATATGACCTCAAAGAAGACAAGTGCAGTGATTGCAGGATTTCTGAGTGGGAAGCCCAATGTCAACATTAAACAAAAAGGACAAAGCACGTTACCAACGTACTTCAACTAGCAAAAGCTAAATATGTTTCATAACGTTGTGGGTTTACTTTGGTTATGTTTCCCCTTTCTCAAACCTTGGAGGAGGGAGGAGGCACTTGATGAGCGCAAGACACAAATGAGCTCATTTTTGCCATCCTGACACCTCATGGGAGATCAGTGAGTAAGTTCTAAACCTGATTATTTGTGAAAGCTTAAAATATTTTGACTAGGGTTGCTCCTAATTTGTGTCAGAAGATAAAATTTCATTGAAGTGACTCTAAAAATCAAATTGGCTTTTATCAGTGATTGTGAATGGAGCTGCATCCCATCTGAAATTAGAAAGGCAGTTTGAACAGCTTATGGAAAGCGGCTTGAGCAAGACCAAAGACACGGCATGATATATAATTTAAAAATGGACTGGGTAACATCAACTTCAAGCTACTTCTCTCATCAGGATTAAAGCAGAAGGAATTTCCCTACCATGACAGCTCAAGTTGCCCTACCCCCATTTCACTGGTTGCTGCAGGGCTTTTGTTTTTAGTAGAAACAAGATGTATGTGGGGATTTCCTTGTTTCTTTAAAGTGTCAGTTTGAGTCCATGGCACTTAGCATGAGTGACTCCATCTTGGTTTGTTCGGTTAAGAGTCTAGGGATCAGCTCAGTCCAAAACCACGCCCTGCCATAAATTTCACTTAATACTTGGCTTCAAAAACAAATCTACATTCTAAAAGAAAAAAAAGTAATAATTGTAAGCACCTCTACTACAAAATGAGCATGGGATCAAGACATACAAAGTGAGCCCCAAACACAGCAAGCAGAGAAGTGGCTGAGGAAAATCAGAGCCTAGGGGACCTAAATGTGACATCTTAATCTCAACTCCAGAGTCACTTCTACCTCACAACCGAGTGCTACTCTGCTAACACAGCCTACTGAGAAGGCCTTGTGGGCCTGGATACCTGCTCTCAATGGTAGGAGACGACTGCAGAGCGGGGAAATTTCAGAGGCCAACAGGAGACCTGAAAACAGCAAAAAGGACATTCTGACACTATTACTTTAAAGCTACCCAGGAAAACAATGTTGCCTTTAAAAGTAGGACTTCTGTTCACTGGAAAGGCCCAACAGCTGGTTTATCACTTCTGAGGGATGTGGTGTGGCTCTGCATCAGGTGAGATGATTCTAGGGCTGCTTTCACAACCGCTGAATGGATCACTTTCCCTGCACCACCCTCACCCCCAATTTGATTGATTCAAACTTCCTATTTGTGACCAGCCCTTTCCGTGCAAATGAGCCTCAAATGCTAGTCTCCTGAGGCTCTGAATTTTGCTGGATTTTCGTCTTCCCAAACAAACTGTGCAGATAGAGAATCTCTATTCTGAAGACTTCATTTTAGACCTAAACAGTAAGCTCTGCCAAGTTCATATTTGTGGGACAGACCTCTGGGAGTCTTGGACTGTGAGTCCAAACTCCCTCCGAATCTTTGCATTTGCCTGTTGTAAGCATTCAAGCTGCCCAATCCTGAACCCTTTTCCTCTTCCTGATGTCTACCTCCCACCTGAATTGCAATTCTCCTTCTGAGGTTCGGTGTCTTGATGGGTCCAGAATCTCAAGGAACACCCTTGCACGCCTACTTTCTTACTCTCGCCCACATCTAATGCCTCAGCCCGAAGGTTCTGCATCACAGCTGTGACGGATTTCTGCTAATTCCCATGCCTTGTTAGGTCCTCGTTGCGTCCTGCAGGGACCAAGACCTAAACTTTCTACCTGCTCTCTCCGCCCCCATAAATCCTGCCCAGAGCAACCATACCTAATTCTTTCTCAGTCACGAATGTTCCTACTGTCTCTCTGATGCTGATGCCACCACGTGCACATTGACAATTTCAGGATAAAATTTAAACTCCTTGGCTTGCCACACAAGGATCTCCATGATCTCAGCCCTGTCTGTATCTCTACCCTCCCATCTGCCTTGTGTGCATTTATGTGTAGCTATAACCAAGAGCCTGTGGTCTGTAGAAGGCACCACATTTTTACACACAGCTCCCTCTGCCATGCTGTTTCCCACAGGCCCATGTGTTACAAGTCTTGGTCCTCACTGTGAGGCTCCTGGGAGGTAGTGGCACCTTTCGGAGGTGAGGCCTAGTGGAAGAGATACAGGAGAGAGTGTAGGGAAGCTGGCTACAAAAATAAGCAAGATCTACAAAACAAGCAAGTCAATTACAAGATCCAGGGCAATGATGAGACCTGGTATGTAAAACTTCTCATGAGCTCCCAGGAGAGGTGGACAGCGTAAAAGAAGACCAGCCACCAGGGCAAGTCTGCTGTTGTGAGTTCCCACAGTAACCTGTGCTGGGCTTCTCAATAGCACTGTGTACTTTTGTCTCTGCCTTTACCCTCCCCTTCTCTGTGTTGAGCCCAAGTTCGCTCTGCAAGCTGGTTTCTCCCATCCCCATTCACCTTGCATTTTTTCAAACAAACTTTTTGACACTGTTTTTGGTTTGCCTTGTCCAGTTCTTTGTTTGAGGCCAAAAAGACCTGAAATACTTTCGACTGGCGAGTTGTTCCTAAAATAATTACCTAGTAACAGGAGGTCCTTAGGACACGGTGCGCATGCACTTGAGGAGCCGGTGAGAACACGGCCTCTTCATCTTTGCTGTCTGGCCCGGTAGGTTAAAGAACAGCTCCAGCACACTCCCCCACAAGACGTGCTGCCTCACTACAGGCCCAGCGCAACACGCCAATTGATCCTGGACTAAACCTCCCAAACAATGAGTCAAAATCAACCCCCTACCCTCGTAATTATCTCAGGTATTTCACTGTAGTGATGGAAATTGACCAATACACCATCCTCTGGCACAGCTTTCAGTTGCTTCACATGAGGTGTCATCAAAAACTACAGTGAATGTTTAAATTTGAAAAAGGCTTTATTACAGTAATAGATGCATTATTCCCCTTAATCCCTCTCAGAACGTTCTGCCTTTCGTCAGACGGGCTTATTCCATCATTCTTTCCACCTCCTGAAACAGTTCTCCAAGTCTTTTCTTCTTGGTTGCCTGTGACTGTGCTCTCATTTTGACTTTGGGAAGAGCCCCCAAAGCCCAAGACTCACATGACGCCAGAGCCATTGGATGAAGCGGGTGAGGGCACAATGTACTGCTTCCCTTCCCCTGCGGTTTTACTGGATGGCACTCAGCAGCAATAGTCACTGAATTGTCAAATCACCTCAGTAAGACACTCACGAAAGAGGACTTCCAGAACTGCTTCAGAAAGTGGCAAGAGTAACGGGACAAGTGTGCTTGAAACCGGGTTGGGGGGTCTATCTGGAGAGAGACTGATGGCAATGTGTCTTCAAGATTTTTAAAAAATTTAAACACTGTATTTTTGATTAGTTGTTATGTACCTTCTAATGCTTACACTGACAGCAGTCACCAGAAACATGGAGTGAGGTCCCAGTTCCACCTCTTCCTGGTGCTGTGAGTTGGGTAGTTTCACTGAATTTCCTAAAACTTGGTTTCTTTACCTATGAAAGTGGGCTATTGTGTTAGGATGACCAAACAGGAACACTGTTGATTTTTCTGTATTTATTTTATGTTCTGCTAGTTTGCTCAATTTGTTTACTAGTTTTAGTCTTTTTGGTGAAAATTTTTGGGTTTTCTATGTAAAGGATCATGTCATCTGCAAGTAAGGCTAATTTGAGTTCCTTTCCTGTATGTATCCCTTTTATTTCTCTTGCCTGATTTCTCTGGATAAGCTTTCAAGTACCATCCTGAACAAAAATGCTCAGAGTGCACATCCTTGTCTTGTTCCTGATTTACAGAAAAAGCTTTCAGGTTTCCCACTTACTGTGATGTTATCAGTAGTTTTTATCTGTTTGAGGTAAAGTCCTTCCATGTGTATTTTTTTTTTTAATTATAAATGGATCCTGGATTTTGTCAAAGGTTTTTCTGTGTCTCTTGAAGTGATATGATTTTTGTCCTTACTTCTGCTTATGTGAGATATTACACTTACTGATTTACTATGATGAATGTATTTATTATACATTACAAATGTATACTAATAGAAAAGAGAAGGAAATAAAAGCAGTAAATGCAAAGTGCATAGACCTGGCAGTGACACATCTTAACATTTTTTTCCTCCTCTCCTCTTCCATCTCATATCTCTTTGTCTTTTTGAGACAGGGTCTAGCTATGCAGTTCAGGCTGGCCTTGAGCTCACTTTATAGCCCCAGCTGGTCTTGAACTTGCAAGGATCCTCCTGCCTCAGCCTCTTGAGTGCTGGGATTACAGGCACGTGCCACCACAGTCAGCCCTATCTCATATCTTTGTTATCTGGCTACAGATCATTGGCCCCTAAGGAAGACTATCTGCCCCAAGCTGAGCTAATGATAGCCCTTTTGTGGAAGATGAAAGAAAGATAAAGGTGGGAGGAGAGGAGAGGAGAGGAAAGGGAAGGGAGAGAGACAGAGACTCAGACAGGAAAGAGAAATGAAGAACTGGTCATCTGTACTATTAAATCATAGCACCTGGAAGGCAGAGGTAGCATATCCTTTGACTTCCTATTGCCAGGGACTACCATAATGACTGATAGTCAGTCAGAGACTGACTGAACACATGATTTGCTGACTTCTGGGGAGAAGCACTAATTTGCATTAAAATTCTTAATATAATCTCAAGGATCTGCAGACACTGTCCTGTGGTAGGAGCTAAAAGAAAGATGCAAACTTCTGACAGTTCTAACCAGGAAGAGCCGGGGTAGTACACTCTGAGAAGAGTAACTAATCTCCTGAACAGATATGCCTCATTATCCACTGAACTAATCAAAGTTGATTTCAAAGATTAATGCTAAATTGTGAAAAAAAAAGTTGTAGTCTACAAACAAATACTAAACTCGTTCAGAAAAGAATTACTAAATTTATCCCCAAGAGACAGTGCATTGACCTGGCAGAGACATGTTTAATTATTAAACATTTAGCAACTGAGGAAAACAAATCACCACTCTACTATGACCCTGGGATCCATAACTTACATAAGTCTTGGAAACTGTTGGAAATTCCAGACTCACATGAGGTAACTGTTTACCTTCCTTACTGCCTCTCAACCCAGGGATTAAAATAGACTTCATTGTTCCATAATCCTGGCTGTAACAAGACGTAGGCTATCAATGCTGGAGAATGAATTTTAATGGCGGAACCAGGAGCATTAGGGAGGAAATCAGGAGGAAGAGTTTTTCTTGATAGAAAGGGGATGAGGGTAATTTTCATTATGTTTTCAACTGAATAAACTGTTGTATGCTGGCTGCAACATACCCCTCCTGCATTGGCACAAAGTATAAATTAATTATTACATAATAAAATTCTTACATTTTATGTTTTCCAAATACTTTCTAATTTACTAATGTGTCCCTGAAACAATTATAGCTCAAAACTTTATCAGTAAAGTGACTAACTTACTTTAGATTCAGTTTAGTCAAAACAACATCAAATAACTGGGAGACCCACTACCTGGAAATTAAGCTAAGTGCCTGCAAATGCAAGTTAACACTATCTCTATGGGAGAGTACATTGGGAATTCCAACTTCTGTTGTTCAGAATTGTTCTTAATCTTTCATGTGCCTACATGTCACCTGGAAAACTCCTGAAAACACAACTGACCACTGAGTAGCACTGGCCTAGATGAAACATAGTATCTTTGCTTCAACCAGGAACTGAAATTTCCTTGTACCTCCAGCTTCATTCTGCTGAGCTGAAGTACAGCATGTGATCCTCCTGGTTTAGAAGTCACTGCTTGTGTTTAGCACTCTCAGGGCCAGAAGGTCAAGATGCTTCTAGGGATGGAAAGGGATCATCTTGGGTGCCATTATGGTGGCAGCAGAGAGAGTCACCTTGAGGGTAGGAGCTTGACTGGGGCAGTGGAACCCGCAGGGAATGAGCAAGACCAACAGGCTTGGCAGGGGTCACTGGGTGAAGAGGAAGGGAGTCTGCAGAGTGGTGACAGGTGAGAATCCATCTGTCACTCATGGGACTCATGTTGAGGACTGCCTGGCAACAAGCGGTAAATGGTAACGTGGTGGAGAGCAAAGCTGGCTGTGCAGAGCGAAAGTGGCTGCAACAGAAAGGGGGAAAGGGCATTCACATTATGCACATATCCAACTTGAAAAGAAAATTACCACCTGGGGCAACTACTCAGATCAAAGATAAATGTGCACTACAAATATTCAACAAGACATTTCTTAGTAGAAAAAGAAATCACTAACATGACACTCATAATGAATAATTTAAGTTTTTCAACAATAAGCTAGATAGGGGTGTCCTGTTTAATAAAGTGGAATCCAGAGTAGCTGGTGTCAGACAGCTACTTGTGTAAACCAGCCTCAGATCACTCCTAATCCCACAGTCGATCTCACGCCCTGCCCTGCCCTGCACAGTACGGAAGCTGGGCAGCTCTGGTACCCAAAGAGCACAAGCACTGGAATCACTGAAGTGTGAGAGGTGAGAAACAGGGAAAGTCAGGGGCTGGGAAAACTCAAGTCCAGCTAGATCTGGCAATGAGCAGGTCACCGGTTACTGGTAAGGACTATAAAATCCAAAGTAGTAAGTACTCTCTCCACTCAAAGAAAGGAAGTTACGAGGCAGTAAAGTGTACCAAGTCCGGGACCTAATGAAGAGTTTCTAGGGAAGTATTTCACGTGTTTGTTTTCATGAATAAGCAAGGTAAAAAATGAAACAAAAAACCCTTAAAATAGCACCCATGACTTTCCATGATCAGACTTCAGCTCTAACCCAAAGGTGCCCAAGGCTATTAACTGTGCCAAAACATCCTCACAAATTTCTAAAAACTGTAATAGTAATTTACAGGGTAACTGAACAAATAATTGACAATTTTTAAATTACCTCTCAATACTAATGCTACACAGACATTTTAAAATGCAAGTATGTGCTTTTGTAGTTAAGCATTTACTGACAGTTTACAGTTTTCAATTTTCATTTTATTCTTTTAAAGCTCAGGTTCAACTCCTGATTAACACAAGTTTTCATGAACATTTCATTCTTAAAAAAAATCTGTATTATTGCTGTGATCTCCAGGACATAAATTTAGAAAGCAGTATTTCCCTTTGCCTGAGAAAAAAAAATAATTGAAATAATAAACTGGAAACTAATAAAAACATACCTATAGGGATTAGGTGTGTATATGTGCATAGAATGAAGTAGAAATTGTAATGAAAATTAAAACTAAAATTTTCTAAGTACAGTGTATGTACATTTAAAAAATAAATTCCTAAGATTAAATCAAATATGAGAAAGCATACCTTATATGATTGAAAACATACTCAACTGCATACAAAATTGGTAATCTAACAATACAAGTTTTAACTATGGGCTAAAGAAAAGTTTAAATATCTTAAAATTTGCTCAGCAGTTTTACCATTTCACTGTAGAAATATAATGAAAATTTGAAACCACTGTACATATGTTACTAAGATTTACAAAATATCGAGGCTATTTTCTTATGTAAGGCAAAAAACTATAAATTAAATCCAAGTTCAGAAGTCCTTGTGATGTTATATTTGAATTGAAAATATCCATATAAGCTCAACAGCTGAAAGAGAAATATTCTGTAACGCTTCCCACTCCCGGGATTTGCGAACAGGGACCAGGAGCCATCTGAGCACCCAGACACTGCTTGCACCCAGAACCACCCCCCACGAAAGCAGCCCAGGGTTCTCAGAAAAGTGACTGCATCCATATATAAGACAGAGAAAGTGCAAAGGAGCCGGAGGCAGCTGCTGGCCAGGAAGTATATTCGAGGGTGAGAAAACATTTCGGAGGGACACAGGACGAGGTATGTGAAGGGGTTGTAACTGGTGACATCTGAGCTATCTGAGCAAGACAAACTGACTTTAGCTGAGGAAGAAACCCCTAAGTGCACAGTGATAGGAGAGACAGACAGAGAGAGAGACAGAGGCTGGGTACCACCATTGGAGGTAACGATTATATTGCTAGTTATTCTGAAAATAATTAAAGGAAAGAAATTAAATGCTGACTTTATCTAAGATCACAGTTCTTTCCTGGCTAATAAAGTACTTTGGGCTGAATGCTTGTGCCTCCATCAAAAATCATGTTAAGATCCAAAGCCAGGCCGATGCTATTAAAGAGGTGGGCCTTTTGAATTATGATCAGGTTATAAAGGAAGAGTCCCCTTCATAGATTAGTGTCTGTTAAGGCTTGTGTGAAGATGTCCCTGCTCACCTCCCCCAAGCCTCATGCAGTCATAGGTGGGGCTTTTCAGAGATGGCTGGGTCTAGAGTGTGTGATGCTGGGATTAAGTGTGTGCTGGTGGGACCAAGGGTGTGTGATTACTAAATTTGTTCGCTGATTGTGCTGGCAGAGTTCTGGGTAGGATTAGGTGTTCCACACCCTGAGTGTGAGTGCCCTAAGGGTAGGTGAAATATAAGGAACAGAAAAAGTTGTTTGGGGTGCTTGTTGCTTGTCCCTGGTCACTGGTCACTGGTTTGCTGCTTTTTGTGCCTTCTGGCTGCCATGAACCGTTTCTCCTCTGTGATGCCCCTCTGCTACGCTGCCCTGCCTGCAGCCAGCCAACTACGGACTGAAACCTCTACCAACTTGAGCCAAAATTAAACTTTCCACCTTTAACTGTGGGTGTCGTGTATTTTGTTCCAGCAGTGAGAAAAGTAACCAAGACCCTTGGGGATGGCAGCGGAGAAACAGGCTGTGGTGGGAGCAGGAGGAAGGCAGCAAGCCTCCCCTTTCCTCTTATCCCACCCGGGCCGCAAGCCTCGAGGGTGTTGCCACCCGCACCCAAGGTAGGCCTTCCCATGAGCCACACCCACAACTATGCTAAACCAATTCAGTTATCACACACTCTTAATCCTTACAGTATCACACACCCTTGAAAAGCTACCTCGGAAAAGCTCTACTGATGAGCACGTGAGGCTTTGGGGGAACACCCAGGTACAAGCTGTAACAATTAGTGTCCTTACAAAAGAGAACCTAGAGAGTGCCTTACCTCCCTTCTCCACATGTGAGGATAAACCCGAAGCCAGCTGTCTGAACTAGGAAGCCAACCCTCACCAGAACCTGACCACCCTGGCACCCCGATCTCTGCAGAACTGTGAGGAATAAATTTGTTGTTTTTCAGTCACCCAGTTGATGATACTTTGTTTTAGCATCCTTAACTAGACATAAAGTCTTCCTTTCTTTGCAGAAAAATGTGATAATGTATATAGAAGAATCAAGGACTAGTAAACAATCACTTCTGCAGTCCTCAATGATCTGTGGTTTGGCGGAAAAAAGTCATGCACAGATACTAACACCCTCAGGGACAAGATGATTACCCAAAGGGGCTGACTGGGTGTCAAAGTACCACCTCGCAGATTATGCACAAATCTTATGGAGATAAACATAGGCCGACAGGGAAAGATACGGAGAGAACCGCCTTAACGGAGGGCTCTCCAGAACGGGACGGCTGACGTCATGGCTCCTGATGTGGTACAACAGGAAGGGCACAGAGGGGACAGAAAACTGGGCTGAGTGACCATCACCACAGGAACACAGCTAGAAACACTTACATGAAATAATGCAGGCAATGTCACCAAGAGCCCATAAACATAAATGTGGGTGGTATGTCAGATTCCCCAGCATGTGGAACAATGCGAAGTGTCTCGTACAATCAATATGGCTTGTGCTTATGTAGAGGAATATGCTTGCATGTAGGTAATTCAAATGGAGATATTAAAGGATGATATATTTGTACAGGATTCAGAGAAAAATGTGTATTTAGAGAGAGAAAGCAAAGTAGTCATGACTTTTGAATCTAAGTAAAAGGTATTCAGATATTAATTATTTGAAATATTTACCAAGTTGCACAAAGATTCTACATTTGCTTTAATCCTATGAAGAAACTGAAAATTTTATAAATGCATGCCATAAAGTGGTAAAATGAAAACTTTGTAAGTGCATGCAATAAAATGGCAAACACTAAATGTGTAAAGTTTGAGATGACAGAAGAAGGGGTAAAGAGGAGGTGAAGGATGAGGGCAGTTAAGCACTTACACTCATTTATCAGCTCCAGCAGGCACAGTGGTGAAGGGGAAAAGCCTTTCTTGTACCTTGGCTTTTCACAACTGACTCTACAGACTTCCTTCAACAAGTAGGTTTTTGGCAACCACCTACCAACATGCCGTCCCTCTGCTCTGCTGTTCGCACGCTCACAGAGCCAGGTTCTCCGATGACCTGCCACCCTACCCTCACAGCGCCCCCCAAGTCGGCCCATGTCTGAGAAGCGGCCCACGAACTTTTCCTCAACTGAAAGAAAACATGACATGCTAACCTGAATCTGCTGGTTTTAATTAAGCCAGGAGCTCTGTGTGCGTGTGATTATATAACTCAGTGGGCCGGTTGTCGATTCCCAGCTCTGACACCTTTATAATGGAACTACTTTGGTGAGATAGAGGAGTTTTCACTGTCCTTCGCTCTCTGCCAGAAAGAGAAGATGATGACCAGGAAATAAGGACTTTAAAAAAAACACTGAATTTCAAGGAGAATAAATCTAAAGTCCCATGTAAAGATTTTATTTCTTCTTTACCTCTGTTCAACACAAGCTAAAATTCTTTTGGGCTGACCTGCACAAGGTCCGAACACACAAATTAAACCAAAATATTCATTCATACCAAATGTTACATTATCAAACTGCAAGTTTAAGGAGACCGTTTGAGCCCAAAACAAATCAGTTTTTCCTGAAAACAAGACATTCCAGTTCATCTGTGTCAGAATAAGGACGTCTCCTCTGCTTCAGTCCTGACCAAAAGCCACCTGACACTGTTCCATTTCTCCTTCTACTGTTCCTCTGTTTTGCTGACGAAGGCTGTTCAAATTTGTGAATTAAATAAAAGCAAATCAAGATTCATAACTAACTTGGTTCTCATTTTGTCTTGTGACATTCTCATTTCACACTCAAAAAAGGTATCCTTTAATTGCTCATCGTTTGCCTCAAATTATGCACAGACACCAAGGAGGTAAACCATAGAAAGTTAGAAGTTAAGTCAGTAGCAACAAGCTGACAATTGGGCTGGGGATATAGCTCAGTGGAATAAGCGCTTGCCTAGCAAGCGCAGGGTCCTGAGTTTGATCCCCAGTACCGCAAAAAAAAAAAAAAAAAAAAACAAGCTGACAATTGCTCTAAGCGGAAATACACAAATTCCATTACTGGGTTCACTTATCTAACTTTGATATGAGCAGCAGAAGACATCTCAGGAAAAGAGGAAAGGATCTTAAGGATGTGGCTGATTTGGAAATAAGGCTGTGAGATCTTTAATGCCAGTTCCTCATTAACATTCATCCAGAAAACAAAGGGGGAAGAGTGCACAAAAGCAAAGTTAGGTTTCCAAACGTGAGGTCACAGTTTCACAAGGAGCTATGCAATCTGTAATTTGTTCACATTTTCTGTCCCCGTCTTCCTGCTCCGCAGGTAAACCAAGATGTTCAAATTTCTATTTGCAAAATGAACCCTGCAGTGACTTGCATTTTAAACAGCATTATCGTTAATAATAGCACTGGCCACATTTTGGAGGAAGTTAACTGTCTCTGCAAATGACAGAAAATGATCCTTCACATCTGCAGCTAGTAATCTAAGCTCTGAATAGCTGCTCATTCACACCAGTCTGCCAAGTAATGGCCTAATTCCTCTTGCAAATTTGTGCTGCTCATTGTCTTACTGGAATAATCACAAGCGAAACAACTTCAGTGCTTTGCATTCAAAAATCTAAAGTTAGGAAGTGGATCACCTGAATGAGAAGAAACAAAGCTATCGTCTGACGCGCAGGCTTGGCACCAGGCACTTCAAATCCCAAGGGACAAACGTCCTGCAAGAAACAATGCACCAAGGGGCAGCCTCCCTTGTTGCCGAGGGGACCTTCTGGCCAGGATTTCCGCTGTAGGCTTCTCTTTCACTTCTTAAATGACAGCCCAGAGTCAGAAGCATAGAACTTAGGAAGGGATAAAGCATGAGCTAACAGAAAACTTCACAAACCCAAGAAGCTCAAAGGAGAGCATGAGATGTACATGTTTTATCTGGTAGAGAGATAAGGAAAGGGTGTTGAAAAGAACCGAGAGGAGAAACAGTTGGAAATATTCCTTATAAGGTTCGACCTTGATAAATATTCATCACAGACATCAAGAAAGTAACAAACAGGGTCGATGTCATTTAAGTTGATGACTGTGGAAAAGCAGAGCTGGACCTTTGGAAACGATTTGTACAAACTGTTTCATCTTTCAGATGAGAAAACTGAACCACAGCAACTGTCCAAGTTATCCAAGGTCACATGGTAATGATCGTGCTTACAAAGCCCTGAATCTCAGTCTGGTGCCGTTTCTACCACTCTGTGTTGAAAGCTCAGGAGGCCCTGCCACTCCTCCTTGCAAAGGTAAAGATCAAATCCGTACCCTCTGCCCTCTAAGGTTTCACATGACAGTATTGTCCTCCCCATTTTATGGCAGTTTGATTCCATGCTATTAAGTTTCCTGGCCACAGAAATGTTGGGGCTGTTGGATGAATGCGCCTTACACTGATTGACCGGGAATGGGGAAATGGCACATCCCTTCTTCTGCTACTTAGTTAATGGTTTACCATTTACCCAGCACTTCCATGCACATTTTAATTAACAACCCATTAATTCTGGGAGGCAGGAACTGAAGGTATTTTGCTGGGTAAGAAATTTTGACTGTGGCCTGCTGGGTCCCAAGACCAACAATATGAATAAAAGAATACTAGAAACTTATTAAGGCAAGTCATAGAGGATAACATCAATTTAAAAATCAAATGAGAATAGGCAAAAATGCCACCTCATTCCCTTACTGACAGAATAAGTTAGGACTGTTATTTCTCTGCTCTGTGAGAGTTAACTCTAACCACCTTCCGTCCAGCCTCTTAGGAAGATGAGACAGAACTTCAGCAAAGTGCCTGGCACACAACAATCTGTCTCAAGTGCCAGCATGCATTATGCAGGACTAAAGTTAGACACTGCCACAAATCATATATTTCAAGTTGTACAAACTAACTACATGGTGAAACAGTTTCCTTAAAACCATACAACTTAGACATGGGGGTTGGCCAGGGCGGATGAGCTACTGACACCGGTGGCCTTCCCCTTCCTGCCCCTTCCTGAGTACTGGCTTTGCGCTTGTGTTCTGCTTTCCTTTCCCCTTCTCCCGAAGCATTAGGCTCTTTGCATAATCATGTACATATCTTACTCTCCATTTCACTCAGTGCGTTTTTTAGTTATAGGAGGGAAAACCGTATTGCTATAGAGAGAGAAGCAGGTGAGGAAATTAACTGACACTGCTAAGACTTCCTGGAAGGAACTGACAGATTTCAGCCCCTTAGAGCAGGGCTCAGACCCAAAGGCTTCCTGGACCAGAAAGTGTTATCTAGGGCATGATGGTGCCTGCAGCAAATGGGAGAGCATGTGCCACTTCTAAAGAGGGCAGCTTGTACGCAGCTTCGGCTGACTACGGGCATAGGCCCAGAGTTGCCAAGTCTTTTAGTATTTCAGGAAAAGCAAAGACTGTGATGGAAATTTTCTAGAGTTTGAAAACACCATACATGCCAAATAAAACATATTTATGCTGACAATCTGACCCACTGGTTACCAAGAACTGAGCATTGTGCTGAGATGCAGTATACCTAACTGCAGAGAAACCTGCTCTGCAGTTTTCTATCTAGAAGAGTGGGCAGAAAGGAAAAATGGTGACAGGGCTTAAAAGAGTGAACTACTGAAATAAATAAAAGATGATACCATGGAGCAAATCCATCAGAAAGCATGCAGGGGAAGAAGTCAGAGGTTAGAATGTGGGATGGCCACGGGCCAAGCATCCTGGGCCCTAAGAGGGGCATCGGTGAGGGGTTCTTGTGGTCAGAAGACGACAGTGAGAGTTATTTGCTAGTAGGTGGGGCCTTGGAGAAAGGTTTTGCACAAAAGCACAGATATAAGGACTTCTGACCCGGTGTTATGCTCTGATCCAAACTTAAACCTTCAAGAGTAGTAAACTTAAGCTGAATGCTTATGAGCCCTGTACCCGTCTTTATGAAGCTCTCACATACATGACTGATATATGACCCTTGGGCCACTTTCAGTGACTTTATTTTTGATGATATAACCCAAATGTTTAAAAAATACAATTTCTATGAAAGCAAAATGAAAGTAAGTGTATAAAAGCTTTGGGATCTCGAAGTACGGCTTTTCTAAAAATGTATAGGCAGCGACACATCGTTAGGCATTCCCTTCCACAGAAGGGGAGAGCCTAGTAGTAGTAAAGAAAGTCATTACCCCTTACTGTAATGTTTTATTCAGCAATCGATGACTCACGGAATAATCAACCTAAAAAAGTATGCTAGGAAAATCCATTCATCAGAGTTCTCAAATATTCTTTCACATGTGAACGGCAGAAACAGAGCAAGAAACCTCTATTGTCGAACTGAACAATTGCCACTTCCATCTTTGGTGAAGATGCCATCATTTTATGAAGACTTGTTCCTGTTCTCCAAGGCAGCATGGCATCGTACACTCCTAGGCATTACTGAAGGCTTTAAATTCACTGAAATTCCATTACACAACACGGACTCCGCTTACAGAGTTAAGTGAACAATACTTACAAGTTTACACACTACTGTTCGTATGTGGACTCTAGAACACGAACATTCAGAGGTGCTCATTCAAAGTGCAAAGAATTTCTATGGCTAAGTTATTGATGACATCCGTTCCACTTATTGGAGAGGAATTTTCAACTAGTTCACTTCTGTACTTAAGGAAATGTATCATTACATTCACATTTTCCAAAACCAAACGAACAAGTGGAAACGATATTGCCACTTTCTATAAACCTCCCTCGGGACATTTTTAGATTTGAGATTTATTTGTAATTAAGAGTTAATCTGGTGCTAAGCAGTTGCTGTAAGCTGTAACTTCAGTCAGAATGAACAACAACAAAAAAGAGAGCACTGACAGCCAGAACTGAGGGGAGAAAAACAATTGCTTTTAAAGCTAGAAAGGGTTCTGCGATATCCTCTCATCTGACAGAGGCAGCAAATAGTTAACACAACATGATAAAAAAAACTGTCGACCAGTCAACAGAACTGAGATACCCTAATTCCATTCTCAAGCCTTTTTCATTACTGAGTTTCCCGATGAACACTGGCAGAATGATATTCCCAACTAGGGAATGCAAGGCCTGTTCTATCCCCACTCGTACGTATCGATATTATAATCTCATTTTTTCCATATTCACCTGCCAGCATCAATGCTTAGTTTACAGCACTCACGATATCTTAGTTGTAACAACCAGGTACCAGGGATGGGTTCTACCTGGCACTGGATGTATTTGTAATCAGTAATTCAGTCACTGAATTGGAGATATCCTTGTATTTTGGATTAAACTCTTAGAAGCCAAGAAATGCTGTTACCATCCTATAGTGTATGTACAGGACAGATCTCCACCACAAAGAACTATCCTCCCAGAATTAGCAATACTGCCAGGGTTGAGAAACTCTAGCCCAGAGGCTATAACAGAAGGTAAGCATTTCTTTTACAGAGCAAGTTTGTAATGAAGATGTTGACTATGGCATTATTGTTGAAATAGAACACATGATTTGTAAGACAAAGATCAATACTAAAGAACTTAGGAATAAGCATAACACCGTGTATGTAAAGAAATAAGACAATGCAAACCTGGAGTTACTGGCCCCCTTGGGTGACATTCTCACACCACTGGGACTGGTGTTCCACTTGTTGACTTTTTCTGTCATATGTGGTATTCAGGACTTGCCCAATGATATCCAGCATTATTTGTATCAGTTTAGAACCAATTTATTTTTATTTTGCAGTAACAAAATAGTTAGGTAAGACTCTTCTTCTTATTGAAATCCGTGTTAGGAAATCTAACCTCGCTTTACCCCTTAATCGCCTTCTTTCCCTGCTGAGAAACAGTGATTTACACGAAGTAACCCTCTTTGTTCTTGGTCATAAGGACCGAACCTACAGCCTCATGAATGCTGAGCACATACTCCACCACTGAGCTACACCCCCAGCCCCAACCCTCCTTGAAAGCAGAATCACCACATAATAGGGGGACAGATTTATGCACACCATACAGTATGGGAGAAATAATTGTTTCTCAGATAAACATACATTAAATATGCTACTGTCCTTGAGGAAGTTAAACCTAGAAGAAAAAGTACAAATTTGAGTGAACTGTCATCTGCATGACCTTTGAAAATAATTTCTAAGTCTAAAAAGCCTCAAAAGACTATTTTAGGATTTTTAGAATGGTTAAGCTTAAAATGATAATTTCAGTGCTCATAATGGGAATAATACAAAGTATTTGGTCATACAGAGCTCCTATTTCTGCAAATACCCATTCCCCACCAGGACAAATAAGTGCTTTTTCAGCAGAAGGGAAAGACACTTATCTGGCTGCCAAATCTGGCAGGCAACTATTTTCCCTTCTGTTCATTTTCTCTGGTTAAGATCAGAGACCATGCCTGTCACTAGGGAAGGCACCCAAGGCAGCCCCTTCTGAGACAGAGTCACCTTTTAGTTTGGTAGCCCGAAAGGAGCTGGCTCAAGGTCTTCAGCAGGACTCACCCATCTACTCAGCTCCCAATAACTGCTCTGAGCCGACGTGCCGGGTGCTAGCACCCAAGGAGCAGCCAAGCTGAGACAGCTACTCACGCAGCTCCTGGGCTGCACCAGCACGCACCAGCACCATCACAACGCTGCCAAGTCCCTCATTCCCTTTAAGATCCCACTCCCAGTTTTAACCGCCCTGCCCGCCAGGTTTTTTCACAAGATCTCACCCTCATGGAAATCCCAGCTGCATCTCTCTGTATTACTTATTTCTTCTCATTTCCAGATAAAAGACTCACTAAAAGGCTCTTCCCACAAAGCGATGAATGTTTAAAACTATGTATTATTTTTCAAACAAGAGGGGGAAAAAGTCCAATTGAACAAGCAAATCGTGACCAACTTTCAGATCCGATGAATGGAAAAGGGGTTAAACTGGAACGGTCAAAATGAGAACTATGCCCCAGCTCACTTGGTAAATCATCTACTGAACTTCTACATGAACGGATTTGTTTTGTTTTGTTTTCCAGCATGTATTTCAATAATCCAAAGTCTGTGGTGAACCCCAAGTGTTTTCTTCAGATGGGAAGAGTGGGCTGGGATTTAGCGCACAGAGCTGCTAAGAGGGAAAGCCACAAGTGACTCACAGAGAACTTTTCCTTTGCTGTCTTCTTCCTCTGTCCCTTGATCCCAGCAGGGCTCCCAGATCCTTTCCTTCTGATCTCCTGTCCCACTCAAGACATATGGACCAGAACCACAGAATCTCTCTGTCGCTACATTTTGGAGTGTGGACTTAGGTACTTCTGACACCCACACTTAACATATCTGGTGGTTTTAAAATCTGTCCACAAAGTCAACACCAAAAAGGGAGACCCAATTCCTTCCCTCCAGGATATGGAGCAGACTTCATGACTCGCTTCTAACACAAAAAACAGCATGGAAATGAGAGTGTATGAACTTGTAGTAAAAGATGTCAAGGCTCCCTCGTTGCGCTTTCCTTCCCCTCACTCAGCCTCATTTTGGTCAGCCACGATGTCATGAGGACATCTGACACAGAGCTGAGGCTTCCTGCCTACTATCAGCGCTGATTTGCCCACCAGGTGAGTGGGTCATTTTAGATCAACCCATGCAGCCTCAGTTATCAGAGTGATCCCGCCTCCCATCCTGACGATAACCTTTTGAGAGGCTCCGAACCAGAACCACACTGATAAGCTACTCTGAGATTCCTGACCCCTGAGAACCTGTGTGACATAACAAATGTTTGTTTTAAATCCCTGTGACTGGTGGAATCTGAGGAGCCACAGTACATGATACCACATTCTTCTCCTCTCTCTTCGGTCACTTAGATTTCAGGCCCTGACTTTCAGCCCTGGGAGACAAGCTCCTTGAAGACCAGTCTTAATCAGTAGCCCCTGCGCTGTCCTCCTCTGCCAGTCCTGCCTTGGGGTGCACACAGCGGGCTTTCCACAAATGTTTATTCAAGGGTCATCTCTGGGTCTGGCCTTGTGTGGGGCTCATTCACAGCCCAGAAAAAAACGCACCAAAAAAAGAAAAAAAAAATGAATTGATCCTCAAATGCTTGCAGAACTTGAGATGAAGTATGGCAGTTTGTAATCGGCCTCTTGATTATGAAGGACTTATTATTAATATAGGCTCTGGATTTCAAGCGTTAAGTCTGGCTCAGACTTTTAATCTGGCTGTGCAAATTGAATACCAAATCACAGCTCTGAAGCCTTTATCTCCATGGTGTCACTTCAGATCCTGAGTCGCTCACTGCACAGTGTGAGTGGACAGGATTCTATTTTACACCAGATTGATGCTTCTCCAACCTTTTCATTTCGAAGTCCCGCCCCTTGATTGTTCTGCCCCCTTATCTACTTTCCTCTGAGTTTTACCTTCCTGTCTCCGCCCCGCCCCGCCCCCCCAGACCAATATGAGTGCTAAATATAACTCCAGGGAAACAAAACACTCTGACATCACTGGGCCTGATACAATTACTCTAAACCAGCTTCCTCTCTGCAAAGCACTTAGTACATTTATGCAGCAAAGGAAGCGAACATTCTTTTGGAATTTGCTTATGATATCCAAAGAGCAATATCAGAAGCAAAATGCTTCCACCCACGCAGCACACAAGCTGGTGCCCTGGCCCACACTGTGTTACATTTTGAGACGGTGCTGAGGGGTCAGTTCTGTTTTCACTTTGGTCTCAACTTCTCACCCCACCTCACAGGACATCATAGGACCATCGGGCTCTGACAAGGCTGACAGCAGCTAGGTTGTCAAAAAGCTGCCACATGCACGACAACCTTCATCTGCCCTTCCACCTGGCTTGACCTGAACCTCCAGAGTATGCCGGGACCCTAAGCAGTTTTCTTCTCTTAGGGCCACAGACTGTTCAGAGCCAATCAGACTTCTCAGAAGCCAGGAAATGGCGCTGTGCATCTCCTCCAGTTGGAAGTTAGGAACACTGAACTGTACCTCTTCCTATCATTGGTATCTCAACGGAACCTAGAAACTAAGGATTCACGACAGATCCCCTCTGAGGATAATGGAACATCTGAGCTTGAAGAAACCCCGGGCGCCCAGCTGGCACCTGTGTGCTGCATCACCACTCAGGCTCACTGCTCTTGCTCTGGCAGGGAGGGGTGGAACCCACGTTACAGAGCGACAGGTCCCACCTCTTTCCCTCCTCTAAATTAAAAGACCCATAGCTGAATTTTAAAAAGTAGGTAGGCATCCACTCAACATCCCTTTATTGACTGTTGTTCAAACATTAAATGTTTCTTCTGCAGTAACTAAGCTCAGGAGACAAGGAGCTTCAAGTTTACTTTTTACTTTTAAACATCACTTCACTTACATCAAAACATTACGATATGTCCCCAGGAGAGGATGCATAATTTAAGCTATTGGAAATGCAAATGAGGAAAAGCATTGCTCCAGAGAGGATGAAAATTAATAGCAGCAGTCACTTCAGTATGCTCCCGAGGGGACAAGCAAGGTGCAAGGTGTTCTTCACATACTATCACAAAGTGTCCTCAGTGTCCATTGAGTTCCAGAGGATACAGTTCCTCACTTCAGGAAGCTCAGATTCTCTGAACTTGTACAGTTTGCCTAAGGCCCCCCAGCTAGAAATAGTAGGGTCTCCATCAAAGCTGGGTGGGAATGACTCCCAGTTCCCGGTCTGAACCACTCGCTGTGCATAGCAGTCCATGCTGCAGAGTCCACATGGTAACACCAGTTAAGCGTGACCAGGTAAGTGTGACTGATGTCCCTGAAAGCCACACCTCTCAGTGCAACACCATACACAGATTCACCACTACAATTACAGAGAGTCCTTCCAGGTCTTTGTCGTGGTCCAGGAAGTTTACATTTGTAATCCCATGGAAAAGTTTCTGGAATTCTAGCAAGTTAATTCCAATCTACCACTTGTGGTGCAACCCATGATGAGAATAAAGACACTAAGGCAATATTTGTAGTTACAGGGAGCCAAGGGGTCCTAAGCCCTGCTAGGATTGTGGTTATTGGAACAAAGCCTTGCACCTAGGGCTGAACCCAGGTTTTATGAATTCATGAAGAGGGGAGTGGCTTGAGGCTGAGTGACTGTAAGAGTGGAGGGAAGTAGGTGAGTGCCGTGGGCTGGGCTGGGTAGGAGGCTGAAATCACCTCTGCAGTATGCAGAGAGAAGGATCTGCAGAAAGAGTAATCTGCCTAACAGAACTGAGATAATATCTAATGTTTCGGGGTCAGTGCTTCAGCGCTGATGTGTAATCTTTCAAGCCCCAAGAAGTCACAGCCTCATCTCAAGGCTGAATCACAGCGTGGAGCAACACATCCCAGCTCACAAATCCCGCATCATCCCAGCTCACACAGAGGAACAAGGGCAGGGTGTGGGGGGTGTCCAAGGGAAAACAAGGGTTGGACCAGTATACACTGCTTAAAGCCAATTGTTTGTTTTTTTGAGACAGGGTCTCACTATGCCTTTCAGGCTGGCCTTGAGCTTACTTTGTAGCCCAGGCTGGTCTGGAACTCAGGAAGATCCTCCTGCCTCAGCGCCCAAGTGCTAGGATTACAGGCATGCACCACCACGCCCAGCTGCTTAAAGCCAGTTGAAGAGATAAGGAAAAGTCCCAGCCAGCTCCCTACACATCAATGCATGGAAATAGGGTCAGGTTCAGCCAAAATGGAGGCAATTGCTCCTCCTTCAAGGAGAGTCGCCCACGTGATTCTCCACAACAAAGAACCTGGCTTTCAATTGTTAATACTGAAAGGGTATAAGATGCCATGAAATGAAAGTCTTTGCCTCTGGCTCTCCCCCACCGTGGAAGACGGCCCCTGTGCCCTGTCCTCTCACTCGGAGGGCACAGGCTCCAAGTCAGGAGGCAACAAAATGTTCTCGCTAAAGAAGTGGAACGGGTGGCCATGTGGAACTGGGATGTGGAGTGTGATACGTGCGCCATCTGCAGGGTCCAGGTGATGCGTGAGGGAGAGGAGGTTCGTACGGGTCTCCAATTGGTTCAGATCAACAACACTAACAAACACTGATGCCTGTCTTAGATGTCAAGCTGAAATCAAACAGGAGGACTGTGTTGTGGTCTGGAGAGAACGCAATCATGCCTTCTACAACTGCTGCACGTCCCTGAGGGTGAAGCAGAACCACCGCTGCCCTCTGTGCCCGCCGGACTGGGTGGGCAGAGAACTGACAAATGAGAGTGGCAGGAGCTTTCTTAGTGCTGTTCACAGTCCTGGTGGCTGTTGCTGTCAGGTGGCCAACAAAGTGCAGACGCTGCAGCAAGAAGGCAGTGGATCTTGGTCCTCGGGGACACTCAGAGGCATGATTTAGCATTGTGTCAGCCTAATTTTCAGGAATTCTCTACTATTAAGAAGATAATTTATTAAGATAGTTCTTCCTACCTCTGTGGTGTGAGTCACATACACTGCTTAGAAGTGCTATAAAAAGGAGAAACATCCAAATCAAATGACCCTTACAGTCTACCTGTCATGACACAAAGGGCTGTAGAAGAGACCGTGTTATAATAACAAATGAAGTGCAGTTTAAAACTAAAAAAAAAAAAAATACCATTAAATGAGAATAACTGTCTTTCCAGGGTTTACATGTAGCTTTGTTTTCAGATTATTTTCATCACACTGCTTTCTCTGTATGTTACAAATAATGTGTTCAAATCATCACTTTAGAATATCTTACTTCCACTGTTATAGTAAGCTATTTATTCAACAATTCCTGCCAAAATATGTTCTAAATTCTTTACATATATTAAGTCCTTTAATCCTCAGGACTTACAGGGCACTTACTGTCAATGTCTCACTTAATAGATGGACAAACAAGGCAAAGGGGGGCTGGGTAATTTGCCCGAGGTCATAGAGAAACAGAGGCACTGTGACTGCAGAGTGGACGTCTAACCTCCTACTCCACACTGGCTTTCTGCTGCATTCTTAGCTGCTTCCCTGTGTGTATGTTCGCTGCGCTCCAAAACCACCATCACATAAAAGATCTCTCTGGGGACAGCAAAACTTCAGACAGGAATGTGTTCATAGGCCTTTTAATGGCTTTGCAGTACACTTGGGATCAAATGTAAAATTCCTTAACCTGGGCTAAAACCCCTGGATGAACTGACCCCTGCCTCCTTTCCCTCTTGAAGAATGCATCCTCCAATTCTAGTTTCTGGTTTTTTTCTTGAAACACATCACAGTATTGTTTACATCAATGCTTCTAGACCTGATGAACCTTATGTCTAGACCATTTTTGCCTCTAACTCTTCTCTCAACTAACTTCTCCTCAGTTTGTACAAATCCCTACATACTGCTTCAGAGAGAGGCCTTCCTAGCTTTCCGTATCTAGGCCTGGCAATGGGTAGGTGCCCCAAATACCCAACAAGGCATGGAGCACTGAAGGTGCTCAGTAGGTATTTGTTGAATAAATATGGGATGGGTTACTCTCTTCCAGAAGCTATCAAAAGCAGAGAAATCGAAACAGAGACACAGAGATGACAAAATGATTACACACTGTTGTGAGATAAGCACTGACAAAATTCACACATACAGGGAAACCATGTTAATGCGTCACAAGAGACAGAAGTACTACAGTGCTGAAAGGTGCACAAGCACCATCCAGAGAGATGTCCTGACAGATGTAGGACATGCCTGTTGCTCTAGATACTGCATTACAGCCTGCCCTTAGCCTCCATGTCACTAGAAGGGGCACAAGAGAGGAAACATTCTTGATTCTAAGATTTGCTTTTAGTATTTTAACTATGATACTAACACAACACTAAATATAAAGGGATCTTTTTCTACTAACTAACTAATAAACTTTTACTGCAATATAGAATCGACTGATGTCAATTAGCAAGTCTACTCAAATGGTATTAGCTAGAGGCGCATCTCCTAGCTCAATCTCTCTGGGACATATTTTAAATCCTACATGCATGAGTTCTCTGTTCTAAAAAAAATAATTACATTTGCTTGCATTTTGGCAGTGACTCTGTAAAAATAGTGAATTACTCTTGCTATCAGATGTTGACCAAAATATACTACCCTTAGACTATTCAGAATGTATGAAAATTCTTTTCCCAGAGGGTCCTATAAATTCACAGTAAGTTACCACATTTATTAGCACTCTAGCAGCAAATAAAATTCAACTAAAATATATTGCCAAGAAATTTATGTACAAAGTAGGTATAAAGGAGGTACTTCAGTTCCTGGTTGGATTCTTCTACAATTTTTAATTTAAGACTACTTCCTGCGTCTGATACATAATACATGTCTGAAGCACATTTGTGTATTACTTCATTCAATCTTTCTCCACAGTAACCTTATAAAATTGATAAAAAGATATTACTATTTCTGTTTTATAATAAGGGAACAAAGAAACATATGTTAGATATGTTTCTAAGGACACAAACCTGGTTAGTGGCAAAGTTGGATTCAGCTGTCTCTGAGTTAGGAGTCTCCCCCTATGGCACGTGGCCTCCAAAAGTCAATGGTACCAGGACGGGTGAGAGTAGGCCTCAGTAGCTGCCGACCATCTCAAAGTGCGCCAGAGGGGCCCTTGGCATAAGCTGCAGGCAGGGATGAACCCACAGAGCTCTACAGAGGCTCACACTTATACACACCTTCCAGGGCCTGCGTCTGCTGTGCCTCCAGCCTTTGTGCTGGCTCAGTGCAAGGCCCTTTCACTCCATTCTTTCCAGCGCTGGCCATCATCTGGATGACCCTAAGGCAACAACAATTAAGGACAAAGTGCACTCTACCGCACAGTTTGAAGGACGTGCATCTACGAATTGACCCTTCTGATCTTCACAGCATCTCCCACAGGTAGGTCAAGATCTTTATCCTCAAGACAAACAAAAGGCAGCTGCAGAACAGGGAGGTGAAGAGATTTGTCCAAGATCACAAAGCTGCTAAGCGGCAGGACACAGCCTAGAATCCACATCTTTCACTGCGAGTTCACAGCATTTCGCATTTTACCACCTTGGGTAGAGTGAGGTGGCACTAATCTATTCACCTGTATACACGTCCACCAATGTCTGCCTTTTCAGCAAACTATTATCTACTATGCAGCAGTGCACATAAAAAGATTGTAGGGGTCATAGAGGAAAACAAAACAAGGTTTATATTCCAGAAGCTTTGTGGGGATAAAGATTTAAGGAGATATGAATTGTGAGAGTTGCTGAAAGCAAACTAACTGAGAATTATTAAGAATATAAAGGAGTCCTCGTTTCAATGAGAATGTTAAAGCACATTTCCTTAAGGTTACATTTGAGCCTCACCAAGAGTCAACTTGGTGAGGAGGGAGGAAAAAGGGTGGTCCTTGCAGAGAGCATGTGCAACAGCCCTGAGGCAGAAAATATTTGGGGACAAAGATGGTGTGAAATGTGGCTGGAGAAAGATTCCAGAAGCAAATCAAGGCCAACTATATACATGTAGCATCCTATCTTGAATTTTTAAAACAGGTTGGCTACCTCTCCATGGTTAGTTCCCTGCTACTTTGGGCCAAATATAGAAGGTACTCCCAAAAGCCCACTGTTGTTAAAGGTTGGGACCCAAAAAACCAGGCCACAGCTGACTCAAGACTACTGAGAACCATTTCCCATAGTCAGGGATTGTTTCCTGTTTAGGAAAAGTCCAATAGCCAAAGTGATTCTGGAGATCAACCCATAACCCACATGCTTTTCATGTACACATGCTGTCAAATATCTCATCTCACCCACATACACATGCTTTCAAAGAAAAGATGACATTATCCAAAGAACAGCACATGCACACTTAGATAACTCCTGTACTTTATGTTAATTTTAAGCGAAAAACTGGCTTGCCATTTGCAATCTTAACACTGAACTGTGCAGCACTTGGACACTCCTCCTTGGACTTCTACAAGATGAAATTGGGAACCGAGAGGCGGGAAGAACATGTGGGAGTTGGAGCGAGAAAGTCGTAACACGCAGAAGCCATAACCACTCTGGTGTTTGGCCTCTGCAAAATGCCAAGGGTCATAATGGCCAGAGCTGAGTTACCATGTCCCCCCAGGACAGGAGCTGGCTCAGGGTACCAAGGCATTGGCAGAATCCTCTTCTATATTTATACAGAGATTCAAACCCTGGAGAAGTCTTACTGGATCCTGGATCTTGTTTAGAGGCAAGCAGCTTGGGTCCGACACCCACTGAGCATCCAAGCTTAGGCAGGAAGTTTGGAGTGACGGGGGTAGGGTCATGGGACGTGAACTTCTAAACCAGAAGAATGTTCATAAAGTTAGAGGCTCTGACTAGGCAATCCTCAAAAATTTTAATGAGAAGAAAAATGAACGTTGCTATGGAAACCAAGGAGGCTGCTCAGATCTTAAAAGGTCATGCTGAACACCAGGCAGAAGCAGAGTGAAAGCAAAGGGAAGGAGGGGCATCTGGGACAACCCTTACAGGGTGATGTGGACGACAGTGTTCTCTTGAAAGCAGAATGCACTGGGGTTACAGAAACCATACACGCAACATATTAAGGCAGCTCTACTGTTTTAGGGGCAGCTATATCATTAAAGTTGTCTGAATATTTTTATTTCTAGTGCACGGAGTATAGGGAACTTATATTTAGTTTCTTTAAAAGAAAACATGAGTACCGGTAAGGTGAAAGGAAATTCCAAAATGAGTATAAAGATTTTAAAAAATCAAGTAGCTTCACAATGGGTTCAAGTCACTTTGCATGGTGTTACCTTTTGCTCCCACAACTTGAACGTTTTATTTTGGTTTATTGTTGTTGATCATTAAGGAAGACATCAGGACTAACTGGGCAATGCCAAGACCCCAAGAAGGATCTTATGATCATCCTATTGACCAGGTAGTACCTCAGGATAGAACAATCAAGAACTAATAACAAGTTTGTCCAAAGCACACTGACAGATGACTCTAGGCCCAGCTGGGTGAGAGGCTGCACCCTGATCTGCCAAAGACCTCTTTGTTCTGCTCTTGCCCAATGGGCATGATCTGTGGTTCGACTGGTGATGCAGAGGGCAAGATTATCACATCTCTGGTTGGGAGCAAGCCATGGATGACGGTGAATTTCCTGTGCTACAGAATAAAGAGTTCAATGATCTTTCCCAGCTGATAGGGATCCAATCAGAGGTCTGAACTTGTGTTGTAAAAAATAAACAGTCAGGAGAACAGACACTTAAGAGATGCTAAACGATCAAAAAGGCAAAACCAAGCCAATCCATCTCACAGGTTTTAGCTGCAAGCTCAAGGAGCTGGTACAGAAACTCTCAAGTACCGCATGCTCCGTCGACAGAGGCACAGTTTGGGAAGATGCAGACGACTCATCACCTTGCTCTAGACAAGGCTGCTTGTTGAAGGATACACTCAGTGCCTTCCGCCATACATGAGAGGAGCAGAAAACCTCAAGTATGCAAGGTAAGTAGGTAAGACGGTAAAATGATGTAAAGCCACATTCATTACACAGGACACTCAGCTCAACACAGGAAAAAGAGAAGGCGAGTGTACGGCAAACCAGTCTTGACAAGGCACAGTGTAGGATGGGGTAGGCTGTGTGTCCCCAGTAGGTGCAGCCAGGCCTAAGAACAGAAACCAGCTCTCCAAGGTGCCAAGAGGTTGCTCCCAAGTCTAAATTCACTAACATTTGAGGATTCCAATGGAGAGTGAATGCCGCTCGACAAAAATAACACAGAAAAGGCTGGTTATACACCCTCAGTGGTCCCTTACAAAACTGACATTCACTATATAAATTCAGTGACAAGTTTTCAAGTGGTGCCCAGTTGCTAAGGGTGCCAGGTCTACTGATATAAATGCCACCTACCAGCTTTTGCACACACCCACACCTGAAGGCTTTCTTTTAGCACAGGACAAGCTCAGATCAACACTTATGCCCATCTTGAGTACAAGTTTGTGTTTTTTTTCTGCCCCTAAGAACATGTTGCTGCTTGGTTTATTCTTTGCAGTCCTTTATCTCAAAAATGGTATCTCGCATTCCTTGACTAAGGCTTTGGATATTTTGTTCTGCTCAGAAATAAGGCCTGTGCTCTGTCTGAGATAGCCGTTTTGGAGGTGCGTTCTTGGCCAAATCTGAAATGTTGGCAGTGTCCTCCTCCCAGGGTGCATACCAGATGAGCAGCCTACTATTATAGGATGTTCTCACGTCTTTGCAGATGCTCCAGACCCATCTAACAAAGGTTTCCTGGCACTGAACACAGACTAGGAGACGCATCCTGATGAAGCAAGGCACTGTGCCTTTGTCACAGAGATGGCTGTCCCTCCCCTGCCGACTGGCCACTGAGCTTCAACCTCTGACTATGCTGCTGCCCCTGATCTTTCCGCAGCCCTGTCCCCCAGTATTGATCCTTTTATGAACTCACAACCCCCTCACCTTTGGTCCTGTCTGCAAGTTTGAAATGCTGCCCCAGCCTCTCGCCCCACCCTCCCAGTTCATCCTTCTACCTTTCTTAAGAGTCCTTTACACCAAAGCACCTATCCTGCCTCCGATCTGCCTGTGCAGCTATCCCAGAAGCCCCAAGACCCCCCTTGTAGAGCTTCCCTCACTGATGCACTCACAGCCTCCAGACCAGAACGTGGCGCAGAGTGGGCTATCACTAGGTAGTAACTACACAAACTGCTAACTTGCAACGTCTCCACATACCTCTAGGTTATATCTGTCCCAAGGCATCACAAAATAATAGAAAGTAACAGCAACTCTGCTTAGTAAGTGTAGGCACTCTACTAAGCACTTTCTGTGGATTGTCTTTAACTTTTCTGAACTCCCCATGAGACAGGGATGAGGATTTTCACTCTGAGATAAAGAAAACATAGTCATGCAGCTGGTAGCTGACCCAGCATGCCACAGACTTCTGGCAATCCTAACGCACTCTGCTCCCAAGGTTAGCACAGCCATGCTGGACGAACTATTCACACCCACATCTGCAGAGTGGAATCATGCATGGTGCACAGGAACGGTTCAGACAGGTTTGCTCTATTAGACGTTAAATACCCAGCAGTCTATGAATTGACTGCTATTGTTTGGTCTTTGTGGGAATGTGAGTTCAGATACTTCAAACAGTGAGGAAGGAAGGGGTAAATCCGAAGCACTTAGTTTTAATGTCTAATACTAAATTTTACTACTCAGTACCTATTTCCTTTTTTTTTTTTTTTTAATGTTATCTATGCTGAAAGGGAGAAAATGTTCTTTATTCCCTCTGGGGCCTCTGTGAAGATGTGACACACTGTGGAGATGGGGACAGACCATCTACTGGGACTTGGAAGAGGAACCCTCAGGAGGAAATAATACACTATAGTTTGGTGGCTCCTTGCAAAACAGCTGGTTTCAATCTGATACAATTTTTGTTAATTTGTAGCTTTTACTAAAGACAGAAGTAGCTTGAGCACTTGATGCTTTGGTTTTTAAAAACCAAAACTGTGTTTTGAGGAACTGTGCTGTAGCTAAGGAGGCCCCCTGGGGCGGCTGTGTGCTGCAGGGTATGGGGTCAGTTTCAAGACTTGGTTTGAAATAATGTTAATATTGTTAAAAAGAAAAAAAATGAAAAATATCCCTTAAAGGTATTTATTTATTTTTTTCTTTTTGTCTTTTTGAGTCATGATCTTGCAATGATCTTGCTACACTTTGTAGCCCAGGCTGATCTCGAACTCACAACAATCCTCCTGCCTCAGCCTCCTGAGTTCTGGGATTACAGGCATGAGCCACCACACGCAGCTCCCCTTGAAGGTGTTTCAGATGAAAGTATTTTCCCTCATTCACATCACCTAATGCCAGGTGGATTCTGTCCTACTGGAGCCAAGTTTGAACTTCAATATGTAGGGATATTTCCGTTAAGACTGAGGCTGACACTGGCTCCCCGTCTCCGCCCTCTGCGTGGGGAGGGGCAGGCGGCACAGGCAGTGGGCGATGCCAGTGAGTCACTTTTAGGGAAGTGCCTTTTTCCTCCTCAAAAGGAGGAAACAGCACGTCCAACCCAGGGATTCAACCCTGGCTGCACATCACATGGCCTTTTAGAAATGGTATTGGTGGCCAGGGTCCTCTGTCAACCACTGAAACCACAATCTCTGGGAGGTAGAGTCAACCCTGCATGTTTGAAAAAACTCCTCAGGTGGGTGTGCTGGGGAGTCACGGTAAAGAGTTTGAATTTTAGCCTATTCTGTGAGTATTTCTGGCAGAAGCAAAGTCAATAAAACTTTTATTATTTAAGATCTTTATTCTCAAAATCTACAAACTTTAAAGAACTGACCTTTGGGTAGTAAAATGCATTTTACAACGATTAAAGCTTGCTAATTGATAAAAGAGAAGGAAAAGTTGTTAAAATGGATCAATTATATATGTATTCATCTGTAAACAAAATTTATGTTTACGAGATGTACTTATAATACATGACGAGATGTACTTATAATACATGTATATATAATACATATTATGTAGCACATACACATGTATAGATACTGTGATATAATTTAGATGTAACCGACACCCTCCCAGTCCAGAGCAGAGTAGGTCACGAAGCACTGGTCTGAAGGAGAAATGGATTGATGATCGAATTTGGCCAAGGTTATTAGGGGAGTAGGGTATGAGAGACCGACCCTCTTGTTGTGGCTAATTCTTTACACTCGCAGCAACCTCAACTCCTGTTCTCATCTTTGACGGTTTCCTCGAGCCTTAGAGCTGGACAGAAGCTTCTCCCTGCCAGAAGTCGTCAGGCGCTGGAGTTTATAATCCCCAGCCCATAAGCTATGCCCAACAGACAAGCAGGTTCAGTGCAGTCGAGGGGCTGCAGCCCGACATCCCAAGTGTGTGTCAGTTACCACCAGCACTTGGCTATATTTCCTCAGCGTCTCCTCCCACTGGGTCAGTGGCAAAGCTGTGCTCATTTGCTCTGCCACCAGGTGGAGAGAAAACTGCCCCTTGCAGACAGAAGCCACAGCCAGCCTTTGCCTTGTCTATGCTTAGCTCCACCTCAGGACCCTCTTCCAGCAGCCTGTTTGACCTCTTGTCCCTCCTCAGTCCCTCAGGGGTGAAATGTTCTCCGCTTGAGGCACCCTCCCTCCACCCAGATGATGCGGCTTAGTCACGTGCTTCTAACTGCCACGCACATGCTGGGGATTCATTTGTGCCTCCAAGCCAGATCCTTCACGACTTCCTGGAGACACTTTGTGAGCAGGAAGCATGGTGGTTCAGTGGCAATTCAAACGCAAGTCAGCCACAGCTGCATCGTCCCCTCACCCCCTCCACCCTCACACAGTCTGCCTCCCGTAGCCCTGATCTCCCAGCAGCTCTGACACAAATGCAAGGTATCCTAGTCAGCAACCCAGGATCTATCTGTGAGAGCTCTGCAGTATCAATTTGGCCAAGCTAAACTACATTCCCCAGGACGACCCTCCTACCATGTTTCTAGTTTGGTGGGTTGTAAGGAAGTTCTCTGCTGACAGGTGGAGGATGGAAGGGAGGTATGGCCATCTCCTAACACACACACACACACACACACCTTCCAAATGTTTAATCCAATACAAATCTAGATGCTGCTCTGAAGGAACCTGGTAGATCCAACTGAGTTGAATTTAAAGGAATTATCCTGGGTGGGCTGACAAGCAGAGGAAGGCACAGAGTGAGAGAAGAAGAGAGCAGGGAAGGAGGAAGAAAGGGGGAGTGGGAAGAGACAAGGAAGAGGAGGGGAGAGAGTAAAGGGGGAGGAAGAAGAGCGAAGGAGTAAAGGAGACTGGCTCCGATCTCCGGGTGACGAACTTCAGCTCGAGTCTCCAGAGTTCCGTCTTCCTTAGCCACCCTCATGCGCGCTGACCCAATTCCTTGGAATAAATCCCTTGAACGCATCCATATCCACAGAACCTACTTACTCGCCTTGCGGCCCTTTTTCTTTTTCTCTGGTTGAACACAGACGCTACTTTCTTCTCTTCTTTCACCTCAGCCAAACCGAGTTCAATTTTCCAAATTTTGCTGATTTACTCCCTCCTTTCCACGAACACTGTCTCATTGTTAGTTCAAGCTGTCATCTCTTACTCGGTGTATGCAAAACAAGCTAACTGCTTTCCCTGTCTCGGACGGTTCTCCCACCAACTCACCTTTAAGATTAGTGCTGTGGATCACAAGCTTCTCTGAGGACAGAAATGTTCTAGGTGTGCTCGGTCCTGCACAATAGCCTCTGGCTACATAGGTGGCAGCACAGTTCTGAGACCACTAGGGTTATTCTAAAAGATGCCAAATCATATAGACATTCCTTAAAAAAGTAAATACTGGAAAGTGTTAGACAATACTTACCTATGAAATTAAAATACATCTATGCATATACATAATATGAAGGAACACATGAGGCTATTTATAGTGATTTTTTTCTGCAAATCGAACTGTAAATCAACTGCAGCTCTCTATTCAACAAGCGATTGTTGGGTACCTACTATGCCAAGTGTCCTGTCTGGACATGTAAACCAGGTACTTTAGGTTCTTGCCACCTAAGGGAGGATTTACATCTAGGTTAACCAGCTGTGCAGTGACTATCTCTTGTGCACTGACAGGTGTAACAGTGGCCTAACCAGGACTGGCAAATCGGCTCTGCTCCGGGGCAGTGACTTTCAGACAGCTCCAAAATGAAGTAATGTGTAATTTTAAGAGAACACTATGCCGGTAAAACCTCTTCAGTCTAAATAAGGTGCACCTTCAGCAGCCGTGAGGATGGCACAGCCCAACGGCTCAGACCAGAGCCCCGTGGGAGCCCCTAAACGAGGGAACGGTAGACTTCCCTGCTACCAGGCACTTTTGTTTTAAGGGCAAAGCACTATGGGAGCCAACAGCAAAGGCCAACCCAAGTCTTCAAACTAAAGAGCAAACCAGACCAAAGGAACCTCTACCCCACCCCCAATCCGGATCGCTTCTGTCTCCGGTAAGGGACAAGGTTACACTGCTCATATGCGTCCTCTGAGCATGGGAGGCTGACAGGTCACGGGTCTGGCTGAAGGGGTGATTGGTTTACAGAAACTCATGAGACCACTTGAAGCAGTTCTGCACCCCCATCCAATCGCTCTTCCTGTGGCGGGGGAGGGGTGCAGTGGACTCGGGGGCCTTTAGCCTGACTCAGGTTGGGACTCTGTATGTTTCTAAAGTTTCTCCTGAAGAAATTTGATTCTCAGAGTGGGAAGCCTCTCAGAGTCTTGCAGCAGAGCATGGAGTGCTTCCAAGGAATGATATGAACACTTCTAGTCTTTGGTAAATTCCATCAAAAATAGCACCCAAACTCCACCTTGCTAACATGAACATACACACTAGACCATGTAGTAAAAGATTAACCTCCTGATAGGGACAACGACAACAGACCAGGAGCAAGAAGAACCAGATTCTGGTCACGGAAACTTCTTTGTGCACCTTTAACCCAGCAATCTCCACTCTGTCACTTGTGAATTGAATGAACTCAGTATAAGGTCACTATCCTGGTCACACGGCAGACTGAGCACTTGACAACATCTTGCCAGGCCTTAAAGCAACAATTCAAAGCTCAGGAATGAGAGCTGGCAGGAGGCATTTCTTCTCATAACTGCAGCTCTCCCCAACAACTGGAAAAGCACAGGTGCAGTGAGACGGGGAAAGGACATGAAAGCCTCTTCTTAGACTCTCTGCATTGTGCTGCACCTGACAAATCAACTGGAGAGGCCCCTTTGACAGAAACGGGATCAACAGATAAGAGGACACCAAGTGCTAGGGAGAGCTGTGCCCTTCACTGTGAATGTGACCAAATGTACACGCGGATGTTCACACCACACCCTCCACACTCCGCTCCAACCCCCATTCTGGCAAATCAATGCAATGAGATGTGGTGCAGACACCTGATAACGCGCGTGCCGATTCCTTTTCATGCAATGTCGGGTTTAACTTCTCTCTGACTTACTAAGGAGTGAGAGCACTACAGGACTGCATTTTGGATGGATCTTGGAACAGAAAAGACAACACTGAGAAAACTGGTGAAATCTGAACAAAGCCTGTACCTTCATTAATAACATAGCACTGTGAAATCACAGCACGGGTTTTATCTGGACATCAGACCCACTTCCAAGCCTAGTGAGGTTTCTGGCAGAACTCAGATCCTTGCAGTTGTAGGACTAAAGTCCCTGCTTGCTTTCTGCATGTTGTTCAAGGGTTGGTCTCAGTGCTGAGAGTCTCAGCCCTCCCATAGGGCTCCTTCCTGAGGCAGTCACAGAGGGCCCACCGCAAAAGTCTTGCTTTGGATTACTCAATGCCAATAGATTAGGGACTGTAGCTACACCAACAAAAGCACTCTACCATCTAATGTCCCAAAATGAAGTGCTATTCCATCACATGCAAAATCCTATCTATGCCAAGGGAAGGGATTGTATTTTGCACACACACTGTGAACCTTGCATCAACTTGAAATTCTGTCTAGCATAGGTACAATGTTAACTTCTTACCTGTAATCATTACACTATTATTATGTGAGATGTTCACATTGGAAGAGCAAAAGTTTTCTTTCAGGGATTCTAGATTTCAAAATGAAAAAAAATTTTAAATATGGAATAAAAATCATGTGCTTTGAAGTAACATGATTATTTATAAATTTATCTGGCTTGTGCTACTGTGTTGACTTTGTAGAATGAGAAGGAGTGATGTCAGGACCACAAACTTCTCTGAAGTTACACATCACGTCAAATCATTGGGATAAGAATTACAGAATACTGCAGTGCTACTTCTTTATCTTCAAAAAAAAGTGATAATCTTGAATTTAAGATAACCCTTCCAAAAGGGCAAGGTGAAAGTCTATTCTACATTTATAATCACTATTTGTTTCAAGCATAGATTTCTTATTGGTGAACTGCCTTTGGTACGTACGCTTCGTTTGCTTTATGTTTCATCACAATTGTCTATGGACCTTTGTATCTCATATCTTCTGACACTCTGTGATATGGTGTAGATCTCAGATGTCCTCCAAAGGCCGTGTGTTGAAGGATTGCCCCCACCTGATGGTGCTACCTGGAGGAGGTAAAACTATCGGGAGGTGGGACCAAGCAGAAGGAAAGTACATCATTGGAGGAGCACTCCTGGAGCACTACTGGGACCCTGGCCCCACCTATCTCTCACCTTTTGCTTCCTGGCTACCATGAGGTGAGCAGGTTTAGTCTGCCACATGCTCCCCATCATGGCATTCTGCCTGGCCCCCAAGCAACAGGGTCAGTAACTACGACCTGGGACCTCTGCAATCATGAGCCAAAATAAATGGTCTCTCCTTTAAAGTCATTTGCCTCAGGTATTTTGTTACAGTGACAGAAAGCTGACTAATACCATTACAGTCATGAGCATGTCTCACATTATACTTACATGTGCACATGGGATCCATGCAGCTTCTGCCTAACAAGTATGTTAACTGGAGATAACAATTATGCTAGTTAAATGATAAGCCTAAGTACTACGATATCAAAGGTTAAGGTGTTATGCCAAGTTAGCTGAGTATTTTGGATATATACAATTTTACAAAAGCAGGTGATCTGAATGAAGTTTTTGTCTTAGTTACTTTTCTCTAGTTGCTGAGACAAAATATCTAACAACGTTAAAGGAGGAAAGGTTTATTTAGCTCATAGTTTGTGGAGGTTTCAGTCCATACTCAACTGGCTCCAAGGCAGGGTGCCAGGGCACAGGAGCAAAACTTCAGCAAAATCCAACAAGAGCAAAAGTTGGAGAACAAGCCCCTTTTCCTCCCTTATACTATAAGCAGGCTACTCCCTATCCCCCAGTAGGGTGGGTGCAGCACTCACACCATCTCCACCCTCCTCTTGCACAGGATGAGGATTTTTACAAAGTGAGGATCTGGACCCCCTGCAGAGTCACTTAAACTAAAATTCTTAAGGTGACACAATGTGTCCACCATTACAGTTTTATAATTTGAAAAGTGTCTTTTAAAAAAAGTGACAAATAGCATATTTATCAACAACACTGAAAGTATATTCACTCTGTGGGAAATGTCTACATTCCCTCATGGAATATGTATCAAAGCTCAAGGCCTTATTTTCTTGCATCTATAAGATATTATATGCATCAAATAGAAAAGCTGCTGCTCATAAAACAGCTCATCTCAAAATTTTATATCAGAGGTGGAAGATTAGAGTAAGAAGTCCATTACAAATATTTTAATACAGGACTAACTTTAAAATGCTTATTTGGAATATTTGAGATTTGCTACTCTTCAAAAAGTTCCATTTATACAAACATAGAGGCAGAGAAAACCTAGCAAGGTCAAGAACTGCTAAAACAAGTTTATCATGGTGTCTTACTTTGATCAGGAATGAAATCACGCTGGTATTTCGACAGAGAAGATAACTTAGTCTGGATCAGAGGAGAAAGACGCAGAAAGACCAGTTTGACAACCTATCAGTGATTAAGCTAGAGATAAAGAGGAGGACTGTCCAGAGGTGGCAAGTAAGATGCTGAACTGGCCAGTTTCATGTGGGGGCATAATATATAAGGATTTTGGGTTAGATGTGGACTGGATGTGGGGACTGAGGCTGGTGTCAAGCTCCTCACAGGGCAGACATGGGAGACCAGCACAGAATTTAACAGATAAAGCAAGGGAGATGAGGGCGGGAAGTATACAGAGAGGCACAGGGTAAGCGACACAGCACAACAGAGCTGAGCAAACTATTTCCAATTTACCGAAGTGCAGCTTCCAAAGATTCACTTTTCCAACAAATCTATATCAAATACCATGAACATGTTACTCTGCTAGACCTTGGAATACGCAGATGTCTAAGATGTGGATTTTCCTACACTTGGAAGCATAGAAAGTATGCTAGACAGGCATACAAAGTACAGTTTAATGTTCACGATGACAATGGCCAGTGTTCACTAACTCCTGATATAAGGTGTTAGTGAGTTGGGTTAGAAACCCCTAGAACAATTCTAAAGCTTGAATGCTTAGAAACTAACTTAGAACTTGAGGTTGGATATGACACAAAAGAGGATTGTTTGGGACCTCTGCCCATAGCTGGTAAGCTAAACTACCTAGAATCTCTAGCAATACCTATTGAGAAACTACAGCCCGAATCGCAACTGGACTTTTTGTGACCTTAAATCACTGCCACTCCAAGTTCAGAATTTCAAAATAAAAATCAAGTTTCCCACATCACTCATTATTGTCAAGATGTCAGTTCTTTCCAGCATGGTCTACAGATTCAACACAATCCCAATCAAAATAATTGCAAGTTATTTTTGTGACTATTCACAACGACTTTAAAGTTTATGTGAAGAGAAAAAAGTAACAAAGAGTTACCAACACAGCTTTGGAGAAAAAAATTGACAGAGTGACACTACCCGACTCCAACTTACTATAAAGCTACAGTGATCACGACAGTTTGAAGTTTGCAAAGTTTACACAATGACAATGGACAGGCTGGAACAGGATAGAGAGAGGCAGATGGAACAGGATGAAGATAGAATGGGACAGGATAGACAGCCCCGAAATACAGACCCACATAAATATAATCAACTGAACTTTGGTGATAGAGCAAGGACAACACAAAGGAGCAAATATGAATTTTTTCAACCAATGATGCCAAAACAGCTGGACATCTACATACAAAACAAAAACAAATGAACCTAGACCCAGACTTCACCTATTTGAGAAAATTAACTCAAAATGGATTCTTAACCTGAGTTTAAAATGCACAACTAAAAAACTAGGAGAGATAACTCAGGAGAAAACCTACAGAACTTTGACTATGGCAACTACTTTTCAGATACAGTAACCAAAAACACAATCTCTGAAAACTTTAAAATCTGGACCTTATTGAAATAAAAAATTCTGCTCTGCAAAAGACACTGCCAAGAAAATAAAAAGAGAAACCAAAGATTGTCAGAAGTTATTTGCAAAAGATATATTTGGTAAAGAACCACTATCCAAAATATACAAAAATTCTTGAAACTCAACCATAAGAAAGGAACTAACACGGTTAAAAGTGAGTCAAGGACCTTTAAAAGATGCCTCATTAAAGAAGATATATAGAGGGCCAACAAGGATATAAAAAACATGCTTCAAATCATGTGCTATCAAGGAAATGCAAATTAAACTAACAATGAGATCCCACTACCCACGTATGAGAATGGCCCAAATCCAGAACCATGAGAATACCAACCGTTGCTCAGGGTGTGTAGCAGTGAGAACTCTCATTAAGCTGGGGATCGATATTAGCATAGCTATTTGGGAGACAGTTTGGTGGTTTCGTACAAGACTGGACACATCCTTACCATCCCATTCAGGAACCAAGTTCTTTGGTATTTATCAACAGGCACTGAAAACTTACGTCCACACAAAGGTTTGCACATAGATGTTTATAGCAGCTTTATTCATAACTTTCCAAGCTTGGAAGCAACCAACAGATCTTTCAGTAGGTCAATGGATAATCTGTAGAATATTTCAGACAATGGAAGAAATATGCTATCAAGGCACAAGTAAACACGGAAGAATAAATACTAAGTAAAATAAACCAATCTGAAAAGGCAAAATACTGTAGGATTCCAACTACACGGTATTCTGGAAAAGAAAAAACTTTAGACACAATACAAAGCTTAGTGGTTTCTGGGAATGGGGGGTAAACAGGAGGAGGACGAGGCAGAGGAATTACAGGACAGCAAAACTATTCTGTATGATACAATAATGACGGAATGTATCAGTATACATTTGTCCCAACCTATGCAGTGTGCAACCATGAAAATGAAACTCAATGTAAGCTGTGAACTGTGGATGATAAGGATGTAGTTATCAGTTCATGAGTTGTAACAAATGTCCCACTGTGGTGAAAGATGCTAACAGTGAGAGGCCATGAATGTGTGAGGTTAGGTGGAAGCACAAGAAACCTTTGCACCTTCTGCTCAATTTTGTTGTGAACCTAAAACTGATCTAAAAAATAAAGTCAATTTAAGAAATCAAAAGGTTCTTGATCATTTACCATTGATGCAACTGCTTCATGATCATCTCTTATATACCTTCTCTGATCAAATGCATTTCTATGATGGAACCTGAATACAAATATCCCATCATCCCTGGACTGGAAACTGTCTGAAAGCAAGAATTTAAGGCTCAATGCTTGGCATATTTATCCCATTTAAGCTGCAACCCAGTTTAAGATGAACCATCTGCACACAAACTAAGAAAAATGCTGCTAAATTAACTATAATGTGATACTTTCTTGTCACAAATTTGCCATGTATTAACTATGTATCTATATAAAAACTGGCTAACACATCTTTACATATCCTTTGACTCTTTCTAAATCATTTTAACTCAGTTGATGTCTGTTTTATTCTATCTGATGCACAACTGTCGTTTCTGGGACATTTTCCTAGCTCTTTTACATTCCATATGCCAGTTCTGAGGTTCATACTTTCTTGTTCTTAGCTGGCATCACATCAGAAGGCTTTCTAAGGAACCAAGACTCATCTTGGTAATCTAAAAAGTGACATAAGGCATTGCAGTTTTCTAGTTGTGCCAGCAGAACTGCTGCAGGTCACTGCAGTTTATTCTTTACCATTCACAACCTATATTCTGGGGAGGTATTGCAGGGCTGTGAAAGAGCTTTACTAAAACAATCATGAGTTATTTGTTTTTCAGTTTGGCCTTTGTGTGTGTGTGTGTGTGTGTGTGTGTGTGTGTGTATGTGTGTGTATGTGTACAGACGCACAAAATTTGGGGGGAAGAACTTTTACCAACTGTTTAAGACTAAATTATGGCTGTAACTTCTAGCCACCCACAACCACACAGAGTATCAATGCAGTAACTGCTTCATATAGCCAATGCTTAGGCCTTTGATTTCTTTAACACTTTTACCCTCTGAAAGGTCTTATAGCCTTAAGAACACTGGGTCTTAAACCAGCAGTTTCCATCCAATTGAACTGAATTTTCCCCAATTAAATCACAGAGCACTACAAAATAGCAGGTATGACAGCTCAAAGCAAGCAAGAAGTTTGATGAATTTACGTTCTTTCCTCAGCATGAGTCCTCTACACCTTATGAACTGGACATACCAACTTCTTACTGCTTTGAAATTCCCTTCATCGCTTCCATTGGATCCACCACTTTCTTCCTGCTTTCGTTGCATTTATCACCTTGGAGGCAACACTTTCAGCACAACTTTGCAGTACGGCTTTACCTACTTATTTTCTGTATGCGTTTTCCAAAGTTCTTGGTTATTTCTTCACAAATGATAGCAACCGAGGTGAATCCTTTAACAAACCTTTGGTCCCTTCATGCCAAACTTGTATCTTGTCATTCTGTTACTTTAACTTTCTGTGTGTACAGAGACTTTCTGCATTGAGTCATGCTGAACCACAGTTTAATATTCTTAAAGATCTTTCATGTCCAATTAAGCTCAACTGTGCATGGCTAACTCTGCATATACATATAATCTCTACATACATACACATATACACACACACACACATATACATAAAATTCTATGTCCGTATTTGCACAAGCACAGGTAACAATAAAAAAGTATGCTCCAACCAGTTAGATATATCCTAGTTTCAGAGCTACTAAAATGTTGAGGGACCTGCATATTGCTGCCACGTATCTATAATTCAAGCTACTTGGAAGACTAAAGAAAGAAAATCTTGACTCTTGACTCAGGCCTGGTCTAGGCAACATAGTAAGACACTGTCTCATAAATACATAGAAGTAAACAATATGATGGTGTGTGTGCAGGGGATGTGCAACTGAGAATCAACTGAACAGAGTAAGGCATACATGAATACTCTAATTTATACAAAAATGACTTTCTAAGATGGACACCAGAAATCCCTATGTACGCATGCTAACACTCATGAAGAAATTGTCCTTTTAATCTGGATTGGCTTTGTGACTTGCTTTCACCAACAGAAGATGACAGAAGAGATGTCCTGAGACTGCCACATGGGAAGCTGGTCACCACCAAGTTAAGAAGCTTGGGTGGGTGAGGGATGTAGCTCAGTGGTACAGCCCACGTCCAGCAGGCGTGAGACCCTGGGCGCCACCATCCCTAACACACAGATGCACAGACATGCGCACAGGCTTGCTGGGGTTAAGGTGTACACAGGGACTTGGCAAAGTCTGGATCATTTTTAAAAGTTTTGAAAAATAAGAATATATGATAGCAACGTTATGATCCCACAAAGCTAGGAAGCCTAAAATATTTACTAATCAGCTGTACTTATTTCTAGATTGCCTGAAGAAACTACCACAGCTTTAACAACAGAAACTTATGTTGAAACTCAGAGAAATCCTGAGTAAACCCTCTAGCTTGCTTACCTGTAGTTCCTTTTTCTCATCACCGATGTTATGATCCATTTAGTTAGACAACAGATGATGAAACCCCTATGAGCTCTTCTGTAGATAATACTCCGACGTGTGGTTACAAAGGTAATGACTGATCTGTCTTTCAGAATTTGGAGGTCGTTTTGTTTGCTCAAACTGACTGAAATCACTAAACATTTTACCTAGGCCTGTGCAATTGGATATTGGGTGACCTTATGACATCAGAGGGCCCAGAATTGAGCCACAGACCATGTTAACAGTCGTGAAGTTTGATTACCCTTTCCCAGTGCACAGGTTACTTCAGCACTCCCTATGTCCAACTGCCTTTTCCACTCCGTGGACCACCCTGCTAATTCTGTCTGGATAGTTTTTGTTTATTTGCAGATCACATCAGCTTGAGTTTTTCTTTTAAGAGAAAAAATAAAATTTCAAAAGGGGGTAATAGGACAGTAGCAGTGGTTAATACATTGCATATTGTTATCTTTAAATTAGTTACTCAGAGTATAAGATATGCATGTAATTATCCAAACAGTATTAGCACAAGCCTTATTTTTCAATGACCTAAGAGAAATTAGTTGTGTAATTATCTTAACTACCATATATACACATAATATGCGCACATAAATATATACACACACACTTTGTCTCCTCCTTCTCTCCTTTCCCCCACCCAGTTTTTCTTTCCTTTTGAACAGTTTCTTCCCCTTTCACAATATCTAATGCACATTTTGTATCATATGTACTCTTTCAGCTTCTCACACTAGGGAGACAATACAGTATTTGCACATATGCATCTGGTTTATTTCACTTGTGAGTGTGATCTCTGGTTGCATCCATTTACCCATAAAAGTCTCCAGTTTATCCTTCTGTACGGCTGAGTAATACTCCATTGTATAAAAAGACCACATCTTTTTTTATTCTTTTGTTGGCTGCAGGTACTTGGGTTGTTTCCCAGATCTAGCTATTACAAATTGTGCTGCTATAAATGTGGGTGCACACATACTGCTATGGTACAATGCTTTTAATTCTTCTGGTATCCCAGAAGGGGAATGGTTGGGTCAAATGGGACCTCTGATCTTAGTTTTTTGAGGAATAGCCACACTAATTTAGACAGCGGTTCAACCAGTCTACACTCCCACCAGTGCAGAAGAGTTCCTTTTTCCCCATAGCCTCTTCAGCATTTGTTATTGGTTGATTTCTTGATAACAGCCATTCTTTCCAAGGCCAGATGGAATCTCAGTGTTGTTTCAATTTGCATCTCTCCAATGCCAGTGATGTTCAACATTTTTTCATAGATTTATTTGCTGTTTGTATTTCTTCATCTGAGAAGTGGGTATTCGTATTAGATGCCCAATATTGAACTGGGTCTTTAAATTTGGGAGAGCTGATATTTTTGAGCTATTTATACATTCTTGAAAGTAATCCATCCCTTGTCTGAGAAACAGCTGGCAAACATTTTTTCCCACATTGTGGGTTGTCTCTTCACTCTTGCTGGTTTCTCTTGCTGTGCAAAAGCATTTTAATAAGGTGAGATCCTAGTTGTTAATTCTTTGTGACAGTTCCTGTGTGATCAGGGTTTTATTCATAAAGGTTTTGCCTACACCAACGACTTCAAGAGTTTTTCCTATTCTATCTTCCAGAAGAGTTAATGTTTCTGTTTTAATACTTAGATCTTTGACCCCATTCAAATTTAGTTTAGTGCATGGTGAAAGATATGGGACTAATTTTAATCTTCAGCATGTACAGAGCCAGTTTTACCAGCACCATTTATGGAAGAAGCTACTTTTCTTTCAGTGAGTGTGTTTGGCATCTCTGTCAAAGACGAGGTGGCTGAGTGTGTCCGGAGTTGTTTCCACATCTTCTAATTGGTTCCGTTGATCTTTGTGTTTGTTTTTTCTTTTTTTTGGCCAGCACCATGTTGTTTTTATCACAGTAGCTTTATAGTATAATTTCAAGTCAGGGATTGGGATTATCCCTGCCTTGCTTTTGTTGCCCAGAATAACCTTTACTATTTTAGGTCTCTTCTCATTCCAAATAAACTTTAGGACTGTTTTCTCTAATTCTGTAGATATGCTGTCAGAACTTTGATCAGAATTGCATTAAATCTGCGTAACAGTTTTGGAAGTAGTCATTTTCACTATATTGGTCCTTCCTAACCAAGATCAAGGAATATCTTTCCAATTTCTAATGTGAGCTTCAATGTCCTTTTTCAGAATACTGTACTCTTCAATGTAGAGGTGCTTTACATCTTTTGTCAGATTGATTCCTATGTGTTTCATTTTTTGGATGCTATTGTGAACAGTGTTGTTTCCCTAATTTATCTAAGTGAGTTTGTTATTTGTGTACAAGAAGGCTATTGATTTTTGGGTGATGACTTTGTATCCAGCTATGCTACTGAATTTGCTTATTAAAACTAGCAGTTCTTTAGTAGAGCTGTTGGTGTCTTCTATGTAGAGTATCATGTCATTTGCAGATAATAATAATTTAACTTCTTCCTTTTCTATCATTATTTCTTTTATTTCTTTCTCTTATCTAGTTGCTCTGGCTAAAGTTTCCAGGACTATGCTGGGTAAGAGTGGAGACAGTGGACATCCTTGTGTTGCTCCTAACTTTACAGTGAAAGCTTTCAGTTTTTGTCCATTTAGTATGATATTGGCTGCAGGTTTGTCATAGATGGCTTTTATCAGATGGAGATAAAGACCTTCTATTCCAATTTTCTGTAGGGTTTTATCATGAATGGGTGCTAAACTTTGTCAAAAGCTTTCTCTGCATCTACTGAGATGATCATATGATTTTTGTCCTTGGCTTTGTTAGTAAGGTGTCTTACATTTATTGATTTACATATGTTGAATCATCCCAGCATCCATGGGATGAATCCCATCTTCTTGATGATTTGCTGCGTTCTGCTTGCCAGTATCTTATTGAGCATTTTTTCATCTATATTCATTAAAGAGATTGGCCTGCAGTTCTCTTTCTCAGTTGGGTTTTTCTCTGGCTTTAGTACGAGACTAATGCTTGCTTCCAGGAATGAAGTTGGGAGCACTGTTTCAATTTCATTAGAGTTTGAGAAATAGCAGTGTTAGGTCTTCTCTAAATTTCTGGTAGAATTCAGCAGGGCCTGGGCTTTCTTTGTTGGTAGGTTTTTAATTATACTTTTGACCTCATTGATACTGGTTTATTTAATATTTTTACATCTTTTTGATCCAGCTTTGGTAATTCATATATATCTAGGATTCTGTCCATTTCTTTTGTATTTTCCATCTTATCAAAATACCAGTTTTCCAAGTAGGTGTGTATGATCTTCTGGATTTATTCAGGTCCACTGTAATTTTACCCTTTTCATTCCTAGCTGCATGGATTTGAATCTTTTTTTTTCTTTTTTTGATAAGGTTGGATAAGGGTCTGTTGATCTTATTTAACCTTTCAAAGAACCAATTCTCTGATTCATTGATTCTTTGTGTTCTTTTACTAGTCTCCAATGTGTTAATGTCTGCTCTGACATCTGTAATTTCCTTTGTACAAGATTTTGGCTCAGCCTGCTCTTCTTTTTCTAGAAGTTCAAGGTTCACCATTAAGTTATTTATGCTTGCTTTGGTTTCCTAACATGGGTATTCACTACTATAAATTTCCCTCATAGGCCTGCTTTCATTGTGTCCCTTAAGTTCCAATATGTTGTACTGTTATTATCTTTTAATTGTAGAAACTGTCTAATTTTTTCTTTAATTTCATCTATGACCTTTTAGTTATTCAGGAGGGTGCTGTTTAATTTCCATGTTTTTATTAAGTTCTTATGGTTTCTTTTGCCATTGATTTCCAATTTCATTGCACTGTGGTCTGATAACATGCATGAGATAATTTTAATTCCTTTGCATTTACTTAACCATGTTCTACGAGCTAGTATGTGGAGAGTATGTGAGCTAGTATGGAGAATGTCCCATGTGCAGCTGAGAAGACTGTGTCTTGTGATATTGTGGCGTGGAACACTGTATAGACAACTACTAAGTCCATCTGTTCAAACATTTGGTTCAGCTCTAATATTTCATTTTTGACTGTTTGTCTAGTTGATCTGTCTTTTGTGACAGTGGAGTACTGAGATCCCCCAATATAACTGTATTAATGCTTATTTGATTTTTCATGTCTATTAATTGTTTTATATAGTGGGGTGCACTGGTATTTGGTTCATCTCTTCCTCTTAGATTGCTCCCTTTGCAAGGATGTAGTGTTCTTTGTCAGTCGTGGCTTGAAATTCACTTTGTCTGCAAATAGAATAGCTACTCCTGCTTTTATCTGGGTTCCTGTCCATTGAATGTTGTTTTCCGTCTTTGACTTTCAGTCTATGAATTGTTTTGAATTAAATGTGTTTCTGCTATGCAGCATACTATTGGATCATCCTTGACCCAGTCTGTCAGTCTATGCCTTTTGATTGGTGAATTGAGACCATTGACATTGATGGTTATAACTGATGTGTACTGACTTACTTTTGTCATGTTATTTTCTTGTTGTTGGCTCTCCCTTTTTCCCCCCTTCCTCTGTTTAATTGTTTGCCTTGCCTGGTGGATTCCTTCTGTTGGGGTTCACTGGAGTTGTAATTATCTCTATGTCTACAATGCTGGTGCTGGTTTGGTGGTCATAAATTTCCTCAGATGTTCTTTGTCATGCAAGTATCTTACTTCTCTATCAGTTTTGCAAGATAATTTTGCTGGGTACATCAATCTAGGCTGAAGTTTGTTTGGAATCTTGATTATGTTATGCCTGGTTACACATTTTCTTAATTATAGCTAATTGGAGTTCTATATGCCTCACTTTTCTTTGTTGTCAAATTCTTTTCTCCTACCAGGGAAGTTTTCTGCCATGACATCTGAACAGTTTTTGTATCATTTGTGCTATCTCTGCCTTTTTCATGGACTTCAATCAATCTTAAAATTATTCTTCTTCCCCTTCTAGCAGCATCAGTATTGATTTCTCATGGTTCCTTGCTATTTTTAAGAAATCTTTCTTTTCATGATCGCTAACTGCAAGCCTGTCTTCTATATCTGAGATCCTGTCCTCACATTGGCTTAATCTGCTGTGGATACTTCTGATGGAATTTTTATTCTCTTGGATATCAACTTGAATCTGCCTTATGGATTCTAATTCTTTCCTATGCTGAGCATTCATGGCTTCCACAATTTTCTTAAGCTCCTCTATTTTTTTGTCTGTATCTACTTTAGAGTCACTAAGCATGGTTTTCATTGTGGACACTATTTTGGCAGTTTTCTAAGAAATTATTTCTTATTTGATTTTTTTCTAGAACCTTATTCAATTGCTTTGTTGTTACTACTTCAGAGAGGCCAGGTGGGTGGCCTTTAGATTGTCCCATCTCATTACACCCCTGGTTTTATCTTTGGTGAAGTGGATGTCTGGGGTTGCATACTGTTTAAATGTCTTTTCATTTTTTTTTTTCTCTAGTTCAGTTCCTGGAGTGATGCTTGTAAATTGCCTATGGTGGGTTGCTTTATTGCTAGTATTTAGAACCCTTAGGAAATGACTACTTCTCTGAGGTATCTTCCAGGTATAACTAGAATTTTGGTTTTGAGTCTCTTGTAAGATCCCACATTTACAATTTGTTGGAGATGAGAAGTTGCTGCCTGTTTGGCCCAGCCCCTGGTTCTTTAGCACTGTGCCACTGTATTTTCTATGACCCTAATTCAGTCTCATTCTTAGAATATCAGGAAGCTGTTTAGAACCATTATGTCACTTTTGGCTAAAATGGTACCATCAGCACTAACAGTAGCAACAATCACAGCTTAGAAAATGATAAACTGAAATAACCATTAATTTGCTGCCTTTAATCATATGAACTAGATTTGTGGTTATATAACAAAATCTAAAACAGACAAAAAAATTAGATGCAGTGTTTAAGTCTTTAATATGTCAATTTAACCCTCAGGGGTTAAAATTTAAAAGGCAGTAGCGAAAAAACAGAGAGGTAGAAGAAGAGGAAGAGATCAGAAGTAAGGCTGGAAAGCAAAGTGGGATCACACTAACTTTGGGAAGCTGGTGCAAAACACTGGTGGGAAAGAGAAGGAAGAGATAAAAAGCACAGAACATCACCACAATCACAAAGAGGCTAGAAACCAAACTCATACTCATCTTAAAACAAGATCAAACAATGAAGGAGAAAAAAAAAAAACACCAAGAAAACAAAACCACAACCACCGCCACCATCACAACAACGAGAGAAAAAAAAGTCCACTTCCAGGTATGTCTTTGCTGTCACTGGTAGACAACGTGTGGAGACAGAGTCCTGACCCATGCCGATCTACACCAGCCAGTTGACAGTAGCTTTCTGGCAGGGTCGTGGATAATCTCAGCGAGGCTGAGACCAGATTCGTTCTTTGGGCCTGAGCCCACCCGGGTGCCTCTAGATGGAGCCAGCAGCCACTGTGGAGTTCTGAGCTCAGCCGGCCCCTCTCTATTTTTTTTTTTTTTTTTTTTTATAGTTTAAGCTTATGAACATATATTTATTTTATTTTATTTTATTTTATTTATTTATTTATTTATTTTTTTTGCGGTACTGGGGATCGAACTCAGGACTCTGCGCTTGCTAGGCAAGCGCTTATTCCACTGAGCTATATCCCCAGCCCCTCGGCCCCTCTCTAGACGGCTCCCAGCCTCTTGCTCTCCTGCGGGTTGACTGAGCCCTGAGTACTCGCCGCCAGCTAGTGCGCTGCTCCCCTCCACTGCTGTCTCTTTCTGTGGAGGCCTCTGGGGCCCCCACAAGTTACCATTTGTCTTCAGGTTTTAATCGCTTCTCTTGCAGTGAGTCCCATCTTAGGCAGAAGGCACTGCCAGCCATCTCCTTTCTCTTCACTGAAATTTCTCCCTTCACTGTCTCTCTGGGCTTCAATTCATGCCTCAGATCCTACCTGGGTCCAGAAGGTCCACTTCCCTCCTTCTTCTCGTCCTCACATCGCCATATTCCAGCATCTGCAGGGCAACACTCCGAAAGGTTCTTTCTCTGCTGCTTATCACTCCGTTATCTTGGTACCTCCCCCGCCTGCTTCTTTATCCCGTAACTATCCATATACTCTATGCTTAGTGAGGCTCACTTGTGCTGCAGGCCTCCTCTCTCAATCACTTTAAAATAGGAGAAACATCTACTCTATTTGAAAGGTTTAATAAACACTAATAAAACATGAAAATCCTTTGAAAAAATATTAACTCTTATCAAGTAACAGCAAAATATAAAAATTCTATTTGGATGCATAGCAACTTTATAAAAGTAAGCATGTCTGTGAGGTCGTTTTTATATTCTTACTATTATTTTTTCATCAGCTTTAGTTACTTCTTTTGGAGAGTCATTACTATTTTCAGAAAGAGTGGACAGCACAGGACATTAAGACAGAACGTGAAAATACAAGAACCTCTGTTCTTTCTTGTATTACAGCAAAACACTGATCTTTTTAGCAGGGCATTCCCAGTGAAGTTCCCGTATGTGTCCTCCGTAACTCTAGCAGGACCTAGGTTAAATATTTACTGAACATAGAAGAGAGGGCAAGCCAAAATTCCTGCTTAGAATAAAGGAGAAAATCCTTTTAATCTAATTGTTATATGCAACTCATTGGAAAGATGACCCTAAGTGAACAAGTTCAACCCAACCAGCATTCCTGTCCAAACTTAGACATTCTTAAGTTTCAAAGCCAAAAGCATAAAATAGTTCCCAAAATGTAGTGCTCATATACCTGAACACAAATCCTAGTGCCCACCCAGACCTACCCAACATATAATGGTTTAGCAGGCTCTGTAAGTGCTTCTGATATACATCAAAGTTTGAAAATCAGTAGCCTAGGAAAAGAGCCCTAAACCTTCCCACCGAGCTACAGCCGCAGCTCTTTTAAAATTTTTCATTTTGAGACAGAATCTCTTGAAGTCACTAAATTGACCAGGCTGGGCTCAAATTTGTGATTCTCCTCCCTCAGCCTCCCAGTATGTTAGGATTATGGGCCTATGACATCATACCCAGCTAATCAGCAACCGCTGAAAATGAAAGTGCTTCTTTTTGTGTTTCATAAACTAGCTCACACAGATAATGTGAAATACCGGCTAATTATTCCAGTGGTGTTTGCTTCCAAGCATAAAATAATTTGCCGGTGGTTTTTCTACTCTGTAACTTCCCCCATTATAAAAAGCAAAAAAAGAGGTACAGTTCTTTATAATTCACACTAGCTGTGTTAAGAGCTCTAGGCAAGCATTACACATGGAGCGAATCTGAATGACACTCACTGTTATGGAATAACAGACAGAAGGAAAGTCCATATACATCTTTCAGACTCACAACTTAATGATTCTGGCAGACAATCCGACATGGAGACAATCATGGATGCTTGGCTTAAAGTAATACAACATATTATGACCTATCAAGTAGATGCCCACACCCCGTAAAACTCTCAACCTTTGGACTTAGTGATATGAACCTGTAAGTCCCACCTACTCAGTGGCTGAGGCAGGAGGATTGCTTGGGCTCAGGAATTTGAGGTTAGCTTGGGAAATATCTCATGACATTCTCTCAAAATAAAGCAATGACAAAAAACAAAAAGAGGACTTTCTCCTGACAGACTATAGTCACTGATGAAAACATTCACAGTCACACCTTGAGTTTCCAAGTGCAGACAACCCAGTACTGGGCGAACCCAGTAAAGCCCAACAAAACCTTGGTAGAACAATCTACCAGTGATCTTTATGGCCTGGCTGAAATATTTCAGTTGGGTCAAGTAGGTAAGTATTATTATCTTCTTCAAGACTGTATGCCAAGGAACACAGGTGGGCTTTGCCAACAAGTTATAGGAACTGAACCAAAAAACCCAGTGAGTTCTCTGGAGCTTTCTGAAAACCATGATGGGCTACTGCTGAGCTGAGGTAATGGGAACAGAGGGTAAAAGGACTGAGGAAAAGCCCAGCACTACGGCACACGCCTGTAATTCCAGCACACCAGAGGCAGCACAGGTCATAAATCTGAGGCCCATCTCAGCAGTTCAGGGGAGTTTGAGGACTGCTGCACAACAAAATCTTGTCAACAGATACAGATGAATGGGTAGAAGGATGGACGGACAGGTGGATGGATACATGGATTAGACGGAGGAAGGGAGGGAGGGAGGGAGGGAGGGAGGGAGGAAGGAAGGAAGGAAGGAAGGAAGGAAGGAAGGAAGGAAGGAAGGAAGGAGGAATAGAACAGAGATTCAGAGAGAAACAAAGCCTGTTGCCTGCAGAACAGAGAAAGGGCCCCAGCTTACAGCAGTTAGAGCAGCCAGGTTCTTTCTAGACTGCCAATCTAGTCCAGTCCATGCCAGCCTGGCGCCACCAACAGCTCCACTACAGACCCTCCCCTCTGCTCCACCCCACCAGCTATTCTCCACGAGTAAAGGAGCGAAGCTGTAGTCCAGAATCACCCTTAACTGGGGGGAGTAAACATTTCTGTATTTCCTTGTCTACACAATGAAGGTAAGATGTTTCCAAGGTTAATTAAATGGATTACTGCAGATCTATAAAATGAAGGTGAACTCTGTTTTCTTTTTAAAAATGATCTCTCTGCTTATCAAGCAATGTTTTGTAAGTTAATTAAGTATGGTGCAGAAAGTCTTCCAACCAGATGTTTTTAATTAATTCTTAATTATGAATGCCCACGTTTGTCCTCCAAGTGTGCAAAAATGTGGTGTGCGAGACAAACAGAACGAGCACCAACACAGAAAGCCAGTCTTGTCCTTCATGCTTTTTAGTTAAATTTATCAAATATTATAAATAGCTTAAGAAATCTCTACCTTTATGATGTTTTTCAAAACAGTGAGAACATACACAATCACAACCCACTTAATTTGTTCTTTGGTTCTTAGGTGTTGCTAAGAGACTGTCTTTTTCAAGACTCAAATATACAGATTTTTCCAAATTTAGGAAACAGGCGGACTTGCAAAGAAGCTTCAAAAAGGCAGCCAAATGGAGGTAAAAACTGATTTGGTAATGGTCAACCCACATTTCTCCAGCTCCCTGTAACATATTACTGAATGTGTGAGTGACTCACACAAACTTCAAAATTTGGCATTTTTGGTTATGTGGCAATATGCTTTGTTAGTTTACACACATTCAAGTTTGTGATCTCTGTACACCTTATTTAAGAGAGGAGGGACAGATTCCACCTTCTATTGAAAAATAAACCACCTTCAATTTGAATAGACACTTAGGAGGCCACTGAAAGGCCTTAGATACATGATTTCTGCTGAGTGGTCAAGGGATGCCAATCACTATTAGAGATAAACTGTAATCAAAATCAGTATGTGGAACTGGGGAAGACAGCATAGATTAATAGTAATACATGTAATTACAGTAATATTCATGTTCCTTAATTTAGAAATGAGAGCTTCCAACATATCATAGTATGAAACATATAAAGCTCAACTAGACCCAGGCCTCACTGGGTTTGCACTCCAGTCCCTCCCTATCTGTAAAACACTGCAACGGTCTTGGGGAGCACTAAAAAGATCTGAGCTTGCAAGGAACTGGATGTCTGTGTCCACCCAAAATTCAGATGTTAGGATCCTACCTCCCAATGTACTGGTCCTAGGAGGTGTGGCCCCTGGAAGATTAGGCCATTAGGGTAGAGACCTCATAAATAAATCAGTGCCCTTATAAAGGACCCCAAAGATGTCCCTTCTCTCTTTCCCCATGTGGGAGCACAGTGAGCAGTTAACAGTATGTAACCAAGACCAGGGCACTCACTGGAATCTGACCATGTCGGTGCCCTGATTTCAGACTGCCAGCCTTCAAGACTGTGCCTGCCTTTTATAAGCAACCAGGCTGCACGTTTTTTACAGTAACCCAAATGGTCTCAATTTTATCACTTGGGCAAGTCATGTAATATTTCTAAATATTGATCCTTTGAGGTCCAGAGAGGAGAGGCTTATGGAGCTGGGGAGGGAGGTGCTACTGCCTCTTGAACATCTTCTACATGGCTAACATATCCTTGTATCATCTGACCCCACCCTCACACCATCTGACCCCGTCCTCACACCATCTGACCCCGTCCTCACATCAGTGCCTGATTTCACAAAAAGGGAACTGAGGCCAGAAGAGGGGACCGGCCACTGTCACAGGGAAAGTAACACAGGAAGGATTTAAACCCCAGTCTCTAGCTTCAAAGCATTTCTGTCCAACTGCCATACTGACCTCGCTCATTCTGTTTCCAGTGTCCAAGGACAACTGTGGGCATCATTTCAATTCTCCCACATATTTCTGTGCCCATACACTGTCATATAATTTCCAAGTCACATCTCGGATCTTGTCCTTCCTACCAAACTCACTGGCCTTCCTTACCACCACCACCACCACCACCACCGGCTCCGCCGCCACTGAACCCAGATGACTTCTCAGGGCTTACAGAACTCAAAGGCTAAACATGTCCATCATCCACTTCTTTTCCACAGAACCTGATATATTTTCATGAGGTGCGGTTTGCCTGGAACAGAGCAGAGATTTCATCCCTGCAAGTCTCTGCTTTCTAATAGCTGTGGGAAGCACTCAGTTGCACAATGAATATTAGTTTTCTCTGATACCATATGTTCCTAGTGGGCACAAGCCAAATTACCAAAGCCACTTTTTCAAAACCCATAGGAGATGAGTTTACGTTCGTAATGAAGAAACGACAGTGATGAGCAACTGAATCCAATTAGTCCTCATATTTCTATTTTTAAATGTCTTGAGTTAGAGGAAAAGACTGTGTATCATTAATAATGGAACCTGCTGTCTAGTTTCATGAAAACGCTTACTACTGCACACATAAAATCTGAAGGAAGCCAGAGAGAAAGCTGGCAGTTTGTGCCTTCGGGCAACAGAGTCTTTTGGGTAAAATTGTATTTCTGTGCTGATGGAAACGGCCAGTAGTACTTGCTCCAAAATTATATACATCTTTATAGAAGGTGCCTCTATAAAAGTGCAGACATACTAATCCACACAACACACGTACCATTAATGCTATCAAGTCCAGTTATAAGAACAAAGCCATTCTCCCAGTAAGACATCACCCTAACAGATAAAGAACATTGCTCCTATACACGACAGTCAATTGGTAACTATTAAAATGCTTTAAGGTGCCACCACAGGAAGTCCCTGACAGGTAGCTGTGAGTGGGAGGCACCTCTGCTCTACTCATCATCCCTGGGGCCCTGAATGCCACCGGCCTTTGAAGCTGCACAGGGCCAGGGCCAGAAGGTTTTGGTTCTAAACTGAGACAAGACGCACACGTTCTGCTATAGGCTTCTAGAACTAGAATAAAAACAGAAACTCAAGTAGAAAACAAATGAAAAATATCTGCCACGTTTCGCTTACTTTAAAAGTGCTCCTCTAATACCACTTGATTTTTTTATTTTTAAGAGAATAAAACTTTAAGAAATATTAAAAATGACACAGAATTCCAAAACAATATGGTAGGGGATCAACAATGGTTGTTATATTGCATAGTTACCTTCAAAGTAGTTCAGATTATCAGGTCTAATCATGTAAAATTAGTAAAGAAATGTTTTAAAAATTAAGCCTTAACTGTTCCTTTCAAAAAACCAATAGAAATTAGTAATACAATTATCTTAGCTATCCTCTGTGTGTGTGTATATATATATATATATTTCTTTCTTTTCTCTGCTCCCTCATCCCAGTGTTCTTTCCTTTTGAGCAGTTTCTTTCTCTTTCACAACATCTATGATACTTTTTGGATTTTGTTTACTCCTTCAGGTTCTTACACTAGGAAAACAATGTGGTGTTTACACGTGTGAGTCTGATTTATTTCACTTAGGAGTATGGTCTCTAGTTACCTCCATTTATCTACAAATGTTCCCACAGTCGACAACTTACTTTTACGTGGTACAGTCATACTAAAGGATGTAAGGTTCAGTCCCCAGCACACCCAGTAGACCAGATCATACACTGGAGCTTTATGCTCTGCATTTTAGACATCACCAAATTCCAAGTTCTTCTCAAGTGTATCTTTTGTTGTAGCTGTGCAATACTCCATTGTCTGAAAACACATCCTTTTTTATCCCCCATTTAAGAGGAATGACTAACCACTGTATGAAATGTTTGAAATAAACATTTAAAAATTAGAATTAAAAAAAGTTTACAAAACAGAGCTTCTTCAGTTTTATTTGGGACTACCCAACATTAGAGCATTTTCTTGACAAAGTTCACCATCCCAAGAATCTTCCTCCACCCCTTTAGCATGGTTTAGTACGAACCCTAGTCGGGTAGCCTCGCTTTTGGCTCTGGGGGGATCAAAATCCTGACTCTTCCTCTTTTGGCTGTAAACTCGGACAAGCCATGTAGCTTCTAACAATCAGCTCTTCCCCTGTGGTAACAATCCTGTCTCAGAATTACTTTAGGATTAATGAAGAAAATACATGTATTTGACTTATTCTAACGCTGGCACATAGGGAAGGCTGAGTCACTCATACAGGCTCTCATGTCTGTAATAATTATTACTGTTATTCAGAATGGCAGAATAATAGCGGAAACAAAACCAGTGAGATCTGCTTCAGATGGAAGATCCTCTGTCTGAAACTTCCAGCCAAATTGAGACAATCACACTGACCTATTTCCTGTAGCCAATGGAATATCTCTCACCACGTGAGATGAAATAATCCTATGAGCTTAAATGTTTCACCATTGCTTTTTAAGGGGGTACGTGGGCAGGAACCAAATTGCAAGGTTTTTTTTAAGGGCACAGTCACAATACCCATGGTTGACAACTCACTTTGTATGGTCATGCTAAAGGAGATCAGTAATCCCCTTCTGAACAACACCCAGCAGATCAGACCATGCGCTGGAGAGAACTAAGCTTAATGCTCTGAGTTTTAGACATCACCAGATTCCCAGGTCTTCCCATTTTAAGTAGTGCAATTCATCTTTGGCGATGCCTTCATCAACATCAAGTGTAAAAGCCTCTCTAAGGCTTTTAGATTAACATAAAAACAGCTGGTGAAGGGGTGGAAGCGTGTCAGTGGCAAAAACACTAAAAAGAAAGCACAGAGCTTGGCTAAATACAAAGCAATAGGAAGTCAAGCACATGCATGGTCCAGAAATACGCTGAATCATTATCATAAGACTTCCTCTGTTGATGTAATCTCATTCTCCATATTTTAATGCGTTTATCCTGTTTGAAGGAGCAGGAAAATAACTATGGGGAATAAAATGAATTCTGGCTAAGTACCAACTAGGCCTGAGAGCCAGCAGTCACCCGTGGAGGATAAAGATTTTCTCTATGATTTTAGATCTAGTAGGATAGAAAATAGTAAGAGAATATTCACTCACCTTCGGTCCCCCCAACAGCAGAAAAAAAATGAGACAGGCATTATCAACTTAAGATTTGCAAACCCTGTACGTATCAGTAGCCAGCACCGGGTCGAACTACCATTTAGGGTGGGGGAGGGGGAACGATGTGCAGATTTGTAAAGGAGTCATCAGTTTCTAGAAAAGAACTAAGAAGAGGAGGGGCAAACCTAAAGTTTGATGCACACTGGTTATGTTTGTAGCTGACCTAGTTACTGGGTGATGCATTCCTGAAAGGGTCTGAAGGCGTCTGGAACGGTGCTACAGTAGACGATGCCAGTTGTTGAAATTTCACACTGTGTAGTGAGCAGAGCTCAGGAACACAGTACAAACTTTTTTTTTTTGGCGGTACTGGGGATCGAACTCAGGACCCTGCGCTTGCTAGGCAAGCGCTTATTCCACTGAGCTATATCCCCAGCCCCATAGTACAAACTTGAAGCAGTTAAAAACTGTTCAGACCGCTGCCACTTCAGTGGGATTATGTGCCCTACGGTGTTTCCTGTGTGGATCTAGCATACCATTGGAAAGGTCCACCGAGAGGCAGTGCTACAGTCAGCTTGAAACAAAACATGATCTAAAAGGGCTCACAGAGCCGTGGGATCCAAACAAGTTCTTAGGAAACCAAATGTTTCTTAGGGGTAAATGAACACTGTGTCGTATCTTCTTACACCGCTGCAGTCAACTGCTTCCTCAGCTCTCTGGAGAAAGGAAGAAACTCACCAGTAGACAGCACTGTGAATGTTTTGTTATGAGACAAAGACAAAAGGATTACTGTCACATGCCAAGCAGTGGGAGTAAAGGCAGGAGGAACTACCTTCCTTATTAAGGGATGAAAGAAATTTCATAACTGTGGAGATTGAAGCGACCTACTGTCACCCAGGAGAGTCAGCATGAGCCACTGTTTAACAATTAAGTTAAAAAAAATTTTTTTTGTGTGTGTGGGGGGTACATAAATGTTAATATGCACAAAATCAATATTTTAACATGAAACATTTGGTTTAAAAAAATGTAAACCTAGATACTTTATATGAATTTTTTCTAGCTGTGACCTACACATGGCCCAATGGAGAAGCCCTTTCCCATGGCAGCAATGTTCTTGTATAAGCAGAAGAGGTAGAGACTGAGGCTACTTGGGTTCAAACTCTGGCTGTGTTACTTACTAATTCTTTGACTTTGGACAAATTATCTCTCCTGCACTTCAGGCTCCTCACCCATAGAACAAGGCTAACGGGGTCTGTTATGGCGTGGGTCTGGAGTGCTGCCCGACTGGTCACCAGCTGGTAGCACTACTGGGAAGCAGTGGAACCTTGAGGGGCAGGGGCCAAGGAGAAGGAAGGAAGATCATTTAGGGTACACCCTGGAAGGGGATATTGGGACCCTAAGCCTTCTATTTCTCTCCGTCTCTCCGCTTCTCGGTCACCATGAGGTGAGTGGCATCACAGTACGTCCCATGCTCCCAGCCACATTCCCACAGACAACAAGGCCAAGTGACCACAGACTGAAACTTCCAAAACCATCAGCCAACATAAACCTTTCCACTTTTTAAGTTATCTTCTCAGATGTTCTGTCAGAGTGTTGAAAAACTAATCAGCCAAGAACCCATTTAATAAGCCTGTTATAATCATTAGAGGAGCAGTATTTACTAATAATCCCCAACACACAGCAAGCATCACGTAAGTACTCATTCAGTCAAACTAGCATTAGGTTTTGGCATTAAATTTGTCTGCAAAGAAAGGAAACAAGGCTTCTTGGGGGCGAGTCCTCACATACCGTGAGACAGGAAAAGCTGGAGATAGACAAGGCCCAACCCGTGCCTGGCAAAAAGGCAGAAGATGCTTGTGGAAGTCAAGGGCCGTGTTACAAGAACAAATCACTGGCCAAGGGGGAAAACATGGGTACTAGTAACACTGAAGCAATCCAAATGTGAAAGGCATGATTCTGTACTCAGATTCAAACAAGGGAAGTTAACATGTAGGCAATGGGGTGCCATCATGCAGAAAAGGGAGACGTGTATTAGTTCAGTTTTTAAAAATTTCAATAAATGGAGGAATGCTAGGTGTTTTATTTCTTCCATTAAATATTTGTTTAGTTTTTTTTTTGTCTTTTTGAATTTAAGTAGAAAAAGATGGACACAGACAATTTAGTAACCCTAGTTCTTTTCTTTCTTTCTTTCTTTTTTTTTTTTTTTTTTTTTTTTTTTTGAGACAGGGTCAGTTCAGGCTGGTCTTGAGCTCACTTTGTAACCCAGGCTGGCCTGAAACTTGCAATCATCTCCCTGCCTCAGCCTCCCCAAAGCTGGGATTACAGGTGTGTGCCACCATGCCTGGCAGTAATCCCAGTTCTAACAAAGGTAAGGAACATACCCCTAACAGAAATCCTTCATATACTTAACAACAAAGGGAAAGAAAACTGAACAGTGTGCCAAAGTGACTAATTAGCTACATGTTTTTACAAGGTGCATTAACCCCAGACTTCATAGTCTAGGAGACGATACTGTTAGATGGCCTTAACTGCAGTAAGATTATAAGAAAGCATATGCTATCTTATAATGAGGCAACAACCAGCCAGACATTATGGGGATGGAGCAGTGGTCTATGAAATACTGGCCAAACAAAACTTACAATGAAAACATTCTAGAACAAGCACAACGTTGGGGAAAAAAACCCCTAGGACCCACACAGCTCCAAAATCTTACTGATGTAACAAATGATACACAACTGTGAAATGTGGCTGAGCCAGATGACCAGTGGTTTGTGCTTAACGATCTAGACATGACAAAAAAAATCAAATCAGCTGATAGCTAGATCCTGTTATCTCAGCCAATCTGACTATTTTCTGGGCTCTGATAAGGAATCAATACAGTAGAAAAGCACTATTTTATTACTGTAGCTTAGGAAAGTCTTAAGATGCATATTGCTCTAACACTTGAAGTTTCAAAGGAGGTTGCTACAAAACCGAAAAGTAAACAGACAAGTTAAAGAAGAATAAATTGCTGCCATAGCGTTGTTGCTCTAGAACAGGTTTCAGGGTATTGTGTTTCATAGCCTCTGCGTCTTTGAAAGCTGTTCGCAGTACTAAGGTGTTCAAAAGAACCATCCCTGTGGCTTAAATGCTCAAAAGATGTAGTCTGCAATCCAAGATGAAGTAGATTTAAGAAAACGATTTTTAAAATTTGGTTTTAGATATAAATTTAATAATTTGAGCACTAAAGTATTCTTTTTCTCCATGAATAATAATCCCTTGGATATTAAACTATATAAAGTAGGTCACCAACAGAATGTCCAGAGGATGTAAATTGTATTTCTTCACATAAAAACCATTTAGAAATACAGTGGTTTTTTTCTTCTATTGCAAAGAAAACAGAGGGAAGACAAGGTGATAATAGAAGAAGATATAAGAAAAAAATGCTCTGCAATTGACAAGTGTTCTTCCATAGTTTGTCTATAAAAGTAGGACGTGGAGGTCACTGGAAATTAACCACACAGACCCGCAACTTCAGGTGGTGGCACAAATGCAATCAAACACGCATCACACAACAACCTATTCCTCCCATCACAGCTCTGAAGAAAATGCATCTGAAATTATAACAAGCGCTAAATTGTCTAGTGCAAGTAAATAAAATGGTGAAGTTTCAGACAGGGAGAGAGGTTAAGGTGACTTGAGACCCAAAGATTCCCTTGCGAGGAGAACTCCTTCCAATTGCTGGGACTGTCCCATCTGGGCAAATGCTCCCTTCACAAATTTAACCCCCTTGCTTTTGACAAGTTGGTTATCATTGTTTCCACAGTATTTTCTCCCCCTCCTCCACCCAAGGTATGCAAACTGCCCCCAGATGGGAGGAAGGCAAGAAAGAAAGCCACACTCAATCGCTGCACACCCACCAACAGGCACAAAGCGCTGTCGAGGAGGTTGCTATTACCATCTCATTTAATCACCATGGATCTTCCGGGCTGGCAATCACTGCTCTAGTTTTAGAGGTGATGAAACCTGAGTTCTAAGGAAATGGGCAAACTGCCCGAGGCCGCCAGAACAACCAAGTGGGTGAACACATGTTCAATTCTCTCACCAGAGCCTGCACGTACCTCCACTGGCCTGTGCTGTCCCTGGGTTCTGTTCCACGTTTGTGTCTGTCTGACACCCGCTGTTGCCAGATAGGCTGCCAAGGTAAAAACCTTGATTCTGAAACTCAGCACCTAAAGAAGCAGCATAAATAAGTTCTGGTTGAGGTCTCCTTTATGTATGCAATACACTGAGTACGTTTCATATTTAAGGCTCAATTGCACTAGCCCTCTGAGTGACCTGGAGAATGTGACTACATACCTACGCCAAAAAGAAGTATGCACGCTCACTTTAAGTTCTGTAAACAGACACGTGTGATGAGCTCTCCACAAAGCCTGCCCTTCCAGTTTCGGGCCTGGTGAGGGTGCCTCCTGCATCACCCAGCTTCAGAGGCTGCTGCCCTCTCCTTCATGACTCAGCTCACAACACTTCCTCCACATTCAACCAAAGCAGATTGGAAAAACTCTAAAACCAGCCTCTGACGCTACTAGGGCAACACCAATTAATATCATTTTTAAAAGCTCCAAGGCAGAAAAGAAATTAAGGTCCCATTTATTTTAAAATGTAGTGCAGAGGGGAACATAAATAGGGGGGACAAGCAGAGGAAAAATCTGCTTCCTGCATTACTTAAAATCACAATCATGTGTACGTAACAGTTATCAAGAACTGAGTTTTGTTTTTGTATGATTCTTACAAGCCTCTCTGAAGAGGCAAGAAAAGCCTATTTCTCTATCCAAATGTTATTTGCTACCCACATTCTGAATATATGCAAGTGGAGAAAAACAACTAAGAATGCCATGTAAGGATGGGTAGGATGTCCACAGCACAAATGTGCTAGACGGTCCAAGAGTACTATGCACCATGGCACAGCTGCAACTGCTTGGAGAGACGATTTCTCTAATGTGCCTGGTCTAGATCACAGTGTGTACATGCAAGAAAAAGGCAAATCAACTATTTACCACGTGTCTTAGTGCATTTTCTGGTGCTATAACAAAGTAGTTGGGACCAGCTAATTTATAGAGAATAGAAGTTTATTTGACTCATGCTTTGATGAATGAAGAGTCCCAAAACGTGTCAGCAGTGTCTCCTTGGCATCTGGGGAAGACCTCACTCTTATATCATCACCTGGTAGAAGACATCGCGGAGCGAGACAGAGCGGGCAGGCTAGTTTCCATCTCTGTTCTTCCTGTGAATTTACTGTTACCATGGGGACCCTACTCTCATCACCCCCCCAATTCTAGTCACCTTCTAAAAATTCCACCTCCCAACTACCATTAATGTATGAACACATGGATTGAACCTGCAGCAGCCTACTTTTTCAATTCTAAGATGTACGTTTCCCCACATCCATTTAACCTTCACAGCACTTTCTGAATTACGACTGCTCCCTGAGGAAACTGGCACGAAGCATCAGCTAGGATGACCTGGGGCTCCAGTTTGGGCTAAGGGACGCGAAAGCCCATGCCTGCAGAGACAACACTACACCAGCTCCTCCCTACCCCAGGCTCCCTGACTCACTGGTGGAAATGGGGCCACCATTCTCCTAATTTCTCAGGTCAAAAATATCTAGGATCGTTCTGACTCCTCTTTTTCTTACATACTCAGCTCACCAGTAAATCTTGTTTTTTGTTTTTTCTTTTTTGTCTTTTTGAGAGAGAGTCTGGCTATCTAGTTTAGGCTGGCCTTGAGCTCATTTTCAGGCTGGTCTCGAACTTGCACTGATCCTCCTGCCTCAGCCTCCCAAGTGCTGGGATTACAGGTATGTGCCACCACGCCTGCTAGCTCACCAATAAATCTTTACATATATTTTTTTCAAAATTTATGTAAAATGCTTCCACTTCTTCCTCTTTTTGCTACTACCCAGACCCAAACCAACATCATCTTTCATTAGGAAGAATGCAAATTTTCGATTGCTTTCCCTGCTTTTACCTCTGACAGCTATAACTGATCCCCCACGCAGTTGGCTAATCCATCCTTCTGAACAAACCTTCCCACACTCCTCTGCTCAAAGCCTCCCACTGCCCTTCCACCTTGGTCATTGTGGCCCTGGCCACTGGGCTGCCTGTGCCTGCTGATCTCCTACACTCTTCATTCCTTCCCGCCCCCTGCCGTCTGAGCGCCCTGCTGGTCCTTGAGCACACCAAGCACACGTCCACCTCAAGGACTCTTGTATTTCTGGTTTCTGGTGCTTGGACACTCTTGAGCCCCTGCTCTCAGGTGTGCTGCTGTGTCCTTTCACTCAGCTCTGGGCACAGGTCACGTCCTGCAACGGCTCTCCTCCGACCGTGAAGGAGCATGGGCATTCTCCTTCTCTTCTCCTGACTTCTGGCACTCAGGGCTACCCATCCTCTCACCACACAGTTACTCCCTCATTACCTGCTTTCTCCCCGAGCACAGAGCCTCACCACGGGCCCACATTGCGTTCTTTTTGGTTTCTCCAGGGCTAGGAATCCTGCCTGGCATTTGGTAATGAATAGGACAATGCATCTAAAAATGTATTTAATCAATATAGTACTATATACTATTATTAAATCAATATAGTACTATATACTATTATTAAATCAACAGTATATAGTACAATTGCTATCCTCTTATAATTTAAAACGATATAAGCACAATTACAACCATTGCTACGAAGACTACTCCACAGATAACCAGCAGGCAGGAAAACCTGGGAGATGAGAAAGAGCTTGACCTGGAGGAAACAGCAAAGGTTGAGTGGCTGAAGCACAGGGAGAGAAAGGAGAGTGGGAGGCAACCAGGAAAAGGCCAGATCAGGAGGGCTGGTGGGGGCCACACTATTAAATATGATTCGGTAAACACTTTTTGAATGCTATGCACGCTTGTACACATTCGTCTGGATAAGCCTGTTCTTACCCTTTTCTAGTCTGCCAACAGTTTGCGTAAGCCACTTGCAGAGAAGCCATGTAACAGGAGAAGGATTGGAACTATTAGGAAATTTTATTCATTTCTTCCTTTATAATCAATATATTCAGGATATTTGCATAAAAATAATTTTGCATATTAGATTTAGAAATCTGATGCCCGTGATGACAAGTCTGAAAGGAAATTCCCATCAGAGGTCTATGTCCTTTCGACTTGCAGCACGTTGTCCCGGCTCATCTACCACAACTGAGAGGATTATCTGATGAAGGGCAGGCTTAGCAGCCGTTTAAAGTTGTCTCTCGATCAATGCAGACAGACATCATCTTCTGCCTTTCATGTACATTAGCAACTCTTATCTCTCTCTCGCAATATGTTTATCAGAAGGATCAAACTAAACCATCTGAGCACAAGCCCACAAATTACGAGGTATATAAAGCAGCTCCTGACAAGGGAGCCTTCCCTCTGGCTGAGTAAACAAAGTATTCACAGATGAAATGTTAAATAGAAATGGAAAGTTTGCAGAGCAGTCTGTATCTGAGAGCACAGCTATCAACACCACTGTTGAAGACATTACAATGTATGTCCATCTAACTTTGCAAATGCTGGTCTTTTTTCCAATGAAAATACCATGAATTAAAATAGAAGCTTTTGAGATTCCAGATTAAAAACTAAAAAATATCATACGATGTTTGATGACTTACAATAAGCACAGAGGAGAGGATGTGTGACAGGAAATGCCTGAGGGTTACTGTCTCAGCACCCTAACCCCTGTCACCAGGACTACAAAGCAAATCAGGGAAAAGCCCTGCAAAGCTGGATGTTATAAATCTCACCTGTGCATCTGTGGCAGGTTGGGGACACACTAAGCTTTCTCTAACAGTTGCACTGTCCACAGAGAGCATCCACAAAACTGTGTGGAGCTAGGAAAACCTGAGCACAGAGACACTTTGGTCATTTGAAAGACATTTTCCCCAACAATACTATAGGATGTACCATCACACTGGTTTGCAAACTTTTTAAACCCTACTATGTTGAAGTCCTCCTTATTATCCTAACAGCTACGTTTTAACAAATTTCTTTTTTGTAAGTATAAAACAAAAACAAAAAAAAAACCAAAACAACAAACAAAAAAGAAAACATTAACAAAAAGACACAAAGTAGCATAAGAACAGTACAATCAAAATTGAATTATAGACAAAAGTGATAGTGAATTAACAGTGGTTGTTGTATTACACATTGACAACTCCAAAGTGCATGCTCCTGAAATCACATACAGACATACAATCTTGATCAAACAATCAGTCATGAACTGTTCCTTACCATAAAGTCATGTAAGTCAACAAGGGCACCATGTCAGCCATCTTGCATATACGTACATAGATACATATTTGTCCCTTTCTTCTTTTTCTTCCTCCCCTCATTCCATTTGCTCCTTACTTTCAAGCAGATTCCCTTCATACCTCCCAATTTATATTCCCACTTTCAGATTCTTACACCAGTGATACAATACGTTGCTTACACATGTTCCTCTGATTTATTTCATGTATTTGCATGGTGTCTAATCGTGACCATTTGCCCATAAAAGCCTCAAATTTATCTTTCTTTATAGCTGAGTAATATTCTGTTATATAAAAAAATGCCACTTTTTTTATCCAGTCCTCTATGGATGGACACGTTTTTAAAAATTTCTTAATCAAATGTACCACTTGAACAATCTGCTAAAATTTTTTCACGTTTCCAAGCAATGTGTTTCTTATGGTGCACAGTTCACTGACGGACCCTGACTCCTACCTGGCCTTATGCAGCATTGCTCACAAAGGGTGGGAAGGGTCTCACTGTGTGAGAGGCCATACGTCTGCTGGGCCTGGCTTCTCCTGAGCTCACCTTCAACTCTGACAGTTATTTACTCTACCGCATCAGCACGTAACTTTCCACTCTGAAGGAACGTGTAGCTAATTCTTGTTCATCGTTACTCTTCCTGTTGTTCTTCCTTCAGGTCTTGGCTTCAACTGTGAAATCTTTAGTAGGGGCCATGCTTACCTTCTTTCTCGTACCCCCAACATCTGCCATATTACCTGGCACAGAGGAGGTGTCCAGCAAACAGCAGCTGAGTCAATCAACAGTCACCTCTCCAGGGGAACTTCCCCCAAAGCAAAGCTCAGGGCTGGTGAGACATCCCACCCTGTGCTTAGTGACTGTCTGCTCCCTGAATCACATAGCTCACCCCGGACTTTAATTGCTGGCTTAGCTCCTTTGCTAGATTAAAGTTTCCAATCCCAGCTTTTGTCTTGGTTGTTGCTAAATCCCAGTCTTCCCAGCACTTGGCAGCATTTGTTGACCATCCTTTATTAAATCTTTTGAGGAGCTCAACTTATTTCCCTTTTTCAATTAAAATAGGAAAGGATGACATCTACTTCAAAATATTACTCTTCTGAGCGTGCCTTGCAACAAAATGGTGATTACATGGAAGGATTCTGATTAGAAATTCAGATAACAGAGCAAAAAACCCACTTCAGAAGCTAGACAATTCACTCATTTACCAGAGAATCATTTTCTCCACAGTTCCAACTTGCTGTCTGGGATAGTAACATCTACAAGTGTCTCATTCTCCAGGCAACCACTTACCTCCCCCAGTCCTGACAAAATCTGTGAAAGTGCATCAGTGAGGTGGGCAGTGTAATGGCGCAGAAACCGAGACCCATTTCTCCCACACTATGCATGTCCATTTCAGGCTGGTTCCAGTCTCCTCACTGAGGAAGGACAGAGTCTCCACAGTCCAGAGGGAGTTGCCAAGCCAGCAAGGATAGAAAGAGATGAACAGCGACGCAGACAGGAGGCCAGTTGTGAGCAACGGGTGCGCAGCTTTACTGCCTGCCACAGGAAGTGTGGAAGAAACTTAAACACTGCGTTAGAGTAGTTCATGTTCTTCCTAAATGCATCCTATGATGTAACTCTGAAGGGACACACAGACTCAATTAGTGTTTTTGCGTTAGCAAAACCTGTAAAATAAACGCCAATTATTAACTCAGTACATGGCAATTTTCCAAAACAAAGCCTCCACCGTAACACAATGGGACAAGAGGGGAACACATCCATGCTCACAGAAAACCCACTTAACAGAATTTTATTAGCAGACCAATGTGGCTCTAGAAACTAAAAGCAGATTTGTTTCCCAGCTGTTCATGGGTACGGGCACAGGGAAGACTCAGTGTTATCCAACTGCTTCCACCTGGTACTGTCAAAAGCCATTAGCTCATAAATGATGCACGAGCAGAGATGGGAGTGTCCACCATGCCCTCTGCAAGGCCAACAATTTACACTCATGTTTCAGGCAAATGTAAATTCAGACTCTTGCAAACAGACACAGTGAAGGAATGCTCCTAGAAAAGGAGACCACGCAAAAGATTCAGGAGAAGGGCAAAGCTTACGAGAAATTCAAATTCCAAAGGAAAGAGGTATAGTGAACACTAGGGGACTATGACGAAAAAACAAGGGAATCAGAAGAAAGGCGTCTTTCAAAGTTAAGCCATGAAGGCTGCACAGGCTGGAGAGCGAGCAGGAACACGTGCTGCTGCAGCGAGGCCATGGAGGGTAAAGGCTTGACTATTTCAACCTGAAGGGTCCCTGGTGACTTCCGACAAGCATGTGCCTAAGTAGCACTGAAGCAGAAGCAGCGAGTGGAAGCCACCCGCTGTGTGTGGAGCTCATCCCACTCTCCTGCGTCCACGCAGCACACTGCTGTCACCTTAAGTCTTTCCTGCTCTTCTTTCTCCTCCTGCCCTGTAGTGCTCCATGATCATGACAACCTCCCACACGCCCCTGCGCACTTGTTTAGCTGAGAGTGACTCTCCCTGGACAGCCTGATGAAGGAGGTGTTATCTTCCTTTTGTGTCCATTGTACCCAGGTAAGTTTTGGGCGCAGAGCACACACTCAGTGTTTCAATAAAGAAGAAAACAAAGGAGGGCCGGCTAACAAAAGACAGCGCTGTGGCTCCACTCATTTGAAGTGGGGATGTGGCCTGGGAGTGGGGCACATGGTTTGACCCACCAGTAACATGTTAGCACATGTGCTAGGGAAGAAGGCAGGTGATGGACAGGACAAGATGCAAGATGCTAGGATGACAGAGGCAAATACATATGTGCGTGCATGCGTGCGTGCGTGTAAAACATTTCTGGCAGAATATTTCTTTATCTGAGAGAGCAAAACATAAAAAAGATGGCATCCAAGAGGTCCCAAGGAAGACAGGAACAGGAGCACACATAAAGGAAGCCCTGTGGCCAACAGGAAGAGGCACACAAATGGGACTGACAGCCGGAGGAAAGAAAAAAGATCTGCAACAGCCCCGAGCAGCCAATCAGAAAGAAACTGGAGCACAGAAACAAGGCCACCTCTTCAGTCACCCTTTCAAATACCCAGTCAGTCCCACTCCTACCAGTTCTTCTTTAAAATTTTCTCTCAAATCCATCCTGTTCCAGATACAAAACTTAGTTGAGGCAACTAAGTTTCATGCCTAGACTTTTGCATGTGTGTAATTCAGTACTGTATTTCCCTGCGCTCTCCCTAAATGTTAAGAAGTGCACTTACTGAGAAAGGATAGGGAAATGGATTTCACTGTTAGGTAAATTTAGGGAGCTGCATGCACCCTCCTTTTAGCTTGGAGTTTCGCAACTGGCTACATTCTCCTACAAGCTCTAAGAAATCCTATAGAGAAACATATTTAACTTTAGCCCAGCATGGGTGACTAGTTCTTCCTAGGCGGCAGCTGTTAAATATATAATAGAACACAATCAAAAAAAGACACTGTTCTTCCTCACAGGGTCCTTCTATAGGTTCATGCTACAAATGACAACCATGTATTCATCAGGCTAGGCTAGGATACACCGCATTAACAAACACTGCACAAATCTTAGCATTGCAGGAACGAACGATGACTAGGAGATGGATGACTCGGCACTGCAACTGTCCCTCCCGAATGGCTGTCTGACTGAGGCTCCACCAAGCCACAGCTGTGCTGTCTGAAGAACACTGCCTCCTCCGTTCGCACACCGGGGGAAGACAATGCTGCAAAGTCTTCCACTGATAACGACATGCCTTGGCCTCGAAGTCACACTTCCCTTCTTCTCACACTACACTGGAAGGAGAATCGCTGGGTGTCTGGTGCCAGGTGATTCAGGCTCCATGTGGGAATCTGTCTGAGGATCCCTACAAACAGGTACCTAACCGAGTGTCACAGAGGACTGTTCCGTTTTTCAGAAATAGCCACTTTCCTATAGCCACACTTTCGCTGGTGTTGCTGTCTCCCTCCCACGCGCAGCCCTCCCCACCAAGGGGTAGGTCAGTATCCGCTTTGCTCAGCCCTTCACCATCTTCCCCAAACTTGGCAGAAATGAGGCCACTCCCTGCCCCCACCTGCTGAGTTTCCACTGCATTTGCTCAATTCCTTTGACACAGGTGCTTACTGTATTATAATTATTCATATACCACCTCCCCTATCCTGCAATCTTTTTTTTTTTTTCGTCTTTTTGAGACAGGGCCTCGCTATGTAGTTCAGGCTGGCCTTGAGCTCACTTTGTAGCCCAGGCTGGTCTTGAACTTGCAACGATTCTCCTGCCTCAGCCTCCCAAGTGCTGGGATTACAGGCGTGTGCCACCACGCCTGGCCCTATCCTGCAATCTTAAAGATAGGCGAAGTATTATTTTTTAACCTTCAGAATATTACTCAGTGGAGGTTTAATAAATGTTAGTGGACTGATACATAATAGTTTTTGCCAAGCTGAAACAGTTCAAGTTTTATACGTACCCAGTATCCCAGAAGGACTTACTACATATGAACACTGCTGATCATACATTATCTTTTAAATAAACATGATTTTATCAAATTATTTATTAACATAACACAAGCTAAAGATCTTCTGTTTTAGTTCAGAAGCCTGTCTCAACATACGGCCTGGAATTCTTTAAAGGTACATAAGATTAAATGGTAATGACTTTTAAACTATAAGTAAACAACGATTTTTACAGAAAAGCATATATTACCTAGTTTGTTAATAAAGATGCAAAATTAGCTTCACAGATGAAGTAAGTCCCTGCTTTGAGATATAAAAATAAATATCTTAGGAAAGGACATTTAAGTTCAAACATTAAGAAAATGCTTTTGTGAGCATAGGGAGCACACTGATTTAAACAGACCCTATTTAAATCAGAATTACTACAGAAAAGGACGCTGAAGCAGTTTCTCTGAATAAAGCCACTGAAAAGCAAAATAAATCAATCCTATACAGGTACCAAAAAGCACATTAGGCAGGAAGCTGATGTAGGCAGGGTCCAGACCACACACCCTCAGCCGCGTGCACGGTGACCTTCAAGGGGCTATCGATGCGAACTGCTGGTCACTGGGCAGGGAGTCTGAAAGAGTGCCAGTTACCCTCCACTTCAGAAAACAGAGCTTGGAGAGTTCCACTCACAAAGAACCAGCACACATGAACAGACCTATTCACAGCACTGAAAATACATCCTGCAGTGACCTATGTTAAGTAGCAGGTTTCTCAATGCTTGTAAAACACAAGTTGACTGATGCACATTTTCAAAGTAAATCTCAAGCAAGATACTTTACTTTTTGGTCAAAGATGCTCAAAGCAGTACAGTGACACAACAACTGCAGGGCCACATAGCAACACAAGATATGGATTAAAATTACATCAAGTACAGCCGCTTCCCGCAGCGATTTCACTGCCAAAGCCAAAGGATACTAGCTGTGTGTAAGTGACAACACAACTGTTAAGCGCCGTAGAGATGTTTTCTGGTCCCCGACCTGCAGCCAACTTGGGGCTAACAAGAGGGACCGAATACAGAGCTATTTATGATCTCCATTCCTTCTTTTTCCTGGAAGGATCAAAAAGAGATGCCAACCAATTTACATTGTTAAAAACGTTTACTAGGTCCTATGTGGCTACAACAGAATGTCTCAAACATGGACACCCTAGTATGGAACCCACAGCTGTCATCCCCGTCACAAGTTTACCTGCTGCACTGATGACACTTTGAAGCACATCCCTTCTGCGAAAATACTTCACATCATACTTCCTGGACAATATAGTAAAAGCATTGTAAAAAAAACTGGGGAAAAGAGGCTTGCAGACTAGTCCTTTTGAAGAAGGATACTTTTTAATTTAAAAGTGCATTTGTTATTTTCCAGAAACAATGGTCTAATCTGTACTAGTTGTTCTTTCCTTCCCAGCTGCACAGGACAGGGAAGGGAGGGCCGTCTCCCAGGTGAGGGAGTTCGTTATGGGTCCAGCATAAGGATCCAGCATAAGTACTTTTCACTGCCGTTAGGTCCACACATGCATATCAGTAAGTCAAATGTAACTAGATTTGCAATTTGCTTCCACTTTTTGATACAATACATACTCAGCCAGCATATCCTTCAGAGGCTGTATTTAAGATAAAGCAAACAAGGGAGATGAGAAAGCATTCTTTCTTTCATGAACTGTACACAAGTATCATATTGAAAAGTCAACAGAAAAAACTTATCTGCAAACAACTTTTGTTAGACACATTCCCATGGTATTGTACAGCTGGAAAGAACTCTGAGTTAATGCTTTCACTTTATAATTATGCAAACCAAAGGTTAAAAATGTGAGCCAGCTTGCTCAAGCCTCAGGCTGGCAGGAGGAAGAGCTAAGACCACCTCAAGCTGCCTCTTCGTGTTATCATCATGGAACTACCCAGCACCACGACACCACTCTATGTACAGGTCTTCATCTTTTTATAAATGCATCTGCCCAACAAATGTAAGCCTTAAGGTTAAAACCTTAGCATCTCTTGCTTCTTAGCACACGGGAAGTACACTGTCAATGTGTGGTAATGATACAGAGAAAGCCAGTGCAGTAATACACCGAACCGTCCCAGTAGCACCACAGACTGACAGGGCTCAGCGGCGTATTCTAGCCTTTCCTCTAGCTAATTCTGGCCCCAGTTGTTTTTATCATTGAACACGGAAAACTTCCCTCAACTATGTAAATCTTAAATAGTCCACACATGTAAGACACACAAGCCCTTTGCAGAAGACAAAGTATTCAGGAGATACAGAAGACCATAGGAAGCGTAGAAGTGTAACATTAGAGACAGCTGACACAGAAGCCCTCAGGGTAACCTTCACAACCAATGCCCATATACAAATAGCTATGAACCACTGAAATTTGACCCAGAGTGTCCTTGTTTTTCATTGGTTCATATTTACCTGTGTGTCACTTTAAGTAAGAAGATATTACACTGGGGTTGGACAGAGGAGGAAAAGGGCTTTGGGAAAATTTGTGCTTTTGTATGTCAAAAGCAAACTGCAAGTTTCAGCACAATAATCCAAGCTGTACCTAATTCATTAAGAATCTGTGCAGAAAAGATAAATGAGCAGGGAATTTGTAAACACAAAGGTACCCCCTTCTTCGCAGGGAATATGTCCCAAGGACCCCAGTGAACACCTGAAACTGCAGATGGTATCAGACTCTACATTTGATTTAGAAACTAGGCACAGTAAGAGGTTAAGAGCAATACTAAAATAGAACAATGACTAACGCACTGTCTAAAAGTTACATGAATGTAGTCTCTTTCTCAAAGTACTGTGTTGGGTTGTATTTACCCTCCTTGTGCTATGAAGTAACACAAGGCCTACAGGGTGAGATGAAGTGAGGAGTGAGGTAGGCATTGCGATGTGGCCTGAGGCTGTTACACGTGGGTTACTTGAACACAAGCACTTTGTTAGTGGATCAGAAAAAGAAGCCAACCACTCGGGAGTCTACCGGGTGGGCAGCAGAGACTACGCAGCCTTCTGTCTCACGCTCTGGGCAGGTGGGACCAGGCGGCACTACATTTCAACACACTGCTCAAACAGGTCCTGGTGACGTGCTTATTTCTGGAATCGTCCACTTACTATTTGGGGGCTGAGGTTGACCACCAGTAACAGAAACCACAGAAAGTGAAATTATGGATAAGGAGGAACCAGTGTGTACCCCTGCAAAACAGTGTGAAAGCCACACAAAGGGAGGAATACCAGCCCTGGGGGTGGGGAGGGTGGAGCAAGCCTCAACGGGGGAGAAGTGCAGAGAGCACTGACGGTTTCTAAATTCACTATCCACACACAAGACACACTGTACACTCGCATACACCAACAAACCCACTCTCCCAGCGGGGCCCATTCTTACCTCCTGCTAAACAATGGGAAAGCTGGAGGTACGCCTGCGTGTGTCTCCCCCGTGCCCCATGGGGCAGCTCAGGTGCAGCATATCCCTCACGAGGCCGCCAACAAACACCTATTCAGCATATGGATGTCTGGACATGGGCGGCACTCTAACTGCAACATTCCCAGAAGCTGACCTCATAATGTTAAATCCACCTATAGATCAACGGTGATCTTCCCTCCTTTTGAAATGAAAAGAACTATATTATGTTTCCACCATTTTAGATCTATATATGTGAACATTAGTGTCCACTGCTCCATATTAAATATTAGAGAGCTAAGACACATATGATAATGCCCATACCTCAAGATCAGCCATTCAAATGTAAAACAATTACTCTCAATGCATGCTGGTCAAAAAGTTCTTTTAGCTCTGAAGTCAGAATGATTGGGTGAGCCTTCAGAGGAGGGTCTTAAACAGGCTTTTACAGGACACTTTTCTACAGTTCAAACTTTAAACTTGAAAATGCAGCCATGTTTTTTCTTAAAGAAGCACACATGGCTCAGCAATATATCACTTGGGTACTTTCAAATAAAGAACATGACTGACATCTTCTAGGTTTTGTCATGGTGGCAGTGGCTGTTGCTGGGGACTGAACCTGGGGCCTTGTACATGGCAGGCAAGTGCTCTGCCACAGAGCCGTGTTTCCCTAGTGTCTCTAGAACCATTGTGAGCAGGGAAAGACTGGCTACCGTCAAGGCAAAAAACATACATATGGTGCAAACATAAATATAATCTAATGTAGTGATTAAAAGGGCAGAGCAGAATATTTATTTACCTGGAAAGATAGTCATTCCATTTGAAGTAAAAAAAACCCTATTAATCAGTATGTAGACATTATCACATTTTATAAGTAAATACATATGCCCTGGGATGCAGAAATCATTAGTTGAAGTTAGTTATGAGCGATAAAATTTATGGATAATTTTCAGGTTCTTCAGTGAATATGCGCAGTGCCTACAGTGACTACATAGCAATTCTGTAACAAGAACAAAAAATATACCATTTTTAAAAAATTATGACTAAGTTCCTGACTATTCAACCCTTTCCTCCACTTTGACAACTCAGGAGACACCTAAACATGTTTCTAAGTTCTTCTGATTCATAGTTAGTGAATGACAGAAATTTTTACAAGACAACCTTATGCCCAAGGGTCAAACTCTGCTAGAAAAATAACATTTTCAGCAAGAGTTTAATTAAACTTGTAGCTGACAAGCATCAGCCTCCCAGGCAACTTACAGCTCTCTGAAAGGCAAGAAAATAAAATTATTAACACACATTTTTTTTCCTGACAAAGCAAAGGACTTAAGGAACATTGCAGTACTGTGCTTGAACATGCTACTCACTTGAATCTCGAGTCATCTTGACACTAACTTGAGCACACCTTGGCTGAAGACTTAGGGAGGGTGCGGACAGCAACACTGCTGGCAGAGTCTTCACTTGTGGGTTTCTCAAGGGTCTGGGAAGGTGGCAGTAGGAGACCTAAGCTATTTTACATACTGGAAAAACTTATCAAAAACATAGTGTAGGCAATACAGAGCCAAGCCTAACCGGCCTGTCTAATCCTTTGTTTTCAGCTGAAATGTGTTATCAGCACAACACTTTCATCACGAGACCCTCATGCTCCTGAAGAGATGCGAGGTGTTTGGTGTTTGTTTTTGTTTGCTACTGGAGCTTGAACCCAGAGCTGCTCTACCACTGAGCTACACTCTAGCCAGTTTTATTTTGACACAGGGTCTCATCAAGTTGCTCCAATTAGCCTTGAAACTTGCAATCCTCCCGCCTCAGTCTCCCAAGCAGCTGAGATTATAGGCATGTGCCACCACAAGACTCTCTGCATTTGAAGCTTCTGGACAGAATCTTTAAGGAATCCATCCAAGAAAAGAAAAAGCAACCATTACAGGGCCCATGATGCTGAGGAGGTTGGAATTCGGGACTTGAATGCTACAAGGTGTTATCTACAGACCGGGTCAGGGTCACAAATGCCCCCAGCGGCAACGTGCTCCAGACTTGTTCCGTGGTCTATAGCACAGCTGGGAGAGGGTGGAGATCTTAGGAGGTGGGACCTGTGGAAGGAAGTTAGCGACTTCTTTTTGAAGGAGATTTTGGGACTGCAATCCCTTCCCTTTCCCTTTTCTTTGAGGGGGGACTTCCCAGTTACCATGAGGTGAACAGGCTTCCCGCCCCACCATGAGTTTCTACCATGATGCACTATGTCGCAAAGGCAACTGGCTCACCATGCACTGAAACCACCTCCAAAACCGTGAGCTAAAATGAACATTCCTCCTGCCTGGTGATTTGTCTCAGTGATGGAAAGCTGACTAATACACAGGTCCTACTGGAGGCCAGGATGGGAGACAAACCACACTCTGTGGTGCCTCTGAGGACAGCAGAGCGGGAGGCAGGCATTCAAGTGCACAAGGGCCGGTGTGGTCAGGGTCGTCCTGTCGGCACCAACCCAATGACCCGTGGCCTGAGAGAAAAGCAGCGGTAAGGCTCCAAGGATGCCTCATGCGGATCCCATCTCAGCATCCGCTGTTGCCATCCAAGTTGCCAGATCTTTTCTTCCCATTTGCTGCTGCCCCTAATCCCCGCCCTGGACACCTGGCTTTAATACTAGGCCTATATGGCCTTCAGTGGTTTCATCCCATCATTAATAATTACAGGGAGAGGTGCCAAAAGGCCACTAATCTGACTCTTTGGGTCTTTTCCAATCCATAGCTTGTGGGAAAAACTGTCGGGAAAGGTTGATAATATTCCTTTCTTTTTCTTGAACATATATTCTAGAGCTCACCCTTAAAGGCTATTTATTTTAACAAAGTATTACTCCCATTTCCTCTTTTATTAAAGAAACTATTAATAGCCTTTGTGCATTGTTATCAGTTTGGTGCTCTTGGCTTTCTTCTGCTGAGGTCCTCCTGGTCACTATTCATACTCACTGTGCTGTATCTTCAAAGCCCCTTCCTACTCAGCATGTACATTCTGCCTTTTATTTTTGCCGGCTGTGTGTTCTACACATAACTTACCAATGTTCCGCTTTTCAAGAAGACAGAATGACTATTACTGCCCCGTAGCAGACTGCCCATATATGGCAATTTGATCATCTACTGTATTTTTATGTTTTAAAACATCAATTTACCACTTGAATAACTTTTTTCCCTTTCCATGCTTACATGACAAAGGTCATATGGTAAAGAGGCATCATTTTTTTCAAGCTTAAAACTCTTATTTACTGACTCCGTGAAAGGGCAGTACAGTCACACAAGCCACTCTGGCCCTCTCAGCTGGGCAAGTAATTGATCTCTTTGTCCGCCCAAAGCCCTGTGGATGAATCCCACTGCCTGGTTAGCCTGCCTTGTGCGAATCATCAATGGGGATACACACATGCTAGCGTCACGCAAGAGCGCGTGCTGCCAAGGGTCTGCTAACGATGCTACGCTCAATACTGCCAGTCTTACTGCCCAACTCCAGTGCACTAACTTGAAAACTTCCCATTGAAACTTGACTCTGCGTAAGTAAGAACCTGGGTAACAGATCTCCAAAAGTGAATTCCAAACTGGCCTTTCAAAGTCTGAATCATGAATTGAACCCTATTACTAAGAATGTCTAAGTATATTTCCTAAGCATATTCCTAAGTATGTTACTTACCATGAAGTAGCTATGGATGGGAAAACATCTAGCTTTTTACATGTACCACATGAAGGCACAGATTGGTTTCAAGACATACTGGGTTTCCAAAACATTAAAATACCACAGAACCAATTTCTAGTCAAGAAAACACAGTAATTTGGACAAGATTCACAATGCTATACTTAGAAATGTACATATTTCAAGAAACTTAAGTATAATTAAGAAAGAATAGTATATTCAATGGAATTATTTTAAAGTACTTTGAAAAAACCCTTTGATACAAAACTTAATGCATCAATATTCCCATATCCCATCTAAAGCCCCTAGAGATTAGGTTTTATTAGTTTCCTCTGGGTAACAAAATATATCCAACTATCTTATGTGGCATTCTGTTTACAGGGATAGGGTATCCTTTTATTAATGAATAATTTCACACAATCAACAGTTAAAGTCAATGACTCAGTGACAGTCACCAGGGTCATGGGACAGCATGAGATTCTAAAACAACTTGAGTTTTCTCTAGCTCTTATTTTACTCTTCTGTTTCGTTTGGTGTTTTCTTTTTCATCTGTATGGTGTTAGGGTCCACTTATGTTAAATACAGATGACAGAAGATTTTATTAAAGAGTAAAGGACAAGGCCTTGAAAACTATGCAGAGCCGTAAGAGACAAGTGCATAAGTAAAAATCGTTTTCAGAAATAAAGAAGCATAAAATCAACACACAGAGAAGACACAAATAAATGTTTAAGTTTTACAGTCATTTAGAAGTAGGCTAACAAAGAAAGCACTATGGATTTACATGCCAGAAGACATAAATGATCTGACCATACCAAAAAAAAAAAACAATTGAATACGTCTTTTAATTATCTTAATCCTCCTACCGAACAATCTTTACTTGAAAATCAAGAAAAACACAGCACAACTTGTGTCTTTAGACACCATGAGCACCTTTTGGGTAACATATTCTGAAGTCTTAATTAAATGGAGTGCTCCTCAGATAGTGTTCACTCAACTGGGACCAGCTAAACAGATGATGATTCAAGTTTCAAACACTTTTTCCACTGATTTAATTAAATAGGAGTACAGCAGAGCGATAATTCCTGATTTGACCTCATGTAAAACTCTCAATTATGTGAGTGCTGTTATGGAAAACTTATAGACTGAGAATAAATCAAGTCTGAGATGTCAAAACTCAAGTCTGGGGGTGTCTTCTCATGTGGTGGAAGGTCCAAGTGTTGATGGTATTCTCAACTGAGAATGTCAAAAGTATAAAACTCTAATTTGAATTTATGGATAAAAAATTCTTACTAGCATAAATTAAAGCCACTGGACTAAAGGAAACATACACTTACACCAAGAGTGGAATGAAGGATGGACAGAGAAATGGATACACAGGCAACTACATGACAGAATAAATATATCAAACTGAGAATTACAGAACCTAGAAGGTAAGAATACGAGGGCTACATGGTGCAATGGTTTCACCTCTCTGCATGTTACAAAACTTTCATAATAAAAATGTAGGGAAAATAATTCAGACCCATAATCTCAAAAATGGAGGCAGCAGGTCCCTCTGGGAAGAACTTCAGCCTAGAAGCCAAGATACTTGGTTATCACCTTCACCCCAGGGACACACAGAGTTCACAACTAGAAAGGGGCTTTGGGAACACTCTGGGATAGGTAATACCTGGTTATATGGGTCCATGAACATTAGAAAAAGGGGAGCAATTTCACAGTATTTTCATGAAACAAAGTATTTAAAAACTCTTCTTTTTCTGAGATTGCATGCCTCTACACTTGTGGCTTTTTAATATAACCAACAGGTTAGTGATAATAGATGATAAACTTGATGTCTTCTTAACAAAACAAAAACACACAAACAACAATACTCCCCATGGTATTTTTATATTTCCAAGAGATGCAAAATGAAAACCCTAAGAACTGCCACTTCTATGTAGTATATACATTTTATAGTATATATAGTAGTACATATATTTTATAAGACATTTAAATCCCAAGTAACATTACCCAGGCAAGTAGTATATAAAGTAGTATATAACCCTGAACTGTTCATCCATGTCAGGGTTCAATATGGTGACTCACACATTCCAAATGGGACACTCATCCAAGGACCAAATCCCTGTTCACACATACAGGGACAAGGGTCTCTTGCCAAGAGTCACCTGAGTGGTTTTTTAAATACTGTCACTAGTGGACTGTACAAAGTGTCTCTTTTATTCAGGAGTTAGAGTGACTTTCTTAAAGAAATCAGTTTCTAAATTTAATGTTAGACCTTCAACCATATTTGATGGTTAAGTTTAACTGTGTCAACTTGATTGGTTTGGGAGCTGCTTAGGTTGATTAACACAAAGCTCATTCCTGGGTGCGTGCGTGCGTGCGTGCGTGCGTGCGTGCGTGCCTGCCTGCCTGCCTGTCTCTCTGTCTGTCTGTCTGGGTATAATGCTGGGTACCGTATCTGGTCCATCACCCCTTCCTCTCTGGTGCTGTTCTACTGCTCTGCTTCCCAGCCAACATGACCTACACTTCTCAGCTCCATTACGCCCTTCCACCAGATGTTTCTGCCTTGGAGCCCCAACCATGAACTGAACCCCCTGCATCCATGAGCTAATTAAAACCCTTCTCTTTAGGTTGGGGGTGGTGGGTGTTGTGTTCCAGTGATAAGAACCTAACTAGCACACTATACTTTCACAAATCTAGCTTCCTACTGACACAAGAACATAAGGACATACAAATATACCACTGCAAGAACTATCAACCACTAGTCTTATTTTCTCTAAGCTTTTCTCATAGCCAAATGGCCAGCATAAAATATCTTGAAACAAAGTGAATGTGTGTGTGTGTTTTTTTTTTGGCGAGGCTTCTAGTATTTAGGGAGATCCAAGTTAACATTTGAGAAAAATGTAAGAAATAGCTATAAAACTTCAGATTCACTGGTTCAAGAAATGTACTGAGAAAATTTGTAGATAACTAAAAATAACATATAGATGAATGTCAAATTGAAAATGTCTAATGAGGGGCAACTGGTACCTATCTCAGAGTAATAAGAATACAGAAGGTAAGTTGAACTTCTGTTTTATAAAGCAAGTTAGGTATCTGTTCATCATAGGTATGTCTCGTTACCCTACAACTGCCTAGATAAAGCAGACAGTAAAAATGTCAGTGAGGAGAGCTCTGTCTTACTAACCAAGTTTATCCTACTGTGATTGAAGAGCTACAATATCTTATGTTAATGTTTATAATAAGTTCTTTAACACAAAACTTCAATAACATTTAATTCTAATACTGGCTTGCATATCCCTTCTAGAGTGAGAGGAATGAAGGAAAGAAGTAAACTCAAGACTCAGGGGCCTTTGTAAGAGTAGATTTTGCAAGAGTAGATTTAAATTTGTGACAGACAGATCAAGGGTTGGAAGCTAGGGTAGCGGCATACTCAGACCAAACAGACCCCCTTGCAGACACTGTGTGTCTGAAATGACCAAGTGCACATCGCAACATTAAAAATTGAATTAAAAAAACGAATCACCAAGGACATGATACATGTATACTTCCAGGAGTTCAGTGTTTAGTGATAATATGCTTGAAAATGCTATAAAAATAAGCTTACTTAAAGTTTGATCTCCTGATGTGCCCAAATAAACAAGAGATCCAAGGGTTTATTAATGAGTTACCAATGGTAGAGTCTTTCCTACTACCTGCTCCGCCCACTCTACTATCACCTCCTCACAGAAGAGGGGACCGTTATCAGGGATGGGTCCTCGAGGTCCATAGCTATGTGATCTTCTCCCCTGGTCCCCAGTCACAAGCAACATGCCAAGCGTGGCCACCTGACATAAACACCATCAGTACATCTCAGAACTGGAATTGAGACGTCAGTGAGCGTGGCCTAGGTGCTTGTTAGTGGCACTAAGAGATTAAATGCGAGTCCTGGTGAAAGGCCGAAGGAATCACCACCCTGCTCCTGGGTGGCAGAATGGCGTGAAGCTGCAGTCCCTCGTGTGATCTGGCTGTACTGCTACACTCAGGCTCCAGGAGAGTGGTTCCCCTGTCATCCACTTTTCACAGCCCTCTTCCCTGCGAAGTTACTTAAAAGTGTTTGCATGACTTGTGTCGAAGAATAGCAAGTAGCTAAAAAGACTAGGATAATGATCACGGTGTCTCTAACATTTTAAGCATAACAGTACTAAGTAGAAGTCATAAGGAGATTAGCTATGACCTTCCTAAATATTAAACTTTACATTGTAAAGGAAAAAACATGAAGACAACAAATGAACACATTAGAAAAAATACTGCAACATAATGGGCTAAGGGTTATACCCTTGGTATATAAAGAACTCTTATTAAAAAAGATCATTCCATTAGAAAATGAACAATGCATATTAAAAAGCCACAAGAGACATTCAAATGGCTAACAAATAAAATCAGCCATATAAATATATATATGATTATATATAACCTCTTCAATAATGAAACACAAATTCAAATGAAGTGTTTTCTATCCACTGGATCACTGAAAAAGATTAAAGGTGTTAATATCATGTAGTTTCCAATCACACCCTGCTGGCTGCAGTGTGATCTGGCACTGGCAATGTGATAATCTGTACCATAACTGTGAATTTGCATGGCTTCCAGCAAGCTTTCCATGTCTAGAAAGTCATCTCAAAGAAAAAGACTGGATGATTTGAATAAATTGCACAAGGTTGTTCACCGCAAGCCTAACGGTAAATCTCAGATGGGATGTCCAGAGGGAGAATTCAGTTGTGTGAATCCCTTCCATGGAATATTAGTCACTCTACTTACGATTTGGAGAGGAGTCGAACCTACATTCTTAAGTGAAGGAGGCATATTAAAAGACATGTAAGAGTATGATTGACTTTAAGTCTGAAACAATCTAAAGTATTCATAGCTGTTAATGGATTTAGAATTCTCACTTTGCTTTTTTACCTTCCACTACTCTATACTATCAGAATCTTCTATAATGAGTGCTTCACAGATGCAATTTTAATTTTTTTCATTAGAAACACTGAGTAGGAAAAGGAGTATAACCTTCAAATAGAGAGACAGGAAACATTTACAAGACAGTCCAAGACCAACAGAGGTAGGAGTCAGAACTACGTGTGACTCTTAGATTTGTCACTTAAAGCTTTGAAACTTGCACAAATTGCTCACCTGTGTCTCACGCATCCATCACATGTGCTTATGCACCCAGTGCAGACCCATATACAGGAATGCTTCCTCCACGATAATTACTACATGTAGCAAAGCACAGCTGATGAAGTATAAAATGGTAATGAGACTTGATGTATGAAGAGAGACCAAGTAAATAAAGTCTACTCTTCCATTATTTTTAAAGTATCTACTACCTAACTAAATTGGGGAAATCTAGTGAGAACAGTAACAGAAAACACTGAGAAGACTCCTTAAATCTTCTGACTTAGCATTAGGTTATAGATCACATTCTTCCCGCTTCTTTTGCACTGTAATCTGACGACATCTGTTTTCTCCCCATGGTCGGTATGGAACATGGTTAACTGCAGAAGGTCACAGAGGAAATTCGTATAAATCAAAATTAAAGCATGATTAAGTGACTGCAATCCCACCCACCCTCCTCCTCGCTCCAAGTTCAAGGGTAACAAACTCTCCTTGACTAAACTTCAGTGAGGCTCGGAGGAGCGTCCAGTCTTGTCTCTAAGTCTACCTGTATGCCCTTCACCTCGGCCCCGTTCCCCTCCTGAGAATCCTGCCCAGTTGGTCTAGAAGGAACTTCCAACCTTGATATTTGATCACGTTCCTCATCCTCCACCTCTGCTGTGTCAGCCCTTGACCTGCTTTCAGCAGGAATCCCGCTGATCACTTTAGTTTGCTGTCTCTTCTCAGGAACTTTCCATCCACCGATCTCCTCACTCCACTCTCTGCTGTCAATTCGCAGCTATTGGGGGTGTTATATTACAACAGTCTTGAACAAAATCTTCCCTGTTGTTTACGTAAATGCCAAGAAACTTTTTTAAAGGTCTTGGGACCTTCAAGCCCAGAGTGAATCACAATACGAGCTGGAAAGAAAAACAGAACACAAACTTTGCTTCCCTAGCGTGACATACAGCCTTCAATTACTGAGATTCAAAATTGCCCAGATCATACAGAACACTAAAATCATAACAAATAACACCCCTACGGCTGGCCTCCTTGAATTCTAATAGCCCAGAATTGTGTCTTAACAATCCAAAGAAAGACACAGAAGCGGGGGAAACTGTGGTATCCTTTTCTTCTGGATGATTATTAGATCACACTGTGGACCCGGCACGGAACCCACGCCTGCCTCGGTAGGAGCACAACGCCCTCCTCAACTGAATGAGAGAAATAATGGAAGTAGAAGAGCGATGTGTTTTTTTGGAAAGGAGGTACACATTCAAGGGCAAAATTACCAATCATCTGTTTATATTGAGCAAATTAGAGAAAACTAATGACACTTTTTTTCTTTTCATTTCTAGCAAACATCAAGAAGTAAAACTAATCTCTTTTTTTTGTCTTTTTGAGATACGGTCTCACTTTGCCGTTCTGGCTGGCCTGCAGCTCACTTTGCAGCCCAGGCTGGTCTCAAACTTGCAAACATCCTCCTGCCTCAGCCTCCTGAGTGCTAGGATTACAGGTGTGCGCCACTATGCTTAGCTCCTGTAAAACTAATCTTGAATAAAAGCATGTTTTTGTTTATTTCGGAGTACTAGGGGTTGAACTGAGCTAAAGCTACAGCTGTTTTCAAGTTTTTTTCTTTCATTCTTTCACTCATGACAGGGTCTCACTGAATTGCACAAGCTAGGTTGAAACTTGTGATCCTCCTGACTCAGCCTCTCAGATTACTGGGAGTACAGGTATGTAACACTGTATATGGCTTAACATGTTCTCAGAAAACAGTTCCAGTATGCAGATTTCAGTAATCAATTGCTGTTACTGTAAATAGAAATGGTTATTTCCCCAAATAGCACTGTGTGATGGGGTAATATCAGAGATGATGTTGTCTGTCTACACAGAGGGTAAAAACGCAGAGTAAACACATCTCTCTGAAGTACTGAGTCCTGTGCCTAGGCATCTGGAGTCCTGGAAAGAAGCTAATACAGTTTCCTAAGGAAAGGGACGTGCCGGGAGTTCCATTTAGATAGGCCAACTCCATTCTAAAGTTACATCTGAAAAGTACAGGAGACCATTGCTTGCTTCAAAAGAGAAAATTAAAGCAAGTTAACAGAAAAAAGAAAAAGAAAATCAGAACAAGTTACTAGAAAGGTCCAGTGAAGTATCTCAGGCTTTTCTGGACATTTGACATCTGCAAATAAGTACTGTGGACAACACTGCTCAGTAAGATTCTGATCGTATCTATTTCTTTTCATCTTTATACAACAATAAATGAAGAACCTTGAGGTTCTCAGGTTGCACAAGTCAAACAGGAAGTTTCTAAGCAGGAGCTCTGCAAAGAGTTATCCGTCATAAAGCGGGTGGATGTGCCAGAAGAAGGTGAAGGGGGGAAAAGACAGGCCAGGGGATTTCTGAGTTTGGGGGCCGGAGAGAAATAGTGCTTTCTCTGTCATCCTCACTGCACAGCCAGCTAATGCTGCGGTTGGAGTGGGAACTAGTGCCAGTAATGGAAGAGAAAGAACAGCTTAGGACTTTGTAAACTGCTTGCTGGACTCAAGTAAGTTATTTCATCAAAACTGCACAACTTTAGCCAGGCATGGCTGGCACATGCCTGTAATCGCAGCATGTTCGGAGACTGAAGCAAGAGGATCACATGTTGGAGCCCAGCCCAGCAACTCAGAGTTTGTAAGATCCTGTGTTGAAATAGAATAAAACAAAATAAATAAATATACAAATAAATAAAGAACTGGGGATGTAGCTCCTTGTGAAGACCACAGGTTCGATGCCTGCCACCACCACCATAAAAAAAAAACACACAATTTTGACCTCTGTGAGACACAGAAACCTTATCACTCTCAAAATAGTTTTTTTAAACCCATGTGCAGGAATATTTTCATTAAAGATAACAGGGAAAATAACTTTATAGAGTTATTTCTATAACCTGAATAGAATTATGCCATAGTTAATTCTTTTTGAACGAAAAAAAGTATCACTGATAAAACTTAAATATTATTCTTTAATATACAAAATGGCGTTGCTCAAAACACTAGCACATTCTTTGGCACCTGGCTGAAGTCAAGGCACAAATTCCATGTCTTCCTGTATCTAAGTCCAATTACTTATCGGTGGGAAAAGGTAAGCAAACATTACAAGGAGGAAAAAAAACTCCGAGTAAGTTTCTAACCCACTAAAAATGAACTGAGCTCCATGTCCCTGCGGCACCAGGGCCATGTGGGTGGTGTTTCAACCTGTGGCCAGAGTTGCTGCCCCATGGCCACTGGTCAGACCGCTTCCCACAGCCTCTCTCTTGGAAGACCTCACAGACTCAGTGACTTCAAAGCCAAACAGAAAAAAATGAAACCTGCCAAAGTATGTTTTTAGAAAGATTTTGGCTCAATGGATATTGTCCATAACTGTAACGCTTCATAGAGCTTTACAACCTAGCAGGTTTCCCTTGACTAAGGGGCTAAACTTTTCAACCAGGACAGGAAGCTCTCCCAAGACCCAGGAAATCTCATCAGCACAAAGCCAATAAGCACTGAAATGAACCAGGGTCTGCAGTTTCTGAGCCCCAAGACTTAGGGGGATTGCATGTTGCTGGTTTTCTAATTCTAATTTACAGAGTATCTCTTTTTGAAAGGAATTAACAGTGTGTGGCAAAACAGACCTTTTCTCCTTAAATTTTCTACGTACAAGTGTCAGTCAACATCGCAGCTTAACTCACCTTTCTCAGTCTCTCAGCAAATCACCCAGGGATGACGTTTTCCCCCCAACAAGGTGTGGAGAGGCGAACAAACCGCTTCTGATTAAGGCCTGGGCTCACTAGCACCTTCCCTACCTCTGCTGTCTCAGCAATATTCTAGAACAAACTGAAGAGGCATTCCTCCTCCCGGTAGGATCCTCTGGAGAACAGCAGCATTACTGGCGGTACCGTCTGCTCACAACTGCTATTCTTACCAGCCTCCGTCTTGCCTTCCCCATTTCAGCCATTTTGACCACTCAGGTTGCTGGAAGAAAAACTATACTTCAAGGTTTGAGGAAGTGGTGCAAGCACAGTATCTGACAATCACGGGAGAGGTGGCAAGACCATGTTAGTGGCTAAACCTGGGTTCAGATGGATGCATCATAATTGGATATTGTATGTCTGGGTTGTTTTTTTTTTTGCGGTACTGGGGAATCGAACTCAGGACCTTGCAGGTGCCAGGCAAGCGCTTATTCCACTGCGCTATATCTCCAGCCCCGCCCCCCCATTGGATATTGTAGAGAGGGATTTGGTCATGTGGGCTCTAGGGCAGATCACCTAGGTTCAAACATGGACTCTGGTAAGGCAACGTGACCCTGGGCATATCAATTACCCTGCGTGTCTCTGACCCCAGACTGAAAATGGAAATGGTAGAACCTGCTTCCTAGGGATTATTGTGAGACTCAGGTACACAACGTGAGCTTGAAAGCAGAGGAAGCACTGAAGAGCAGCATTAATTACATTATCTATTAATACGATGGATGTATTGTAATAGAATGAAATAATGCTAAGTGTATGGAATCAGGTCCATGATGCAGTGTTTGGCCAAAATACTACAAAGTACCGTATTTAATAAGTGCCTGTTTGGGGAAGAAAAAAATGAAATACGGTATGTATTTATAGTTAGGGTCAAAGAAGTCTGGAGTCACCCAAACACTGTTACCCCTCAGGAGCGACAGCGTGGAGATGCAAGCTGTCAGTCTTACACAGCCCTTTCGTTGAATTAACATGCACGTACTACTTCTACAACTGAGTCAAAAAATGAAGCATTTCACAATGGCCTTGCTAGCCTTCCAATTCAATTTCTGACGCGTTCCCCTCTGGGAAAAGATAAGCTTCTTAGAGGCAGGAAAAACGGAGGCTGGCAAGGATGTAGAGCTTCTACCCTATCCCTCTGCTTGTCTCATTTCCGAGTCTTTTATACCCTTTACAGCCCTTGGCATCTCGCGCCCACCACTGACATCTAAACCTTGTGAAACTGGCTTCTACTTGTTTCCTTTGTGCTTTTCTTAGGTTTCCTCCGACGGGGCCCGAGAAGCATTCACTTTCAGGGTTTTAATATCTTCCTTCCTTCCTACCTACTGCTCATCACTTTCTCAGCATTTGCCTGCGCGTCTTTCAGGCCCTAAGACGGGTAATCGGGCCCTGCCAACCACTGCAGTGACAACCCCCGCTTCAGTGTTGGGCAGGCGCCAAGGCCCCCCCACCTACATAATCATCAAAGGATCAAAAGGATCATGCCTCCGAGGTGCTTTGAGTCTTGGAAAGAGGCCAAGTGGGCTTTTTTTTTTTTTTTTAGTCTGTTTTAAATTTCAGGCGAGAAGCAGTGATTGGCGTTTTCTGGCAGGCATTTTTGTGCTTCTGTAGATCTTTCCTCACCCAGGTGTTCGTTTCTATCCCGGCTTCCCCCCACCCCAGTTACGTGCGGTTTTGCACCTTCTCCACCCTCCTGGTTCTGGTCCAGGCTCGCGCTAGTAAATGTTAATATTTTCCTGGGGCATCCACCCATAACGCGCACCTCTGGCTCCTTACACTCCAGTCGTCTATCCCTCCTCCACACACCAGCTGGTGGGGAAACGGCACGGGATGACTCCGGAGGGGAAAGAACCAGAGACCCCAGTCTCTGCGCCGGAACCCGGGACATCGGGAACCCTGCCTGCCCCGGGTATAGGGCCACCAGAACCGGGTCAACAGCCAGGCGCCCAAGCGTAGGCCGAGCTGATTGGTTCTTGCAAGAGCCAATCGACGAGCGAAGGGGCGCGTGGGCGGGGCAGGTTCAGCTCTACTGGGGTTGAGGAGGTTAAAGGGGACACGGCAGGTGCGCGGCTCCAGGGTTCAGAGGCGCGACCCTTCTTAACCCGCGGATTGTGGTCGGCACTGTCCGTCCTAGTTTGCAGTTTTGTACCCCCTAAGGGTAGATGAGGGGAGAAAACTCACCCTGCCATTCACAAGATGGGGTGCTAATAGTCAGTGGAGACGCAACCGTGGAGCAGGGGCAGGCAGTCCCATCCTCCTCCCGGTCCAGGCCAGGCCGCGCCGCCAACCTGACTCCCTGGGTTTGCAAACAGCAAAGCGCTCACACGCCCACCCGCGTAATCGCTCTGAGCCCCAGAGCGCTCTGCAGACCCCGAGTAAGTTTCCACCCCCCAGGGCCGGGAGCAGCGCTGGCATCGCGGCGGGGCAGCGATTACCACCCGCTGGAGCCCGAGCCCGCGACCTCGCGGGCGGCAGACCGGGAAGCCCCCACGAAAGGCGCAGTCACGCACGCTGCACCCCGAGATCCAGAGGCCGCCCAAGCGTGGCGCAGAGCCCGGCCGCCGCTCAGCTCTCCGGCGGGGCTCACCGGGGGTGGCGATTATTAGTACCGTGTCATTATTTTCCGGAGGGCGGGAGCACAGGTACCAGCTGTCCCCACCACGTTCTAACTTCGGCAGCGCCCGCCGCCCCGCTTCCCCCTCGGGTCACAGCCCCGGGGTCCCGCACCGGCGCGACCTCGGCGTTCCCACGCTCCAGCGCGGTCCGTCCCCTGCACCACCCGGCCGGGCCGCAGGCGCCCGCCCCGGGCCCGGGAGCACGGGGGACAGGGGGAGGTGGGGGGGGGGCGGCCGGGCCTGGACGCGGGCGGCAGCCAGGGGGGGCGCCGCGGGGTCCCGCACTCACTCTGCGTAGCCGGTGGCCCAGGGCAGCCGCCGCGTCTCCTTGAGGATGAGGATGGGCCGAGCGATGTGGTCCGCGCTGCACTCCACCTCGTCCTGCGACAGCCCGAGGAAGTCCGGCCGGCCGTAGGGGAAGCGCAGCGGCAGGTCGGAGCCCGCGCCGCTGCCGCCGTGCTCGGAGCCCGCGCTGCCAGCCATGATGCCGCCCATGAGGTTGGCCACGGCGGACTTCACGCGGGTGAGCATGGTCCCCGGCGCGGCGCGGCCGCGGGCGCTCAGTGCTGCGGGGCGCCGAGCCCCGGCCTCCCGCGCGCCTGGCCGCCGCCTCCCTCCGCGACGCTTCCGCAACGCGGCGACATGGGCCGGGCGGGAGGCTCGCCGCGCCCCGGAGCCCGCTGCTTTCCGCCGCGGCGCGCGGACCCGAGCCCACCCCGCCACCCCGGGGCTGCGCCGGCTGCTGCCACGGCTACCGCCGCCGTCGGGTCATGTGACGAGCAGGCTGCGGCTGCGGCCCGGCCCCTCCCCTCCGGCCCGCGCGCGGCTGGCACCCGGACCCTGACCTCCCCGGGGACGGCGAGCCCCGAGCGCTTCGCGCTCGGCGGAGGAGGCGGGGGCTGCACGTGGCTCCCGCAGTCGCGAGCAGCCGGCGGAGGAGTCCGCTCCCGGAGGAGTCCGGCCTTTGACTGTCACAGGAAACTTGGGGAGCTGGGCGAGGGGGAGACAGGTGCAATCGTGGGGTGGGTTCTAAGCCCTGCGAGGGGCACGAGCAAAATCCCCCGGTGTGAGGGACTTATCCTGGCACCAGCTGCACAAGAACCATTAAAAGTTTTTTCCCCTGAGCTTTTGTGGAATTACTTTTTCTTTAATTATCATCAAGTACAGCGTTGTCTCTTTATCTGTGGAGCAAATCTGTTTAGAATCTAGCATAAGCGAAATAACAAAATGCTCTAAAAATCAGGAACGTGCACTATTTTAATGAACGCTCAGTTGTTGAATAATTTTATACAAGTATTTTTCTTCCCACGTAGCAACAAGGTTATTTTTTTCGAAGACGATCCTCTTCGCTGTTGAGCCACTCAGTAGTCATTTTCTAAAAACATTGTCAAAGAATTATCGAAGCGCTCTTGTAAAACTGTGCTGAAGTTTAAAACGAATAAATGCTTGCAGTGATGAATTTTGGGTGGCGATCTTATGTTCAGACCGAACAGAAACATCTCTGTAACATGGTGAATATACTTAATGAAGAGTAACATTTGTCCCATATTGGCTTTTTGTGTGAGCGCAAGAGGCCCGGTATCCTGGACATGTTTACTTACTCTGTATCCGGTTCCTGTGTTTACCTTCCATTTAATTTGCCAGGGCTGTGTTACTTGTGCAGCTATGCACTGAACAGCTCCCCTGGAGTCCGGGAGGGAACACAGGCCCTCATTCTCTCGCTGGGTGGGAAGGGAAAAGTGACCCAGGTGATAGAGGAAAAGCTCATTCCCTGCAGAGGACTTGGAAGTCCAGGAATCCTTGCTTTTGGGTGGAATCTAGAAACCTCGCCGGTCTTCCCCACCCTAATCCATAATCCTGTTCCCCCAAAGGAATTTCCCCTTTGACGTTTTCATGAATAGGTACAGTATTACCGTTTACTTTATACCAAATAATTATGTAAAAAGATGACAGTGTTTTAAATGTTCACTGACATTCTTTTAGTGCTTTCCACAGGCAGAAATGTGATATTAACTGGGCCTTCTTCCTTCCTCTAATTAGAAAAATTGGGGCATGATTTTATTTATTGTTTTTTGGGGTTTTTTTTTGTTTTTGTAATTTTTTTTTATTTTTTAAAAGTAAAAGAACGAAGACATATTAACAAACAGACACACAGTAGCATAAGAATAATACAATCAAAACTGATCTACAGACAAGGTGACAGGGAGTCAACAATGGTTGTTGCTTTACGAACTGATAACCTCGAAGTGTATATTCAGGAACAAAGGTACAGACAAAGAACTACATCAACAACAGAAAAAAAAAAAAAAGAAAGAAACGGAAAAGCATTAACAAAGAGACACAAAGTAGCACAATAACAGTATGATCAGAATTGAATTATAGACAAAGCCACAGAAAACCAACAATAGTTGCTGCATTGCATATTGATAGCTTCAAAGTCTACACTCAGGATAACACATACAGACATACAAGATTGATCGAATAACCAGTCATCAACTATTCCTTAGCATTAAGTGACATAATACAATAGTAGAACCATGTTAGCCCTCCTGCACATATGTATCTACACATATACATACATACATTTTTGCCTCTTTCTTCTCTCCTTTCCCTCGTCCCATCTGTTCTTTACTTTTGAACCAATTTCCTTCATGTCTCTTAGTTTATATTCCCACCCTCAGGTTCTTACACCAGTGACACAATACGTTGCCTGCTCCTGTACCGCTGATTTATTTCACTTATGAGTATGGTTTCCAATTTTGACCATTTGCCTACAAAGTCCCCAAAACTGTCTTTCTTTATAGCTGAATAATGTTCCATTATATAAAAATGTGGGGCATGATTTTAAATGAGGCAATTATCAGTCTTCTTAACCTTTGCCTGCCCACACTGTAAACTCCCTCAGCGGGAAATCTCTGATTATATCATTACACATGCAGTGGTTAAACATTCACCATAGTATGCTCCGGTGTCCCCTGACTAACACCTTCCACCACCACCCACCCAGCCTACTCCTCGCTTTGAGGGGCACTCCATCGAACCCAAGGGCACTCCGTCACAGCTGCATCCCCAGCCCTCAGACTTGTGATCCTCCTTCCTCAGCCCCCGATACTCCCAGTAGCTAGAATCCCCTTTTCCAGCTTCGGTTGTGGAACAGTTTTAATTAGTTTTCCTTTAACATTGCCTTTTGGCTATTTGAGTAACTAAGGTTTTTGGTTTTGGCTTTTGAGTTGAATTTAATAACAGACTTCTGTTATTAAACAGTTATTAACTGTTATTAAACAGTTCTGTTATTTCACTTTATGGCATAGGCCTTAGTTTTTATGTAAAACAGGGGTTTTTAAAAAAACTTCTTTCATTTATTTTCAATTCAAAAGTACTCCCTGAAAATGTATATTATAAATAAGTAAAATGTAATGCTACAGAAAGCTCAATGACAAAGTAAGAGTCTATAACAGTCACCAAGGGGTGACCACTACTGATGTTGTCTGTAGGCTTCCGAAATTGTTCTTAACTAGGAGTATGTAACGAATACACTTGGTAATGTTAGCAAGATTGGTGAACCAAAATTCTGTATTCTTAGTGTAACTCAGTAGTTATTTTACTGTTTCTCCATGAATATTTTTATTACCTATCACAGGGAAGGTACATAGTGTACAAAAATTCCATACTTGGTCTCCTTTGAATATTTTTTTATCAGAGATAAAAGTGGGGTTTCTGACTTACATAGTGTAGGCATCTTTCTTAGAGGGGCCTCTAAATAACTGGTTTTCGCACCTGTCACAGAGGTAGTTTCTGGGAAATCTGCCCTACTAAATTCAGAAGATACAGTGACCAGGAATTGAATGATGCTCAGTGTTTATTTCCCACATTGTGGAAATGCCTGGTCATCAATAGATACCGTCATTCATTTCTCTTGTACTTTTTTTCTTCCCGCAAGTGAGTTTGAAGGCTTTCCTAGAATATTCACAGAGGAGATAGATACAAAGATGTTATACTATAATGCTTTTCATACCAGCATGATCTCAGTGTCAGTCCATAACACTACTGCTTCATTTGTCAAATGACACCATGCCATCACCAAAGCTGTTTCCGGGGAGAAAAAGCTCTGCATAATTTTTTTTCAGTCGACATCGGAGATTCTCTCAAAATGTTAAGTATAAAAGGAAAACCAAAAATGCACAGTGGGAAAACCCAGGCATTACCTTGAAAAAAGTGACCTAGGTTAATATCATCAGTAGCATGATATGACATTAATTCTTTGGCGGTCATGGGTCAGATGTTACCCCTTAACAGTACGTAAGATCAGTTTTGTGCCCTTCAGGTGAGATGTGACTTCTGAAGGTTTAATATCCTGTACACCTGACATGATGAACTGAAAAAGGGACCTCGTGTACCTGTAGCATTCCTAACCATATCTTTTACTGCGGTGTACTAGAGAGAAATAGAGATGTTTTATAAGATATGTGGCCAGGTATCTTCAAAAGTATCTCAGTACTGAAACTATAAGGGAAGAATGGGGCATTGTCATATATTGGAGACAACAACTGAAATGTAACAACAGTGTTAATTTCTTAGTTTTGAGGTTAACATTAGTGAAGACAGGTATATGAGTTAGCTATCTCATTGCTTAGCCACAATACTTGACATCCACAAGTTAAAAGAGGTGAAGTTTAACTTGGCTTACAGTTTCGGGGGTTCAGTCCATTGTCTGAGGCTGAAGCATCAGGGCAGAAGGGTGTGGCAGAGCAAAGCTACTTTAGTTCATGGCTGCTGGAAAGCAGAGCAGGGCAACAGAGCAGAGAGGAATAGGCCAAGCACCATACGTTGTATCCAAAGTCACAACCTCATGCCCAACACAGACACACCCGGAAGTGTGTTTTACCAACTCCCTGGGCAATTCCTAACCCAGTCAAGTTGACATACCGTGACTAACAGTCACAAACACACACACACACACACACACACACAACACCACACCACACCACACACCACACACAAGGGATTTGAGGTTCAAATGAAAGCAAATGCTCGCTTGAAAAGCAGACCTGGAGAAAGCTGGATGAGGCCTTTACAGAACACACAGCCCACACAGCTTCACAGTCCTGTTCTCAGCACAGTGCCCCCCTCCTTGTGCTCCCTTCCATTGTAGCTCACAGTTCGCCAATGTCTTCCCTTAGACAGTGAGATACTACAGGACGAGAGCATCCCTATTCATCTTTGTACTTCCAGCACCTAGCCTAACCCCTCAAAGGACTAGGATTCAGATGACAAATTATTTAAAAATAAATCCTGAGTGCCAGGCATGGGTGTGGGTTACACTTGTAGCAACAGCTACTTAAGAGACTAAAGAAGGAGGAGTCAATAAAGAGAATGTGTTATTTATACACAATGGAGTACTACTTTGCCATAAAAAGGATAAACTTGAGTCATTTGTAGGAACATGGATGCACTTTGCAACTATAACATTAAGTGAGATAGATACCACACACAAGCTTCAGTATTGCATGCTTTCTCCTATATATGAGAAGGCCAGAGTATAAATACTGAGCAAAATAAAAAGGCAGGAAACAGGAAGACATATCTTTTGCAAATGGGAAGGAAACCAAGAGACGGAGCGGGGGAAGGGGAAGTCAAAAGCACTAAGATCTATTATGTACGTGATGAATGTAATCATTATGCACTGCAAGCCTGTAGTCATAAAAATAAAATATTAAAAAAGAGGACTTCTTCAGTTCAAGGACAGCCTGGGCAACATAACAAGGCCATATCTCCAAAAATCTCCATTTGTAGGAGAAAAATTACACACTTTATGAGTCGACCCAATCTATAATTTTACACCCCCATCATTTTTTGACAGTGGGGATTAAGCCCAGAGCCTCGACATGCTAGGACGCCTGCTACCCCTGAGCTATATCCCCAGCACAGCCTTGGTTTTCTTAAAGATCTTTTTCATTTTATCTCTCAAGATCTATATTGCCAAAAAGGAAAACTCCCTTTACCAATGAGACCTGCTAAAAGGCTTTGCCAGCTTCACTGAACACCTGGTTGCTGATAATATGGGTCCCAATCTCCAGATCTCTGCTTTTCACTAGAGATGGTCTGCGATGGTGCCCTAACGGAGACAGGAAGTGAAAATAGTTAACACTAACTTTGCATTGCTGCAGCTGTCCTTTGGATTCGAGTTTCATATAAAGTAATATACTGTACTGACTGACTCCTCCAGACTTATTGGAAGAGATTGAATTATCTCGCCATAGTAAATAAGATCATTTATTTATAAATAACCATTTCCAAGCCATCTACTCTATATTTAATTTTTGAGTAGAGTTATAGAGAAGCAGCAAAATTAATACCATCAAGTGCAGAGTCTACATTTTGTAGATTTTAAATACCTCATTCAGGGACATTTGGTGCCTTCAACCACTGTACCTGATTTTTCCTATTCCTTTCCTACTGCCCATCTTCTACGAGCTACTCTCCCTGCTCCACATATTCCTGGCCAAAGCTGTGCTTTGTAACTGATTCATACATATGAATTTCTTTCTCATAACTCCTTGTGCTATGATATCTGCTTTAGACTCTGAAATGAGCTGATGCTCGGAATAGAAAACAAAATATGATCATTCCTACTGTACAAGGTAGCTAGAAGGATCCATGAGGTAGTAATTATAACTCATGCTGCTCTGGGGTGTCTTTACTTAAATCAATCTGTGCTGTCTACAGGGTGTACTTTGCAGTGTTAAAATTTTACACCATTTCCTTCCTTTCTCTTTCCTTTGTAACAAGGAGGATATAAATACCTCCTAGTATTATTTTTGATGAGTAAGTACAATCACATGAGAATTTCTAGTTTTTCTTCCTGGTACAGAATGAGTAAGTACTAAGCATCTTGACAATACTCTGCACAATGGGGTGGGTAAGTATACACATTTTTTTCCTCCAATGCTCTTAACCATCACTACAGGGTAAACACTGTTTCTAATGATTTTTAACCAACACTTCCAGTTTACTACTTAGGAAACTGAAGTTGGCAGGTTTACAAATGATTTGCCCAAGGCCATGTAGCTAGTCATAAAGCAGTAAGACAGGAGGCTAGGGCAAGGCTAGCACCAGCTGGGGTGACCTGTTAGATACAAAATCCCAGGAAACATGTGAAGAACAGTTCCCAAAGCCTTGTACCTGGACTTGCAGCACTCAAGCAGGTTTTTGATAGAATGATCTGGACCTGACAGCAGTGTGGGAAGTACCGTATATAAAAGCTCAGCTGCAACTGAGGTTGGCTATCACGTCCCTTTGCTTTGGGCTCACTTTCGCCCTGTAGGGTGTACTTTGTTTTGGTTTTTATTTTATTTTATTTTTATTTATTGTGGGTGTACTTAGTTTTGTTTTTGTATTCTTACTTTTTCTTGGCCCAAACTTCCTCTGCACAGTCCGCTTTTCCCTACCTTTAATACATGTAGAACCTTATTACCATTTGTGCTTGTCTTGACCAAATCTCTGCTCAGGACAGAAGGAACCTAGAAACCACCTCTAGAACAACACCAGCACCCCAAACCCTGGTAACAGCAGCACAGTACGATTTGACCTTTCCTTTGAGATGACCACATCAAGTAGAAAGCTTACCTCACAAAAGTGTTTTTCTGACCTTTTCCAAGATAAAATCTGGTGCTTCTAATTATGCCCAGTGTTTCTGAAGTTGTATATGGGAAAAAAATTCATTAGCAAACTTGCACAATACCCATGTGGAACCCTGTCATTGGAAACTATTCCAGATTCTAGACGAATTGCTTTGCAGTAGTGTTCTCCAGAGCTTGTTTCTAAGTTGGGTCTGGGTGAAGCTCTATGGTAATTCTAAATTCTAAATTCTGTTCAACTGAAAAAAATAAATTTTGAAAGACAATTATCACACTACCAACCTGTTTCCAAGTCTATATTAACTTCCCCTTTTAATATGACTTAGTGTTCCCCCCTCTCCTGCCCTTTTAAAATCAGTTATCAGGATTATTTTTTCAAGAGAATGTCTTTATAAAAGTAACCAACAAAGACTGTTTACCCAGTGAAAAAGTCAGTGTTCACTCAGAGCAGTATTCATGGCTCACAATATTTCAGAAATCTAGTAGTTAAGACAGCTTCTTCACTGTAACCTGAAATTGCTCTTTATCAAAGGATCAGCCTTGTGCTATGACATTATACATGCTGAGCTGGAAAACTAGTAGTTGCAATACTTTGTTCTTTTTGTCATGAACTATATATGAAACTGATGTAGACTTTTTATGCTTGCCTGTGACTATTTTTAGGGTCAACTTTCAAAACCACAGCAAAGTAGAGCATCATAGCAAATAATCTCATATTTTGCTCCAAGTATAACACGCCCGCCCAGTCTGACCTTCACAATGAACATCTCCGATTTATCAATTGACACCTTATATCTACTTTCAGTGAATTTAAACAATTTATTTCCTGACAGCTGGGTAGTTTTCTCCATTCAGATTGCTTTGACTGGAATGTTGACATACCTAATTACGGGGAGGTCACACCTGACCATTAGGATCACCGGCAAACTTGTGGGAAATGTACTCCAGACCTATCTTAGACCTGCTGAGTCAGAATCTCTGGGGTGGAACCCAGAAATGTAGCTTAAAAGTCTTCCAGGTAATTCTGGTGCAAATCATTTGAGACACTGACCTATGGGAAACATGTACTGTTAACGGATGGGCAGACAGGAACGGCAGGGAACATGTGCAATAAGAACATGACCAGTTATGCCCACATTGACTCCATATGGAGGCAGAACCACTTGAATGAGACTCAAGAACTGTATCTATTCAGAAATCTACGAACCACCCCTTCTTCTTGATTTTCATAATGTTAGTGTAGAACTCTGTGTACATTTGCTGTGGAAAGATATGTGAGTTATTCAGCATATGGGAAGCTGTAGAGAAGGAAGTCAAATTCACTACTGACTCTGGTCATGGCCCAGAACTGAATTACCCAACAGACAATCTTTCTACACATGTGTTTATGTCACTTGTCAAGACAGAGCAGAAAAAAATATATGAGACATATTTATGTAAGTATACACTTATTATGTAAACGTATGAAGTTACTAAATAGACATAAGGTATATACCTAAGGAACTACATTTTGGTAGTGTGTTTAAAAGGTACCAAAGTGGCCCCTTCAGAAAAACTAAAATATTCTTGACCTTTGTAGGGGGATAAGAACTTTTGCTCTACCATCTTGTGCTCTGCAGTTTGGGCCAACTAAGCCGATAAAAGATAGATTAGCAAGTCAAAAGAGTCCACTTTTTTTTTTTTAAATCTGTGCAATGTGCAAACATACACAGGTGCTGCTCAGTGATGTGTAACTCAAAAGAATGGTCAGAATTTAGGGCTTATATACCTAACTTCATAGGGGAAAGGAGGGGGAGAAAAATCCTCCAGGGGAGGAAATTTTCTTTTGCTTTTTTAGGAAGGGCAAATGGGTTTTTAGGAGAACAGACAGAAGATAACGAAGTTTGTAATAATGGTTGCTTATGCAGGTGTGAGTGGTTTTTCTTCATGCCAACAAACCCAGCCCACCCCAGAGAGGGCACACTACCTCAACATATGGCACCTCAGCTTTGATGAAGAGAGAAGCAGATGCTTGTTGGTGGTCTAGCGGTTAGGATGCAGCACTCTCACCACTGGCTCAGAGCTCCAGTCAGAGGAGCCTTCGCACCACACTCCTCTCATTCCTTCTCTTCTATTACTTGGGTGTGGCTGTGAGTTTGAGGCCAGCTTGAGTTCAAGGCCAGCCTGATCTATGTAGGGAGACCCTGTCACAAAACGAAATGAGAGAGAGAGAGAGAGAGAGGAGAGAGATCACACTCACATTTTCTCCCAGAAGTTGGTCACAAAATCTAGAAATGATTTCCTTGCCTATAGCTGGAGAAGAACATTCTCATCTCTGACAACATAAAGATTTGAGTAGTTTGTTTTTTGATGGTTCTTCCAGTTTATTATCATTAGAACAGTTTTTATTTTTTATCCAACCATGCTTCTCCATGGTCATCTACTTCTTCATGAAACCTAGCTTAAAAACTAAAGGTTTATCCATCTTTCTTCAGGACTTCATTTCCTTACACAGGCACCCGTGTCAAGCAAAACTTGCATTAAGTAAAATTTTACCCTTTTCTTTGGTTATCTGTCCTGTGTAATAAGGGTCTTAGCCATGAGCCTAGTGAAAGACGTGGAAAGACTTCTTTCCTCTCCCCTAGAGACTTGTAGTAGTGGAGGAAAAGAGATTTCTTGGTCCAGTCATTGCTAAGTTCCTGGCTGAGAACCTGACTGGGGACCTGGCCAAGAGCCCCAACTGCCTATATGTGGGGTGCTGGGGAAAGGATGAAACAAGAAACAGACATTTTTGGTAGGATGGGGGCTGGGAGGTCAGTGCCCCAGGATGGGCAGAGGCAAAGACACTCCAAGCCCGCCACCATTTATTAGCCAGTGTAGGGAAGGGAGTAGGCTGCTTTTTGGGGAACAGCAGAGAGGCTGTGGTGGAATAGGCAAGTTTAACATCATAAAGCAAACAAGCCAAGATCCTTAGCCACACTTAGGTGCTAATTTCAAGAGGAAGGTGCTTTATGCTGTTTCAAAATCAGCCCCCAAGGCAGGCAGGGTAAGGAGAGCGTAGGGCATACTATGTCAATTTACAGTTCCTAGACTCCAACAGAACCCTATAACACAGGACAGGTTAACAAGTGAAAAACATACAGTTGTATTAATGTATGTTTTACATGACACAGGAGACTTCAAAAAGCAAGACAGGGAAATTTGTGTATTTTTATGGTAAATCCAAGGGAGAACTGGATAGCTGTGAAGAATTAGGCCTGGACAAAGTGGATGTATTCTAAATGGGGAAGTTAGTATGCCCATTTGTCCTGTTTTTCTCTGTGTCTTTGTGTGTTGGAGATAAAAACATTCCTGTCCTCTAGGCATGGGAAGGACATCACTGGGATAGGAGTCTAATGGCCTATTTCAGGGAAGGCTCAGAGAAGGGCTTGCTTCAGAGAGACAAAAGGGGGAAATTCTATTCTCAGATGCCAAGGAACCCTATTTGGTGGTGTCTTGGTTACTATTTTCTCATTGCTGTGACAAAATACTCAACACCCAAAATGAAGGAAGGAAAGGTTTATTTAGCTTACAGTTTGTGGGGGTTTCAGTCCATACTTGGCTGCTTCTGAGGCAGAATGGCACATGGCAGAGGGTAAACATTTATGGTAGCAGAGCACAGCAAAAACCACCAGAGCAAACCAGAGGAATGATGGCAAGGTAGCCTCTTTCCTTCCCTTAAATTGTAAACTGCCTACCCCCATGCGGGGGGGGGGAGCGAGTAGCTCTCACATAATCTCCACGCCCTCCTCTTCCACAGGCTCAGAATGTATACAAAGTAAGCACCCTGACTTCCGGCAGAGTCACTCAGCCAAACCTCTAGACTCCCCAAGTTGACACAATGTATCAACCACAACAGGTGGCGGCTCATCCTGAACCCCACTGGGAAAGCAGAAGTTACTGACTGCCTAGACCTCTTTCTGGGTCTTGCGAATCTCAGATGTCCAGTTTAGGATAATCTTCATATTAACTCTGGGATTTCAAAGGCGTCCCTACAGTTTCATTTAAACTATGGTTTTCTATCTGCTGCTAGGGTCAGGACACTAGATATCCTCTTGCAATTCCCAGGGCCTCAAAGGGCACTCACCTGGCTCCCAGTTCCTGACTTGCATTCTCCCAGGTACCACAAATTCAACGCATCGAATATAGAATTTATTGTCTTCCCATGAAGCTTCTGCTCTTCCTGCCAGGGCTGTAGTCTCAGCTAACAACATCACTATATCCTACCCAACCTAGAGATCTGGGAAGCATCCTCCGGCCCCTTCCCTTTTCTCTCCTGTTCCTATACCCAGTCTGTCAAGCACTTTTGTTGATTCTGCCTTCCGAACGCCTTCCCAGTCTCCCCTGCAGTCTGTTGCGCAGTTACTAATTTAGCTCAGTTTCTCATTATCTCAGACTTCTATGGCAGACTTGCTGGTGTTTGGGTGGAGCTGTCTTCCACGCAGGAGCTAAAAGGAGCTTTCAGAACAGAGCACCTGGCGATGCTACTTCTTTTGCAGTTCATTCTTTGCATGTGCCTTGGGTACTCTGGTGCGTGGACTACCTTTCCAGTCCCAGCTCTACTTTCCTGCACCCCAACCATTCTGTACTTCAGACTTACCAATTACCTGTCCTTCCTGTGATCTGCTTGATGTCCTCGCTCCAGGTCCCCGGATTGAACATGTAGTTTTCCTTTGCCAGAAGTACAGCAAGCCCTTCCTCCTGTCCCCTTCTCAGTCCACGAGGCTAACTGGTTATTTTCCACATCCTTTCAGTAGTTAAGAGCTTCTGTGTCTGTATTCCTGAAACACTTAAGATAACTGAATCCAGGATGATAGCACACACATCACACTGGAGCGTAATTATTTTATTCTTGCAATGTATAAGAATTGGAAAAGAGACTATTTCCTTTCTCTTTTTGAATCTATAGTATTTATCATATATATATATATATATATATATATGATTGAGAAATTAAATGAATACATAGTTAAGGCAAGAAAGGAATAGCAAGAGTAAATACCTCACCTAAAAGCCAAGTTAGAAGAATTTTTAATAATGATTTCTAGAAATAAAAGAAAATGGAGGTAGGAGGTTTATAAGCCTAGGCTTGTATCCATAGCATTCTGATCCTGGCATCTAGGAGTTTACCTGAATTAGTATAAATGTCCTCACTATGCAAGGCATGAGTTTCTATGAGTGGCAATCTGGCCAAGAAAACTGTATCCTAAATTTGAATGTAATGTTTTTTACTTTCTCATTTCAAAACTTGCTACAAAGCTGCAGTCAACAAAATGATGACGCACTGACATAAAGACGGACGTATAATATAATAGAGGCGAAAATGCATCCGCATTTGTATGGTCATGATTTTCAACACAGATGCCAAGACCATTCAGTGATGAAAGGACAGCTTGTTCTAAGTAAATCATGTTGAAAAACTATACATCACATGCAAAAGAAGGGAGGTAGAGCTGCACCTAATACCAAAAGTGACTCAAAATGGATCCATGACCAAAATGTCTCACAGAAAATTATAGAATTTTAAAAAGAAAATGGGCAAAAATTTCATGACATTGGATTTTGTGATAATTTCTTGGATATAAACAGAAGAACAGGCAACAAAGGAAAGGAAAAACCAAACAAATCAAGTTCCATAAAAATTAAGATGTCTTGTACATCAAAAGACACTATCAGTAGAGTATAAGCAACCACAGTATCGAGAAAATATTTGCAAAAATGGAATCACTCCCTAGAATATATAGAAAACTCCTAAAGCTCAACAGCACGAAAACAAGCCCCCCATTTAAAAATGGGCAAAGGGCTCGAATAGGCATCAAGAAAGTATATAAATGGCCAATAAGCACAGGCAAAGATACTTACAACCACCAATCCATGGGGAAGTGCATATCAGAACTATGAGGTAAGGCCTCACCACCCACTAGGATGGTTATCAGAAAACTCACAAAGTAGCAAGGATAAAGATATAGTGAAAGTAGAACACATGTGTGCTCTTGGTGGGAATGTACAGTGGTGCAGTGCTGCAGGAAACAGTACGCTGGTTCCTCAAAAATTTAAGAATAACCGTATAATATAATATAATACAATAACATATAACAGAATAACCATATAATCTCCAGTTTTATTTCTCAGTTTATACTCAAAAGAATTGAAGATAGATAGGTGTTTTTAATGACCCTATAATAAATGCCTTTAGCTGTACTAATAAAGCATGAATAAGAGTGTGGGAAATAACCTCTTTTGAATTTTTGATTTGAAATTCAGAATCAGTTGTCATGAATACTGTGGTTTCTCATGAACACTGCACAGTAGTGCTTTTTATCTGAAATGATTACCTTGTCCTCTAAACTTTTCTTTCCTAGTAAACATTTGCTTTGCACTGTTTCACTGTTGTTCATGAAAACAATAGAAAAGTGTTTTTAGACATTACTGAAAAGTGTAAAACAAGACATTAAAAATCAACTTGGGTTTTTAAGCTACTTTGAATTGTTCTCAAATGTAGTAGGATGAGAATAAACTGCCTATAAACTTCTGACTTTATGTCTCAGAACATTTTTATTGCTGTTTTTTTCCTCCAGTAATGAGAAGAAATAGGCACTAGGAGTTTGTAGAACAAAGAGTATTTTTATCCCCTGAGATAGTACAAAACAATGTAAGGTGCCTACAGCATGCCTGGCACATAGTAGATATTTAACACATGCTATCAGTTTTACTGAAAGCCTGTTTTAGTCCTTTTTCTGCTGCTGTAACAGACTGTCACAGACAAGATAATCTAAAGGAAGGTAAAATTTATTTCTTGGTGATCTGGAAGCCAGGAAGTCCAAAATCAAAGCGCCCCATTGGTCAGTTTCCTGTCACTGCAACTTAATACCTGACACAACTTAAAGGAGAGATTTATTTTGGCCCACAGTTACAGTCCTGGTCAGCTGGCTCCAAGGCAGCAACTGCACTGTGGGAGTGTCTGACAGAGGAACGCTGCTAGCATCGTGGTGCCCAGGAAGCAGAGAGAGGAAGGAGGAATCAGGAAGGAGATAGACTTTCCACGGCACACCCCAGTGACCTGGCTGTTCCAGCCAACCCCTATCTCTTAGCAGCACACTCAGCTGCTTATGTAGAGAAACCCTTCCATGAGTTCCCTGTGAACCAAGTGCCCCCGCCAAGCTTCGCCTCAGCACATGAGGGTTTGGGGGACAGTCCAGATCCAAATCCCTCAACAGGATCCACCTAGTGAGGGCCTCATTTGGTGAATTTGGAGAAAGAGAGAAAGAGAGCTTGCAGGTCTGAATCAAGGCTGCAGAGCCCAAGTCCTTACAAGAACTTTTTGTCTAAGTTGGAGTGAGATGGTAGGAGAAGTGGACCACCACTCCCTTGTTTATACTTCGGTGTAATTTCACATACTTCCTGGAAAGACTACAAATCATTGATGTATTGGAAAGATTCAAATGACAGCAAAAGTGCATTCATTCCAAGGTATGAAAATGTGCCTCAACTTGCAATGGAGTTATGCCCTGACACATTTACCATGCCTAGCCTATCAAACATCACAGTTTAGCAGTATGGGAGTCTGTATTCCCCAGGTGGTTTCCCATGTGATTGAGCAGCTGACTGGGAGCTAGAGCTTGCTTATGCTACTAAGCATCTCCGGAAGGTATCATGTTGCCTATTAGGAGCCTGGGAAAGGAACAAAATTCAAAGTACAAAGCACAGTTTCTACTGAATGTGCATAGGCTTGGTACCATGATAAATTAGGGGCTATCTATAGAGGTAACTTTGAGTTATATTGATGACTGGATCTCTGATACATTCTGTTAATATGTGTCATTGGGAATTAGAGCATTTATTTTTGCCTTTAAACTTTTCAAAAACGTTTTTTGAGACAAGATCTCACTATATTGCTCCAAATGGCCCCCAACTTATGCTTCTCCTGGCCCAATCTCATGACTAGTTGGGATTACAGTTGTGCTAACCTTTATTTTTTTAAAATGTTCTTATCATTACTACCAAGTCAGTGCCTAGCAAAAGACGAAGGATATTATTTACAAAATCAGTTCTCTCTCAATGAAAGATCAGAGCAAGTATTAACTAAGACTTAATTTACTGTACTTAAAAGTCATTAGTCTTCATTATATCTGCTGTGGGAAGATGAATTTTTAAAAACCAAAATTTTCCCAGCCTTTACTGATTTTTAAAACAAATACACAAACACAAAAGATTTTCACAGGGCCCGTTACCTCTTATTTTGATGAATTTCCTTTTTAGTCTACAGATCATGCTATGTCTGTTGCTTCTCACTTTACAAGTTCTTGAAATTTTTCCATTTCTTCTGCAAGACTGTTTCCTTTCCCATGAGTCAAGAGAAAAAGAGGATGAGGTTCTATTTTCAAAAGTTATGTTTTGACCATTCTCTGCTTTAGAAAAGATCACGATTATAAGATGGCTTCCTCTCCCACTCTTTTTGGGAGCTGTTCTCTTCGGTCATGTAGGGTGGTGCTTTCTCCCCTGTTGGCTTTATATTATTCCCGTTGTTGTCCCATAGTTTTCTAGCAGAAGCACTTTTGGGAAGCACATATCTACTTCTTTGTTTGTTTTAGCTTGGGGGGGTCAGTGAGAAAGACTCTGCTGCTTAGTCAGCTGCCTAATTCCCAACTCCTGGGTTGAGTTATGAGAATGGCAGACCATAATAGGCAATAGTTGGCTCTTCAGGACCGTGTTCAAGGAAAGGACAAGACCTGGGACAGCCAGCAAAACCTCTGTGTGGTGGACCAGTGTTTCTACAGAAATAAAACAAATGCATTTCTAGCACTGGTAAACCACTTTGCTTGCTGAAAGAAAAAAAGAAATACTATGTTTGACCAAAGGAGGTAGTCTCACTCTCTTCAACAACATCTGTGCTCCTTTGAAGTGGATACCGCAAAACTTATATAATGTCAGAATACCCTGAGGACGAATTCTTGGTGTGTGTAGTTAATTGGTGTGGAGGAACAAAACATCATTTGGAATGATTGCAAAATGCTTGGTTATCTTAAATTACAAGGAACAATGACTGCAATACATTGCTTTGTTTTGTTAAGGTTTTCTGTCAGTGGCCAGATTAAACTAAATATGCTTGCATGGTTTGATCAAGCAGATAGTGTGCCTATTTTTCTTTGCATGGAAAAGTTTTTAGGTTAGTCGGAAAAATACCAAAGTTTAACACAGGGCAAATTCTATCTTTGCTTTGGTGAATGCTAAAAACAAATAGTACAGTAAGGCACTCTGACCCTTCACACCTCCTTCCTAATTGTACCAGTTTTATCACCAGAGACTTAAACACCTTCTTCGTTGAACAGTTTGTCTGGACTCTTGTCCTCCTTTGGTTCCATGGTTATTCGTTCATTGTCTTAGCCCTTTCTTCTTCTCCCAAACTGAGATAAACCTTTCTGCACAGACTCACGTCAGGCTGTGTCCTCTGTTGGACAGATCACCACATCTCTGTGACTCAGGTTAGGAGAGCAAGTCATGTGCCCCCTTCTCAGGCTGGAGAATACATATCTAGTATGCCCAAGAACCAGGTGCCATATATCAGGATCAAATGCAATCTTATTTTTGCCTCTTACAGCCATTTAAAATTGATTGGGGGCAGAGGAGTGCTAATTTTCACTTGTTTCTTGTTAAAAATAATTACTGAAAACTTGAGACTAAAAGTGATGTGATAAAGACCTGTTTTGGGAGTGTGGCCCAGTGGTTGATCTGTGCTTAGCCTGTGTGGACCCTGGGTTCCCTCCCAGCACACAAAGAGAAAGAGGAGGAGGAAAAGGAGGAGGAAGAGGAGGAGGGGGACAGGGGAATGGGCAGGTGGAAGGGCAGGAGGAGGAGGGGTAAAAGAGAAGTGGAAGAAATTTCCTCCTACAAAGTATAAAACCCCCAACATGATGGCTGCTTATTTCTAGTAAATTTAAACATATATGTGAAGGAAATTGGAATGAGAATTATCCTGAGTTAATTTTGAGTGAGGAAAGAGGATTCCCTCTTGCTCTTTTCTGTGTCATCCTGGAGCCCTGTCTTATAGGCCACCTGCAGAGGGCTTCATGTCTAGAACTCTCTGCCATTGTTCATGATCCATAATTAGAGCCACTCTTCCCACCGCTGCGTTTTAACTTTTAGATTTGTGTCCAATAGACATGCAAGTGATTTGTCTGATTAAAAAAATTGATAACCCAAAGCTATGTTTTTATTACTTAAGCCAATTAGGTTGCTAATCTTTCTGGCTTCTGACATCCTGTCTTCATCAGTTCCTATAAATATTCAGGCTCCTGAATGCTACTGAACAGCATTAACATCCTTCCAGTTCTTTCACCAGTAAGTTGAACACATTTTGACACATGTCTATTCTGACCTTACATGAGGGCCACTTTTTTCCCCCTCTGAAAATTATACCTTGCCATCCTAAATGAAGATGTAGACAGGCATATCTTTTCTGGTCCCTCTCAGAAAACAAAAAGTCTTCTAGTTGCTTTTGTTAAGAGCAGTTTCAATTAAGTAACTAGAACGTCAATCTTGTTTGTTGACAAGAACTCTGGTCTCTTCTCCTCCAGCTGGATCCTACCTCAGGAAGGAAGTTTGCAGCGGGGACACTGAGTACAGTTTTTCTGTGGGACAGTCTCTGTACTCGCCGGGTGAGCTGTCATTTTGGGGCCCACTCAAGTCAAAGGGGAGTGGAGTGAATGTAGAGGAACAAAGCAATTGGCCAGGGCTTGCTTGACCCTGTGGCTTTGTTCTCCTACATGAGGCTGACAGTTCACATCGACAATAACTTGGAGAAACCCTTCTTTCTCGCAGATCCCCTGATTTGGGAAGATGAATTTGTTGGACTCCTTATCATTCCCTGGGCAATCAAAGTCTTTACCTCAGCTTCTCTCTGAAAATGATCTCAGTCCAGATAACCCTAGTGGGTGAGACTCAGCCCTGTGGAGCATTTACTCTCGGCCCTTGGAAATGCTTTGCTTTACAAAGCTGAGTGTGGAGTGATCTCAAAAGACCATTCTTCTCCTGCCTAGTACATGCATAGCCCTTCACACTGCCTAGATTTTCTGCATGGTTCTCAGACCCTGGCTGGGGCCACTTTAAGCTCTCTCATATATTGTACACTTCTAAACTTTGTCTCCAATTTAAGGAACACAATTCTTGGAGTGACTATGTTTAAGATTGTGGTGAGAAGTTAGGTTTTCTCATCTAAGGTGGAAAAGCCAGGCAGACCCGCTGTCCTCTGCAATGTAATCTCTTCACCAGCCTCTGTGCATTCTCTAAGGCCTTCAGACAGTTTTAATTTGGCCAAGGAATTTCAGGGCTATGGAGTAACTTGTTGGTTTTATTTCTCTGCAAATCTACCTGTGGTAGTGAAAATGTAGTTCACCTCACTCTTGCTTTGGTACTCTGATTATTGCCTCATTCAAAACTGAATTAGAAAGTATCTCATTTTAATATCCTGTTGCATTTACATGTAAGATTTAGGAGACATAAGCAACTATCTTAGCAGGGATTTTATTTTGTAAGAATGAAGTCTTTACTATGTCAAGAGAGGTCCGGCAATTGAAGTACCCCCTGTAGGAAATTGCCACGTTAGTTCAAGAGTAAAGCCAGCTTTGGAGTAAAAGTTAATATTTTATAAATATGTCTATTACTTAGTAAAAGTCATAGATTTTGTCTTCATACACGTAGGAAAAATATATTTGTACATTAAAATCTCATATTGTAGTGGATTTGGGGGGTACATGTAACTCTTAATCTCAGCAGTTTTCATTTGATATTTATCAGTTCAGCATTATACCGATAGATCAGTGGTGAATTTGTGTCTTCTTGTGATGATTCTCACGCACTGGACTAAACTTGAAAGTGGTTATATGATTAGTACTCTTTCTCTCAGATCCTTGAGATATACTGGAAAAGCGCTTTCTTTGGAGTTTGGTCTGAGTTTGAGGAACAATTCTGCAATGAGTTTTATGACTTGAACAATTTACCCAATCTCTCTGAGTCTCAATTTCTTCAACTACGAGTAAGACGAAACTGAAGAGCTTGAGTTATTGTATTAACTGAGATGATGCCTTTAAAATTGCAGCATGCAATTGTTATTCCCTAAGTGACCCCCTAAGAATTTCTCTCTATTCTGTTTTTAAGGCCTCTCTCTCAATTCTGATACACAGATGAGGTTCATTTTCAAAGCAACCTTGTCCCCTATGTTCTTAGAAGTAAAATTCATTCTTTGTATTTACCATTTGGAGTGTGAAGCTATCTGCACTTCTTATAAACAGTGTGGTTATGGCTTCTTTTAAACTCAGATTCTAAATGAAGACTGTCTTGGTTACTTTTTTCTTGTTGCTGAGACAAAATACCGAACACCCAAAATGAAGGAAGGAAAGGTTTATTTAGCTCACAGTTTGTAGAGGTTTCAGTCCATATTTTGCTGGTTCTGAGGCACAGGGGCACATGGCAGAGGGCAACAGTTCATGGCGGAGGTACACAGCAAAAAGAGCAAGAGCAAAAAGGAGGAATGGTGGCCAGCAGCCTCTTTCTCTCCCTTACATATACAAACTATCCGCCCTAGGGTGGGTATAGCTTTCACTTCCATAATCCCAGCAAACTATCTGCCCTAGGGTGGGTATAGCTCTCACACCCATAGTCCCAGCATTGGATCATGGATCAGTCTTAAACTCTAAGAGCCACCCATAACTGCATGAGGATTTGGGGGGACATGCAGACACAAACGATAACAATAACATAAATAATTGTACCCTTAACAGACGCGAAACAACCTTTCCTAACCCATTCTCCTGCTACACCCCTTCTCTGTAGTATTTCATCAGAATGCTTGCATAGACTCATGAGTTTTCAAAACTGATTGTCTTGCACGTTAAACTATAAAAACAATACGTTTCGCATTCATCATAAAGTTAGCTGAGGATTTGTCTGAGCATTGTGTATCACTCACACACCTTGTAACCCATCACTGCATAAGTGATACATCTGGGGAACAGACAGAAAGTGCTGTAGCCCTATAACAATTGTGAGGCATTATTTTATAGGCATGAAACTTGATTGCATCAGTACGTCTCGGTTTCAATTCCACAATATCATCTGACTCACAGATTGTTCACTCCCCATGCACTCCTAGATTAACATCAAATTGATCTAGTTTCCCAGCCTGCCCCTCCTATTCTTGGCCCAGGTCATCAGAATTCACTCAGCACTTCACGGGAGGAACCATCTTGGGTGCTCATCACAGGCCTGACAATCCATCAGTGCCCTTGGATACCGCTGCTCAGCACCATGGGTCATTTAAACCACAGCTTGTAACTGTTGTCAGTGGTGCTTAACAGAAACTGCATTTCTGACAAAAAGGGAGATGGACAACTGTCAAAGGGATTAAATGCCATCTAGAGTCAAATCGATGGCAGCTTTTTATTCTAATGACATTTTATTTTAAATTACTGAAAATATTTTCTTTTTCAAATAAGAATATAAGACTCATCTTAAATAAAGCCAATAAAAGATGGCGGTCTTGGTTAACATGAGGGCTGGGACTTGAGAGCCCGACCTATGCAGCCCTTTCTGACGTCTCGTTTGTGAAGTCCACCTGCTATGCGGGTCACAGTCTGAGAAGCAACAGCCTAGGCTGAGCCCTTCCTTTTGCGGGAGAGGAAACTGATCCCCAGGAATATGAGAAAATCTACCCAGGATAAACTTAAGATTAGTGGTAAATTTTATTCAGACCCTACTCGTTTTTTGGTTGTTGTTGTCACTGTTGTTGTTTACACTATCCTTCTGCTTCTGGTGATAAATAACTATCCTTCTGCTTCTGGTGATAAGTGGTGCTAATTGACAATTGACTAGAGGGAGGCAAGTGAGCAGGGTGTAACTTTTAAGGAGGCACGTCTGCGCAAGTGCCAAATGTATACTTGCAGGACTCCAAGAGCCAGTACTTCCTTAAATCTTGTGGCCTGGGTGGTTTATATGCTTCACCCCAATCCCAATCATGCCTTTACCTATACAGTACTTGGAATACCAGCACGTCCAAACAGGCCACAGAGACTCTCTGCATGGTTTTTTATTGCTTTTTTCTCTTTGTCATCTACATTGGACTGTGAATCTTGGAGATCATGAATGATGTATTTTATCCTTATAGTCCTAGAGTTTGGCATCATATATGGAAACCAGTGGGTACTCAATGAAGCTACTGAAAGAACTTTCTGTCTCATTTCTTCTTTCTTCTTTCCTCTTTGTCTCTTGCAAGGCTGGAGCTTGAACCCAGGGTCTCGTGTGCTAGGTAAACATTCTAGCACCGAGCTGCACCATTAACTTCATGAATTCCATCTTTTATAAGGGCTTTCCTGATTCCTTAGATCCACCTGATGCCTCAGAATTCATTACACATCATCTGAATACTCAGTTCACATTTAATTGTATATGCTGTTACAGTCTTATGTTTAGGTAACTTCTGCAGCAATGTAATTTTTTAATGCTCTATCTTTATGCCATATTAGATCTTAGTTAATTGAAAGCAAAACCCAACTTTGTGTTCTTTGAATTTCCTTAGCAGCTAGCAGATGGTTCTGCACCCTGGGGACGCGTAACAGATGATTCTTCAATACATAATGAAAAATATGACGTGTGATTGAAATATACATTGAATGTTTAAATTTTAAAAATGTATTACGGTAAAAGACACATTATACTTAACCCCCCCCCAAGTATTCCACCTCACTTTAAACACACTTGTCCCATCGTTCTTCTCACTTTTGCAAACAATTCTTCAAGCCCTCGTTCCTGTCTTTACAAGGTGGGACCAAACGCAGGGGATGTTGTTGCCAAATTCCATCCAACAGAAGGGCGGCTGCATAAGACACGAGGTGTCCTCGTGCACCTAATGCATTAGAGCTGGCATCTTGACTTCTGTCTGTTCTCCAAAGTAGAAATGATCATGAAAGATAAACATCTTCAATGGATTCAAGACATTGAGCAGCCATGACCCCATAACTGAAGACTGCCGAGAATGGGAAACTCCAGGACTGAGTCAGAGAGTGGCAAGAATGATAGAATGTGTTTGAAGTGAGGTGGGCCCTTTAGAGGAGAATTAGTGGCAATGTATCTTTTATTGGAATTTTTTAAAAAATTAAAGATTTGGCTTATTTTTCAGTCATGCCTACTGAATAAATGCAGACATAGGGGTTGGTGTTTTCTCAGCTGAAAACAGAGTCCACAGAATTTGGTAATTGTTTTCCAGTTCTAATTTGCTTCCTAAGTACCTGAGTACATAAATAATTTTACTTCTTTGCTTGAGGTTCCTTATGTAAAACCAGAAGGTGGTGTTCATGATTCTGAAGTTATGGTACTACAAGGCCTGGCACTCTGTAAATCTGTGACTTTAGAAATCTTTCATGCAAGAGGAGGTCAGGTATATGTTCTCCTACCACAAGTCTACGTATCATCTAACAGGAATTGCCTAAATGTAGCTAATGGCCTAATTTTCAAGTGTTTAGAGAATCTTACATTAGCAATAGGAGACATCTTCAAATTTTAAGTTGTAATAAACTAGATATGTTTTTGAATGATCTTTTCTGGTCTAGCCTGGAAATTAAACTCTTATGTATAAAACCAATAATATTTCAAGTATGGTATGCATCTTCATTTATAGTGTTATTTCTATGGGAAAATGCATTCAGAATTTTAACTAGAATCTTCATATTCTGGTCTCTCAGTTAGTGTGTGGAGGAGGAGGGAGGATGGACTATTCCCATGACTTTAACCACAGAATTTGAAAGAAACCAAACAATATACCTTCAAATTTCCATCTTGACACAGAAAGTCATCAACGTATAACAACATCAAAGTATTTTATTATTTCAAGAAGGTCAAGCAGGTCTTTTAAAACAGTCAGTTGTATCATTGTGTTCTCATTTAGCTATTCATAGTATTTATCTTCCTCAGTAAAACAAATGGAATACTAAACAGTGGCTCCTTAGAATTTGTTTAGAGAAATCTGAGTAATCTTCCAAGACACTTCTGGAGAAAGATCTGACTCTTTTCTTACCTACTTTTCATGCAATGTATTTAATTCAACAGTTCCACTGCTAAAAAGCAACCCTGTGTGAGTAACATCCATATTTGGAACTAAGTGATCATGTGAGAAAATTGTTATTTTCTTGAGGGAAAGTCTAGTTTCATAAGGAAATATTTGATGGGTATAGTAGGCCCCATCCTATCCTAAGAACTCATTTTTCAAAGGAATTGAGATGTGTTATGTACATATACCAAACTTCCACAAGGATTGTAAACTATAAATACTACACCCATGTACTAATAAACTGAAATAGTTTTTAAAACCCACAGAAGAATTAATTTTTCACAGTTATAATCTAGGGAATCTCAGTAGAAATGGACCAACATTGGACATAATGGACATAACACTGTTGCATAACATTGTAAGTGTCTCCCCCACCTTCTCATTTACCTAGACCCAGTGTCACCTACAGACTCATCACAGAGACTCAATGAAGAGCACAGAGCTCTTCAGTTCTGACAACTTTAGTATTGTATATGAATGTCACTTATTGGTCTCAGACTGTAGTTCATTCCACCTACATCATGATTAGCAAGGTAATCTTTCTTGAAAACTATTTCTTCCCTTGTTTAGTTTTATCCACTGGCTTTCAATTAAATCTGAACATCTTAGCCCATATTTCAAGTTTTTTCACCCTGATCATTAGGCTTTCCTTTTTTGGGGAGGAGGTACTGGGAATTGAACTCAGGACCTTGTGCTTGTCAGGCTGGCCCTTATGCTACTGAGCTATATCCCCAGCCCATTAGGCTTGCCTCATCAGTTCAACACTATCTATCTTATCTTGCTGCCCATTGGCCTCAATCTTAAATTATATAGTGAGACTGACCTAGCAGATCTTTTCAGATGTCTTCCAATTTATTTGCCTGGCACTTGGTCAGAAATAGCTAAGGCAGTGGGCCATGTCCTCCAGTACGTGATCTCCTCTTTCCCAACACCTGCACTGCACAAGCATTTACTATGTGCAATGACGACAGCCGTAATAACAAGATATTGTGTTACCGAGTGCTTACTGCACAAGGCACCAAATGATTCTATGTGTCACCTCTGCTAATACAGTTACACCATTAGGTAGACAGGAGTATCATAATCACCATTTTACAAACAATAAAATCTGTATACATTCACAGCTACTCAATGCCAGAACCAAGATTAAACAGTCAGTGTGGTACCAAAGTGGTTTTTTTTTTAAAAGAACCTTAACCATTACAAGTTGTAGGCTTCCCAGAATGACTCTGCACTATGGGGAATACAAAGATATAAAAGACCTGGTGTGTACAGCACAAAGCTGACTTAGTTTGTAGTTAGAGATGCACAAAGCAACTTCCCTGTCAGACAGAATTCTTAAGTGCAGGAAGTCTGCTAAGCTGCAGTGCGTATCCAGAGTGCAGAGAGAATTTCCCAGAAGCTATGAAACTGTCGTCTTTGAAAGACAGATAGCAGTTTAATGGGTGACTGAGCCACTGAAAATTGCATCTAATTTTAGCCTGGCTTGCATTGTTTATTTCATTTTATTTTTATTGATCTTTACCTCAATTAGAGAAGATTTTGAGAGCAAGGTTCATGTTTTCTGCCTCTCTGTTTCCCAATTTTACTAGCACATTGTGACATACACAGTCAATTAAAAATAATTTTTATTATTCATCTAAAAACAAAATTTGTTCATGAAACAATTAAGTTTTCTCAAAGTACATCGAGCTGGTCATCCTTTTAAAAATATTCTTACGGTAGCCTATTCTACTTTGCATTACTTTCACCAACTTTCAAATGTAAATTTCATGCCTGCCTTGTCGGCTAGATTTTAGATGCCCTAAGGGCAAGGACTCTGTGTATTCTGGATAGCATCGAATCCCAGGTACTCATAAAGTGTACCCATACTAGTTGCTTGTTAAATACTTGTTGAATGTATGAACTAGGTCTTTGAAGGCAATCTTTTGAAAAGGGATTCTTGCATGTACCAGTTCCTTGAGAGTCTGGTGGAGATCTGAATAGATCTTGGGTGTGTTTTACTCAGTGATTATTCACCTTAGGTGAATGTGCTGTTAGTGCTGGGGCTGAGGTGGAGGTGTCGCTGGGAGCACGCCTTTCGGGGTGCTCCTCTCCGCGGTGCTTTTCCCCTGTGCTCCTTGGTGTTTCTGCTTTGGCACCAGCTGACCACGGGCAGAAGCTTCTGAAACTGTGCGCCCCACTAGAACTCTCCTTTCTCTTTTTTCCTTCTTTGCTTTTGTTTTGTTTTGTTTTGTACCAAGAATCAAATTCACAACCTCGCTGTTGCCAGGCAGGTGCTGTGAGAACTCTTCTCTCTTTCAGTTACAGGCATTGGCGATTTTGTTCCACACACAATGGGAAATTTGACTAGCGCCCTTGAGGTAGTGACTTTATGAAGAGGTACCAATCACACCATCCTTTGGGGATTTGCGGTTGTACCTCAGGAGATGAAATAGCCAAGAATTGTACAATAAGCCTCAGTGTAAAGTTGCTGCACATTTGATCGAATTAAATTGACTAAGGAAATATACCTGTTTATTTTTCTGAGAAACACTTATTAATGTGCTGTGTGATCACCATTTAGTGTAGTCATAAGAAAGCCATAGGAAAGCAGGGGTCTAGATGCAGCATTTATGATACAGTGTTCTTGGTACTACAGATCCCAAGAAACGTGCAATTTTGTTTACTTACTTGTTTGCTTGTTTGTTTATTTCAAGGAGTCATTGTCCCGCTGTGCTGCTCAGGCTAGCTTCCAACCCTTAGGCTGCAGAGATACTCCTGCCTCAGCCTCCTGAGTAGCAGCAGGTACAGCCGTACCACCATACCCAGACCAAAACAATGTGCCTTCTTCTAGATCTCTGCCCAGCTGAAGAGCTTGTGAACTTACAAAGACTGAAGACAGGATGAGACTTTCCTAAGGTAGCCCTATGGTCTACACAAACAGGCTGCTCTGTGGTGCTCTCATTCTTTAACACATGCCAGTGGAAGGCGTTCACACAAAATAGCCTGCCTGGTAAAGGAGAATCGTTTTATTGATCTGTTTCCAATATTTATCCACAAGTCTCACCTTTGTTTATAAGAGCAGTAGGAGAGCTCACTTCAAGGGGCCCAACCAGCACCAGTCATGAAGAAGAGAGGTTGCAAGCCATGTCTTTGAAGAATGGTTAGATGAACTGAAGGAAATATAAAAATACAAGGGAGGACAGACATAATGAAATAAAATTCAGCGTGTCATGGATCAGGTCTTAGTGCAGTCTCCTTGGTTATTCTGTCACTCTATGCCCTTAAGCCCAGCAGCTGGTGCTGGTTAATGTCTGCCTTCAACTCCAGCGTTATCTCTGATTCCAGAACCCCTGCCACAGCCGTTCCCCACCTTATGTCAACATCAAAGCTATACTCATCCCTGTTGTGCAACTAAGATTAAATAACTGTTTAGTATGTATTAGGCAATGTGCCAAGTGCGTTTCATGCTTCATTATTTATGCATTCAGTGAGTATTTTTAAAAGCACCTCCTGCGTGCTATGCAGTCCTGCCCTCAGTGTTTGGGATGTATTAGTGAATGACACAGACACAGATTCTTTGCTCTTTGGAAACTTATTCAGTAGTGGGTGGAGACAGACAGTGAGCAGTAGACATCGTAAAGAAAGAAGTCACGTGGCATACAAGAGGGTGAACACTACCGAGACAGCAGTATTTGAGCAAAGATCTGGAGCCCTGAAGCAAGCTGACTGTGTGACTCTCTGGGCGAAGAGCAAGTGAGCTGGAAGAACCAATCAATGCAGAGGTGTCTGCCGAGTTCAGGAGCCTCGGATAGATCCCTGGGGCTAGCTGCTGGGAGTACAGGCTGACCTATCCGAGCCTGGAGTGGTGAGAAGGACTTTGGGTTTCAGTTTAGTAAAATGGGGAGTTGCTGCAGGATTCTGAGCAGAGCAGTGAGGTGTGTGACTTGTTCAAAAAGTGTCACTGATTTGTTTCTAATAGTGGAAACAAAGTCATCAGTTAGGAGGTATTTGCCACTCACAATTCTGGAAGGCCATGATCAGGCCTGAGACCAAATGGGAATAGTGTAGTCCATGAGATTTTGTCAGACATGGGATATCTACAAGATATATGTATAGATGACATATATTCTGAACATATAGCAGCAGGGTGAGCTGGAAGTATGGCTAAAAAAAAGGCAAGAATGATTGCAAAATTATCATCAGCTCCATTTCACAGATGAGAAAACTGAGGCTTAGGGCCATACCAACTATAATTACTTAGCAACAGCTGCGATTTGAGTGTAGGGTTATCTAGTGCTGAAGACTGGGCTTCTTAACTAAAATACTGCCTGGAATTGGGAGGCTTTGAGCTATTATCATGGAATCTGACTTTAGATTTCCAAGAAATTAATCCCAGGTGTGTTTTCTAGTTAGATCCTACCTTAAAGCCTAAGTTCCTTAAAGCTACTTCCATGCCTTTAATCCTAGTTTATTTGTGCCTCTGTTCTCCCTGACTTTCTTTTCTCAGAGTCTCCTACTTCTGAGGCTTGCTGCCGAAGTTCTAAATTCCTGAGTACTTGGATATCCATGACTGGCCTGACTTTCCACCAGGTCTTAAATTCAGTTTAGACTTCCATCAGAAGCTTTCCTCTCCTCATTGGAAAACCTTCACATTCCAGAGCAATTTTCTAATATTTGTCTTCCTAGATCTGCTTTTGGTTAATTGACCCCAGCCACTTAAAAAACTCAAAATCCTCTGATTTTATGGGAGAGGAAGGGAGTATGTAACAGGGAAAGCTGGTGTGACACTAAAACACCTGAGGTTTTGTTTTTTTTCTTAATCATCATTTTTCTTCTTTATTGTGGAAGAGGAAGATGCTGGAAGTCTCGAGGAAGGGCAGAGTCTGGTCTTTGGCTAGAGGCACTGAGCCTCAAGGAATTCCTTCCCCTCCTCAGTGTCTTCAACTACAACCAATTCAGCATCTTCTTTAATCCTTTCGCAGTTATAAGCTAGCTTATCATGGGCTAACGGTATTACTCGAACAACCACCAACATTCCTCTGACAGAGGGTACCATAAATATTGGGGGAAATATTTTGTTCCATGCTAAGAGGAGAAGGGGGATTCCTCAAAGGCTGGAATGTCAGGTGGCACCCAAGTGGCTGAGGAGGGTGAACTGACAGGATAGACAGGAAACGAAGTTCCTGAGTTGAAGGAGAAAGAGGAAAACGTGAGCAGCAGAGACAGAGCAAAGAGGAGCAAGATGACACCTTCGCGTTGGGAAACAGCTGTCAAGGACACTGCAATCCTTTCCATATCTAGCCGCCTCTGTCCACAGGAAGTCTGCTCATTCCCCAGTGAGGATGGCTGTGACCTCAAGAAGAGACATGGTTTTAGGTTACCCAGTGTTGGCAAATCTTTTAGAGCTTCCACTGACAATGTGCAGGGGGCTGCGGCACACATGCCATAGGTTTGCCACTACTGGGTTGGGGTCTTCAGGGGGTGGAGAATTTTGCAGAGATAGAATCTATGAGATGCAGGCACCCAGAGAGAGCTTTGGATGCCGCTGGCCATGAAAGAAAGGAAATTTAGGAAATTTCACCTCCATCTCACCTGCAGAGAGATTCCCAGCTGTATAACCTCAAGTGAATTTAGTCTTTTTCCACCTATATTCTTATACCAATTCCATTTTTTTCCTGCCTGAAATGCTTAGTAAAATTCCACAGTTTTTCTGAGAATTAAGTAAATATTTCGTGCCAATCATTTTGACTCAGTAATAGCCCATGAGTTTCCCTAGAACCACATATTTTAGGGATGGTCTTGACATTAAGAATAATTCAATTAGGAACTTCTAACTGGGCTGTGGATGTAGCTCAGTGGCAGAGCAGTCCCTTAGCATAGTACAGCCCTGGGTTCAATTCCTGGCACCAAAAGGTAAAACAAAAATCTACTAACATTTATTAAGGTTTTCTTGTGAAGGAACAGAATGTGACATGTGCTTTTGATGAACTTATAATCAGGCTGAATCTAGCATATCCAGAGATTCAAGCACTTCCTGTATAACAGCCAAACAAAATTCAGTAAGTTCTGTAACTATTAAGCAACTTAATAAAAAATGTTGTCAGGCTAGTTTTGCATCACATGAAATATGCAACTCACTTTCATTTTCTATTAATTGTAATAGTGTATCATGTATTATTTTAACCTGTTTCTTCTTGCTTAAAACAAAAGTATTTCCCATTCCTTATGTATGGCTGAGACTCATAATTCATAGAATTACCTTATTTAGAGAAATTAAGACTCAGAGAAATCAATGATTTGACCAAGGTTCCACAACTGGTAGATAGTGGAGGTGAGATTTAAATCTAAATCTGTCTGACTTGAAAGCATAGTTTCCCGTCTTTGTAGCCCAAAGTCTCTTGGATTGTCCATAAAAATGGCATGGATTTAACACTACTATTATTTAATCAAAATGTAACTTACTTTCTTTCTTTCTTTTACTCCTTTCCTTCTCTTTCCCCTTCCTTCCTTCCTTCCTTCCTTCCTTCCTTCCTTCCTTCCTTCCTTCCTTCCTTCCTTCCTTTTTCTTGACAAGGTCTCACTATGTAGCCCAGGCTGGTTTGGAACTTGCAATCCGTCTGCTTCAGCCTCCTGAGTGTGGGATATTATAGATGTGGAACACCATGCCCAGCAGTTCTCTGTTTTAGAATGGATTAGGAACACAGATGATTAAAAACAATGTTGTGTTTATGTGCAGTAAAAGTAAAAGCTATCAAAACTACATTTACTCACACACGTCAGCAATTTAACATCATATTTAAACAAAATCCTTTTGCACTCAAAAAATACCTTCCTTCATAGCATTTCATATTTTGTCTTCCTAGCTCTCTTTTATGCCTAGTTCCTAGTAAAATATGTTACATTGCTGAAGCATTTCCTGGCTTTTAGCTGAGGTTCTGATAGGTCTAGATATTCTCAGTGTAACCTGGAAATTTCCTGGAGGCAAAACGGTGGCATCTGGCCTATGGAAATTTCCTCCTATGTGGGGTTGCGCAGATATTTGCATGCCCAGTCTTTTACTCCTGGTTTAAATATTCTCCCACTGTGATCAACATTCAGTTTTCATGCTTATATGAAAAGCCAGAACCAGGCCAGTTACTAAAGGCACCAGCAGTGCAAAGAGCTGCCCAGGGAGGACAACCATTTCCCTCACTATTTCAGCAGATGTGAAAGGTGGGAAGAACAAGAATGAGGGTGGGTGCTTGCGGCTTTATTGATGAGATGACTCTTGTTTTAACTATCTCACTTTGATCTTAGCATTGCGCCATTTCGAGAACTTACTAACATCAAGAAAAACCATGTTATCTAGAAAATCTGGTGGAAAAACGTCATTAAAAGACATTAGGGTGAATTAATTTGGTTTAAGCCACATTTTATAAAAAATAGTTCAAAGACTTTTGGATTAATCAATACCATTTTACCTCTGTGGTGAGTATGATTCTGTTAATTAATACGGCTGTGCAGTCATTTATTTGCATATCCCATACTATCTAAAAGTAATATCATGGGCAATCCTCTGTGAAAAGAAGGATTCTTTGGATGAAAAGTGTTCATAAAAGTAGGAATTATTATCTTGCCCAAGAGAAGCATTCATACTGAGGAGTGAGCCGTCAGCCCACATGAACCCATAAAATAGTAATAAAGGCCCATATATGACTGATGGCTGTAAAATACATATTATAGATGTGCACAGAGGAAAAACTTCACTGTGACCTGACATGAAGAGCTTGGTAGTCATCTGCTCACACTGTGTGTAAGTCATTTTGCTGTGCAATTTTTATGACAAGCCTAAAATGACAAGGCTCTTGCTCTTCGCGAGCTTATACTGAAAAAATGTCTATAGCAAAGGAATCAAGGAATTCAAAACAAAATGCATAGTAGGAGAGAATACCTGATGAGATGACTTTTGTTTCCAGTTGTACATAGTAGGAGAGAATATTTCTAAAGGGAAAGACAAGAAAGATTTCATGGAGATGATATTTTGAACTTGAATTGCGGTAGGATATAGACATAAGGAAGTTAGAAGCGGTAGAAGAATATTTGTGTGTAGAATATTTGTGATGTCTCATTTGTAGACATCAAGGAATTAAGTTATAGGATGTTTGGAGAAAATATTAGTTATATGAAGAGTGTCCGTGAAGCTGGAGATAGATGATGATGAAATACTGAATATTAAATAAATTTTTGTGGACAACAGAGAAACATTATATGTTTGATATTAGAAGGAAAATGATTGATCTACATTATTGAAGAAGAGGAGAAGACAGGCCAGGACAGAGCTTTGAGGAACTCCCAAATTGTTCTGGAAGACAGAACGGGAGACTAGAAAAAACAGACAGAAAAGTAGGAAAGAAACATGAAGTCTAATTAGCATATAACTGGACCTCTGAAACCAAGAGAAGAAACATTTTAAGAGTCATAGTCGATAGAGATATCAGGCCTAAGAGGACTAAAAAATATCTATTAGGTTTATTACATAGAAGTCCTCGCTGTTCTTAGTAAGGTGGGTGATAAGAGAAAAATTAGAGTAGGTTAATTTGTGATTGGTGTGTGAGGAAATGAAAGCAGGATTTAGATACCTTTTTTGTTTTGTTTTGTTTTTGATTCTGTTTGGGTACCGGGTGGCTAAAGTAGAAACTGGAGAGGAATGTGAGGTTAAAAGCAGTTATTTCATGTAAAGGGGAGGCCCCTCATGGGGTACAAGGTGACTGGCAAGGTTTACTTAGGAGGCTATTGCAGAGGATGGAAGTGGGATATTTGATGGTTCTGTGAGGAGAGCTTTTGGATATGGGTGTGAGGCAGACAGGATGAAGTACTGAGCATGAATAAAAGGAGGAAGAAGCCTCTGTTGGATAAAAAGAAAGTGGATTCAGGTAAGTTTAGATCATTGTTGATAGGAATATGAAGACATTGGTACTACTCTTCTGGGGTTGGTTCAATTGCCACAGATTGATGATGTAAGTAACTCAAACTTGTTTTTCCATGAATCTGGAGGCCACAAGTTCAAGATCAAGGCGTTGGTAGAGTTACTTTCCTCTGCAGTCTCTCCCGGCTTGCAGGTGGTTGCTCTGATGCCTTCATGTAATCCTCTCTCTGAGCCTCCATCCTGGTCTCCTGTTAAAGACACCAGTTATGTTGGTGCAGGGTTCACCCCATGATGTCTTTTTACCTCAGTTGCTTTTTTAATGGCCGTATCTTCAAATATACTCACATTTTGAGATACAGAGCATTAGGATGTCAACACAGAAATATTTAGTGGACACAGTTTGGCCCGTAATAACATCTTTATGTGCTAAGTTTGTTTCATCTGTTACTTAGGAAGAGAAGTCATTTTATGGAAAGAGTAAAGGGAAAAGAAGGCCAGAGATTTGAGAATAGTTTTGAAAGTATTGAAAGGAAGTGTTTTGAAAACTGCTGTGGAGAGCAGGAAGGTAGGTTGGGCAGAGAGATGCAGTTGTTTGCTTCAGTGTGGATGGCCCTCTGAAACTGATGAACATGAATTTTGGTGGGACATCCCGCAGCAGCAATATGTACTTCATGCAGGCAGAGAGAAAGCTAAAGTTTCTCAGAGCAAGGCTACTAAAGCACAAGCAGTCTCCAAGGTGAAGAGAAGGGATAAGGAAGAGAGGAAAGGAAGATGCTGAGAAAAAAAGAAAGCTGAAGAGGAACTAGATCTGGAGAGTCCAGTAAGGTCAAAGAATAGTTGAACAATAATAACTGATAATGTCAACTGTTGGGGGCGGGGCTGATCACAACAAAGGAATGTTTGAGTGCGTCGGGCTATTTGTGAGTAGTAACAAGCAAAGGTCTGTGTTTAAGAGTGGGTGCTTTGGATATACGGAGGTCAAGGAGCAAAAATAGACAATGAGTCGGGTCTCGATCTGGTGTGAAGGAAAGTGAGTGCGCAGGCTGTCAGTGGATCGCAACAAGAAGAAGAGGAAGATTCAGGAGGCGTGGATTTCAGAGCAGAATTAACGATCTGAGGTGACAGTCCAGAGTGAACAAGACACCAACTCCATGCCCTAGCCCTGTGCCCTGGTTAGAGGACAATAATTAGCCACTGTGTTTAATTGAGAATTTGGACGGAAGTATTAGAAAATGCAGGGAGAAGAGATTAAAGACAGAAACATTTTCTGGCGTGCAGTGCATAGAGAAATCATTAGGATTTGGCTAAGAAGCAGAGGACCGGGTCCAGACGAGCACAAACAAAGCATTACAGAGATAATGGTGCATACAAGAGAGAAGCTTGGGAGAGTTGAAACTTGGGCACCACTTTACACAAAGAGATGGGATAGTTGCTGACGAGCATTTAGGGTGAGTCATGAGCTTAGTGATTGGGAAATGGGAGACGCAGCAACTACGTGATCTCACCCTGCTTCAGACATCTTGCTTTCTTTTATTCATTGAACAAATAGTATATTGTACAAGATTTAACCATCCCAGACCCGGTACCCAGGTACTGGGGACATGAGTGGTGTGGGACTTTGCCCTTGAAAAGGTCTCAGTCTCGTGAGGAGATAACTATACTACACTGTGATAAATGCCAAACTAAAAGCATCTGTAAGGAGCAATGTGGACACAAAGAAGGAGAGGGGTTACAAGGGGTATTGATGTGTATTGACCCATTTTCTGACAGGGCCCTCGTATCCACACAAAAAGGTTTCTTCTTACAGAGTGGTGGGCCTGGAGTGTCTGTGGCAATACTCAGCCATCACACCATTGACGTGACAGCAGTGTTTAACCCACACTTTGCTGCACTAGGGCTAAAATATATCAGCTTTCAATATTTCCCCTTTCTCTCTCAGGGGCTTTATTTTTGAGATAAGGTCTCACTATGGAGTTCAGGCTGGCCTCGAACTCACAGGGATCCTCTTGCTTCAGCCTCCCAAGTGCTGGGATTACAGGTGTGCACCACTACATTAGCCTTCTTCTAGGGAATTTATAGTTGAACCAGATTCCATTCCTGAGTGTCTTGGCTTCTTCTCTTCGTCTTACTGTAGACAAACTTGAGGAATCTCAGAGTCCCTTTGGTTAGGATGTGTGGGGCCACAGACACGAAGTCCTACCACTAAATGTTCTGAGTCTGTGGGTCTGGGGTAGAACCTAAGATTTTTCTATTTCTTACAGATTCCCTGTGAACAGATTGGTAAAGCTTTGCCCAGAAGGCCTCACCCTTCAATGCCAAAGTTCTCAAAATGTATTCGTTATTATAGCAGCCGGGGGTTTTCTGAGGAACAGAACGCTTTCTGAGTTTTTCTTCTCTTCTCAGGGCCCCAGAGGCTATAACTTGGTGTTCTTACCGTCCCACATAGTTTTCTAGCAGTGAGCAACTTGAGGAGGGTGTGGGGTTTGTACTGGGCCTTGAAGGATCAAAAGACACTCAGCACAGCAACAGAAGGGATTTATAGGATGTAAAAAAAATATGGAGGAACCTTTATTTGGTTCCCCTGGAGGATCATGGGATGCAGAGGACAAAATTCTCTGACTCCAGGGGTGAGTGGAAGAAATACTTTGGAGGAGAGAAGGTTGTATAGGAAAGGGTTGCCTGATGTTTTGTAGAATTTTTGAATTTCATACAGAAAATACTTTTTTAAATGGAGGTACCTTTTAAAAATAGTATGTGATATTAGTGTTTGTGTGTGTGTGTGTGTGTGTGTGTGTGTGTATGTAGGTTGTGCTGGGGTTCAAACCCAGGGCCTTATTCATGATAGGTATGCACCATACCACTGAGCTGCACTCCCCACCCCCAAACACTAGAAAAATAGTCCAAACTAAATGATCCCTATTAAAAAATTCCCTTTTGTTGCTGAAATAAGACTAAGTGAATGATAAACACAGGAATTGCATAGATTGAAAGGTAAGCCTGATTATTAAAAAACCCTGTGTGCTAGGGATCAAAGATAGGACCTCACACACACTGGGCAAATGCTTTACCACCCACCTACATCCGCAGCCCTCTCTCTGCTCACCACGCTGGACTCCACTGAGATGCCTTTGCGAGCTCCTGGGGCCAGGTACAGTGGGGTTTGCCCCTCTTTCTGTCTATAGGGGACAAGGTAGCATTCCAGGCTGAGCACTTCTAGACTATTCCTTGCCATATGAAATATCTATTCATTTATTTATTTTTGTCTCATTACTTACAAACTCTTCCATGTTGTTTTTTAAGCTCTCAATCCATAGTATCATAGGGCACCTGAGGTTCTATTCTTTCCACAGGAACAAAGTAATGCCTCTTGAGGCTTTAAAAGAGTCCAACTGGTTCATGTGCTTTCAAGTGAATTACATCTCAAAATGTCAAAAACACCATCCCTTGGTAATTTGCAGGTAATTATGTCATTTGGCCTTCTCAGTCTTCTGTATTCCCAAAGCCAGTGAAAGACAGAATGGAAGAAAACTGGCAGAGAAGAATGTTTGGTTTGAGGTAATTAATGCCTTGACCAACTCAGTTTTCTGATGTGGTTTTGAGTCTCAAAGTGTAATTTGGAGAATGTCTGACTTGCATTTCTAAAATTATACCTAATGTAGACTAAACATCATCAATTTATCAGAGGGAGATATGACTTTCTAATACAGGCAGAACCTTAGCTAAACTCACTGTGATAATTTGTTTCAGTGCAATACTGAATTCACTTTAGAGAACCCCAGTTCCATTATAATTAATTATTTATTCAAACCCATCCATGTACTTAACTCTGAATAGCCATAAATGAAAAACCTAGCTCTTCCTGGCGGCCTTCCCAGCTAACTTCTGTTGGTTTATGTCCTGCTATTATTGGCAATGGATTGACCTACAGCTCAAAAAAATTCTCTGAACCATTAATCGTGAAAACTACGAGAAATTATTATCTTTGGTGATAATTCTAGGGCAAAGTTAAAATTCTTTGTTTCTTAGGTATCAAACGCAGTTGAAGGTAAAGCTCTTAGGTAATTAATAATTTGGAGAGTTGTACATGGATAAACCCAGTCGGTTTAATGATTAATAAGTAGATTAATGGTTACATTGGAATCACTCACCTTAACAATGGGAAACTCTGTGCTGTAATGCAGTAGGTGGGGTCACCAGGGAAGTTTTGGGAAGTATTATCACAGTCAACAAAGTAAACCATTTAAAACTCAAATTTGTTTACTTCACCTAAATGTTCTTCACCTGAAAGCTGCTGCATAGCTCTCTGGGGCTGCACTACTGAAGGGCTGGTTAACCAGCAGCTCTGGCTTCGCCTAGCTGCTTGTGCGGGTCATCCAGACTTGGTGACTCAAACCTGCATTTTTAACAAGATCTTCAGTGATTCATGTGCACTTCTGCGTCTGAGAGACACCATAATGTAGTCCATTGGAGAACTGCTCGGCCTGCGAGAGCCAAGAGGTCCTTCTTAGTAGAAAACAAGTCCCAGAGGGCACAAAAGACTTATCTAGTAACAAACAGGCAGGTCAGTGGCAGATCCAGTGTTAGGTCAGGCCATGACCCTCGTGTGGGAGACACCTGTTGTTTGCACAGCATGTCGTTTCCTACCTGTTGGTACCAATCTCAGCATGGCCCGTCTTGGCAAAGTACCATCTACATGGCCAAAGATTTCCTTGCATCTCTCTACCCCATCCCCCTCTGCAGGGGACGTGACTTAGGATAAGCTTAAGCTTCTCGCTCTGAAGACTGCAGGCCTGAATGGAGAGGTACAGGGATGTAAACTATTTGGACTGGAATCATTTCATGGGCCCACGACAGAGAAAATCCCATGGGCTTCCCCTGCTACCGCAGGGCTCCAGGAGAGCAGGGCTTTCTGGGGTATCAGGGCCGTTCTCTGCTTCCCTCTTTTCTCTTCCTTAGCAATGACCACTGTAAGTTCTTCCTTTACAAAAAATATATATACTCATTTCAGAATTCCCAGGCATACATCTTTTACCTTATGTAAACTTGATCATCCCACAGACACACTTCTGTATCTGGTCTTTTCACTTAACAGCCATAATTCCTTGTTGAGAGGTCAGAGTCTTTTGGGTTTTACAGCAGTGATGCAATATGTACAGCAAATATCACACAACACCATTGCCGAGTCTATGGAGCATCTCATAATTAAATGTGCTAATTTTTTTTTTTTTTTTTTTTTTGCCCTGTGGTGGGTTTTCTGCCTAAACAAAAATTCTGCTAAGTCATCATGATGGTGAGCCAATATGGTAGGGTCCAAAGAGGGCCATGTGCCAAACCCAACTTCTTCCTTCCCTGGCCTGGCTACCACTTCCTACTTCATTCCTACTTCCTTCTTACAACTTCCTGTTTCCTTTCTCCCTTCCCCCTGCCCAATCACCATCTGCCATGTCATACAGACAGCCCCCCTTAAACCCCACCCCCAACCTGGCCCTATATAGCTGTTGTTCTCCCTACCCAACACTCAGAAGGTCCTTGTGTTTGTCTCTCTCTACAGCCTTCCTATGCTTGCAGTGACGGCATTTTTTACTCTGTTTTGTTTCTTACTTGCGCCAAAAAATCTAACAAACTGGAAGACATAAATATTCTATTCCTACCAATTGAGAGTGAGGCAAATTAGGACTTTACATAGTCTCATGTAAGGTAAATATTTGCTTCCCAATAGATTTATGATTGATCAGGCTTGACACCAATTAAGTTTTTTTAAAAAACCCTTTCTTTAGTTTCTAGAAGTCTGGATCCTTAAAATTATGAAAGAGATATTATATTCTATCTTGGAGAGATGAGTTCCAAATCTATACCTATGTACCTACTTCAGTCTCTTTCATATCTTCTAAAATATTCAGTGATATGAGTGCAAAATAATTCATTTAAACTGTTTTCTATTCATGGACATTTAGAATTTTTCTAGTTTCTGGTCTTATACTGTTACGAGCATCATCTTTCTGTGTTTTAATGTACTTGTACAAATGTGAAATGATAAGTTAAGTGTACAAATAGAGCTAATTTGAGGGAATATGTTTTTCACTTGCTTATTGCAACTGATTTTTTCCATGGTAAAATATTCTAAATGTAGAAAATTGTAAATTTAAAGAATTGTAGAAAATACACAGGAAGGAACTCAGTCTTAAGAGTCAGGAGCCATGTTCTATTTCAGACCATGCTAATTAACATAGGCAATGTCAGTGCTTTTGTGCATTGTTTTCTCAGCCTATACAATACAGAATTATAATTTATTACATCACTCAACCAATAAGAACAAGTGACCATTCTAGGCCCCAAGAAATAACAGTAACCCCACGCAGGAACCCCTTGCTCTCATGGGATCTACGCTTTGATGAAAGAGACCAACAATAAACATCACAACTGCGTAATAGATTTGGTATGTTAGTGGTAAGTGTGAAGGGAAAGACATGGAAAGAAAAGGTACATGTCAGGAAGAGTGATGAAAATTTCAGACAATGGAACCAGGGAAAGGATCACTGAAAATATCACCACTAACCCTGAAAGAAGTAAAGGGACAAGATACGCAGATATTTGGGGTGAGCGGTTCAGGCAGAGGGGGCAGTGAGCATAAAGGTGCCAAGGTGGGCTCACAGCAGGCAGGCCGGGGCAGGGCGCGAAGGCCATGAGGCTGAGGTGGGGCAGGGGAAGGAAGTGAGCTGAGGGACGATGGGGGCAGATGAACGGCCTTTCTCTGTCTCAGTAAGGGATTTGGCTTGGACTGTGAATGAGATAACAAGCCCCTGGAGCATTGCAAACACAAGAGGACGAGGTTCGTCTTTTTTTCTGGTACAAGGAATCAAACTCATGACCTACATCCCTGGCCAGGTTCATGTTTTGAAAGAATCTTTCTGTTTTTCTACTGAAAGAGGCAAAGGAGGAGTAGGGGGGCTAGGTTGGCTACTGAACACACTGACGCAAAAGGGGATGGAGTACCGGTAAGAAGGGCAAGAAGTGGCTAAATTCTAGAAGTAGCCTGCAGGCAAATCCAGCAGGAGTTTTGATAAACTCAGTATGGGGTGTGTGAGAAAAGTAATTTAATGGTGAATGTGGTTTGTGGTCTGAGCAACATGGAGGAATGGAGTTGCCATCTCGTGAGGTGGAGAGCTGGATGAGCAGATGGCAGGAAAAGCCAGGAGCTCGATGGCAAAGGTGCAATCAGTCCCCTCTTGTTTGTATGCGGGGGTACATTACAAGGCCCTCAGTGGATGTCCAAAACTATAATTGTGATGGATCCTACATATATACATACATACATATTTTCCTTCTAATCAATACCTACCTATGACATGTTTAATTTATAAACTTGGCACAGGGAAAGACTAACAGCAATCACTACTCATAAAACAATAATTTTAACCATATGTACTTTCACTCATTACGCACCCGAGCTTTCCCTTTCTCTCGGAGCACCTTACTGTGTGGTGCTTGTTCTTACCATCGTGTAAATGCTACAGTGCCTATTTGGTAAGACAAAGGGAGGCGAAGGACTAAGCTCTGACACTCTATAGTCATAACTTTTGCAACCTGAACCGTGGCAACAAAAGCACCATACATTTATTTTTTCTTCTTCACAATTTCAGGAATGGAAAATTCGTTCTTATCGCTGATTCGTTTCCTCACCATATGATTGTTTTCTTTCCTTTTCAAGTCAAGAACTTTCACCTTTTCACTCAAAGGTGGCACTTTGTGGCTTCCTTTTGGCACACTGGAATTGGCAGAATTGCTACTTTTCCACTTTGGGTCCATGATTAAGTAAGGTACAATTACCTCAATGTGGGCCATGTGCTACTGTGACAGTTGATCTGAATACAGAGATGGCTACTAAATGACTAATGGGCAAGTAGCGTATACAGGATGGACACACTGGATAAAGCTACTCTTACAACAGCAGCACAATGAAAGACTTACTGCAATGAATTCCAGAGAGATGAGAGGGGAGGAAAGGAAGGTAGTGAGCATGCCAAACCTTTCAGGCAATTTTTATGGATGTGTAATTGAAAAAGAGAAAAATTCTAGAAACTGGATGGACCTCTGGGGGTCAAGAGAAGTTTGTTTTTTTTTTTTAAATGAGAGAATCAATGGCAGGCTTATATGCTAATGACATATTTCCGTAGAGAAGGTAAAGCGGATGCTGCCGGAAAGAAAGGAAAGGTCATTGGAACACATCGTGAAGAGGATGGAGGGAAGAAGACCTGTGGCAGAGGTGTGGGCCTGGCCTCCTCTAGGCTTACTCATTGTAACCACAGCTCCTGTGGTATTAGGTGGTGGATGTGGTGCTAACTTGTGGAGGTTCTCTTTTATACTTCAAAGTGTGGAAATTAGGATATCAGATGAAGCAGGGTTCCAGGATGGGAAGGAGTGAGATGGAGAACTGCTATTTAATGTTATAGGCCCTGCGTTACTGTTGGAAATTCGAATTGTTTAGAAAGACTGTCTGGTTTACCAATATACAGGATTGCAGGCAACCCTTGGGGTGAACGGAGGAACAAAGCAACCCCGAGAGGAAAAAAGACCACAAGTGAAGCCATGCTTGTAAAAGAAGCCAAACATTAGAATTAGGTGCTGGAGTATAGATTTTTCTGAGGCTCTTAAAACATAAAGAAGATGGAAAGTGAGGCAACAACACTATCACTTTTCAGTAGGCTGCTGGTCAGGATAGATTCTGCCTCTTAAAATTCCAAAGGTATTTCCGAGACCACACAATATTAACTTTCAAATTCCCGCCTTTCCAAAGGTCTCTGCTAAATAGTTATTTAGCTGCATGATGCTGGGAACATTTAGCATCTCTCGCAATTTGGAGTTTGAGAATGGCCCTTTCTGTCTCTTGTTTACCTTTCTCTTTTCTTCTTTTCCTCCTTCACCCTGTTCAAGACACAGGCCTCCATGTATCACATTGTCAGTGGGGAATTTCTTTGTTTCCCCCCAAGATCTCCTCCCTTCTCCTTTGTTATATAAATCAGACATATTTTCCGAAGCTTACATCAAATTCTGCTTTGTTGCTTACATTTCTTTTGACCAATTTATTCTTCAGTTGTCTTCTCTTCTTTTGCTGTACTTGTCTCTGTGCTTGGAGAGATAAGAGACCCAGATCTGTTTCTAGAAATAGCAAAATGGTGGTGGGTTCTGGAAGTTTAGAAGTTTGAAAGTGGAGAGCTCTTAACGAAACTTTGATAGAGCCGCTTAGAAAGAAGGAACTTTCCAATATGGCAGAGTTGGACTAAAATCAGGAAATTTGTACTTTAGTCCTGACTCTGCCTTGCACTGTCTGGTTTTGCTGAAGTTACATCATTTCTTTAGCTCTCAGTATCTCCCTTACAATGAATGGGTTGGATTGGGTGATCCAAAAATGGACATAATGGATAAAATGTAAACATTCAGTTGTGGGTTGAAGGTAAAGAGAGTGTCAGTTGTGTATAGAATTTGCCTTTGTGGGATTTAGGTTGATTCTGGACTTCATGTCCTTCAAGTGTTACAAACATCAGTAAACCAGATACCTTCAGTGATCTTTTGGGTTGCTATCTATTTCCTGAGCTTCTCACCCTGCACCCAAATTAAAGGGTATGTGTGTGTGTGTGTGTGTGTGTGCGTGTGCGTGTGTGTGCACATTAATTCTTGCTAGTCACAGTCTTTCTTCTGAGCCACTAGGCTTGATCCATTCCTTCTTTTTATTTGTGATGTTCTGTATCCTTTCAGCTTTAAACTTAATTGTTCTCTCTTTTTTTCTAATTCTAACTTGCTAATCAAATTCAGTGTTCAGTATTATATTCCCGGGTATGAGTTGTGCTCCCCTTGAAGATAACCTGGATATTCTATTTGGCTGAGGACCTCATTCTACTTTGGGGACACATTTCTTGCTCAGTTGGACTTAAAAATTAGAAGGCCTAACTTAATTTTGACACTCAGGCCCAGGGCAGTCACCTTAGTTTTCTATGGTCAAAAGTAATGACTCTGGGGTTCCTGTCATCTTGTTACCATGAGGTTGTTTCTTACAGGTCAGTATCGATGTCTTTTTTCTTTGATTCCCCAACAACCTTAGGCAGTACTCTCACAAGACACTCACAAACTGCTTGTTAGTTCATATATTCCTAATGTTTGGTTATCTCACTATTTTTCATATTCTTCATGTTTTAAGAGCCCCAGGAAATCTTTCAAACTCCAGTGGATCATTTTGACGTTTTACCGTCTTGTAGAACCATCACTCCATGCCTAGACCTTCTTCCTTTTGGAAGGAGCTTTGTCCCTCTCTTCATCCTAAAAATAACCTGAAATTCCCCTACACAAGTAAACCAGGCATTCTCTTCTCTTCCTTTTAAAAATGTTTGTTTTTATCAAACCTTTTACCATTTGTTGGAAGATCTTGTGAAAACAAAATGTCCTTCAGACATTGCTGAAGCACAGAATTTGAAAGCCAGGAGCTGTTTGTTTTCTCCTGTTTTTTCTCTCCCTCATTTTTTTCTCTTCTTAGTTGTATCATGTGTCTATCACACATATTTCTTTTAAAAAACAAAGACACTCCACAAAAGACAAAAAAAAGTCCATTCTAGGTAATTCATCCTTTCAGGGAATGGAACTTTATAATTTTAATAAATTGTTAATAATAATTAATTTCTTATAATTAACTTCATTTATTTCCTATTAAATAATCTAAAATAGAAAAGGAGAAGTGATCATGGTTGATGAAATCAGGGATCGCTTTATTGTTGGGACAGAAACTCATTTAAATGAGTTTAGGTCAGCAAAAAAAAGGAATTTTCTGAGTATCAGAAGGTACCTTTAGTAGCGCTACAGTGATGACTATAGAGATAAGGTACTGGACCCACAAATAAGAAAGTTCAATCCGATATTACTTGCTCTATATTTCTTAGAATGCTTGATCTTCTTGGCTTTGCTTCATCCACTAAATTTTTCATCAGTCTTTTTAAAATTTTATTGGTACATTTTAGATATATATAAAGATCACATTCATTATAGGGTATCTGTACATAATATATCTTGATTCTTTCTCCCCCCAACCCCTTTCACTCCTTGCTCTTATAGATCACTTTATTACGCCTTCTGTGTATTGGTCTCTGTTAGTCAGCTTTCCATTACTGTAACAAAATACTGTTCCTGAAATAATCAATTTAAAATGAGGAAAGACTTTACAGGTTCACAGTTTCAGAGGGTTAACTTCACGGTGCTTTGCCGCATTGCTTTTGGACCTGTGGTGAGCAGCACATCATGGCAGGAGACGAGGTAGGGGTGGGGCCTGCCTATCTCCTGGTGGCCAAGAACTAAGAAAGAGGAGAAAGAAGATGGGCTGGTATTCCAATATCCCCTTGAGTGTGCATTCCTATCTCAGACCTCCCATTAGGTACTTCTTCTCAAAGGTTTCCAACACTTTCCAATAGTGCCCAGCTGAAAACCAACCCTTTAGCACATGGGGCTTTGAGGGAACATTCCAGGTTTAAGCTATAGCATGGCCCCAGCCTCTCTTTCTCTAGAAGTCTTAGCTTGGTGCTCTTCAGAAGCCAGACTGGCTTCTGTGCTAAATTCCAAAAAGATGTTCTCATTGGCCAGCTTCCATCAGATACAAACTCCTTGATTGGTCAGCACTGGGAAAGGGGAAGGCAGAGTAATGTTTTACAAGCACGGGTACAAGAGAGGACTGGGCACAGTGGGCTGGCAGAGGCCTTACTCCAGAAGGTCCCTAAAGTTGGCACAGGATGATGTCTTTTAGGACGTCAGGTTCACAAATGTAGTTCATACAAAAAAGACTTTCCTAATCTCGATTTCTTTGCTTTTGAATTTAGCTGATGTCTGAAAATAGAAATAAACAACAAAAAAAATTTTTTTTTTTTTTGTGGTACTGGGGATCGAACTCAGGACCCTGCGCTTGCTAGGCAAGCGCTTATTCCACTGAGCTATATCCCCAGCCCCCTAGCAACAAAAAAAAAATTGAAGTACTGTTTGGAGATTTAGCTTGAAGGGTAATCAGTTTTTAGCTTAGTGTTTTAGATCTTGATGTAGCTGTCTTTTTGGGGAGTGGAAATCTGTTTGATCTTGTCTTACCATTAGAAAAGGCACAGAATGTGAATTTTATGCATTCCTGAAAAGTTCAAACATATTATCTACTGTTGAAAGGTATGAATTTATATGCGGAAGGCAAAAATAGGTTGAAACAAATTAATTTAAGTCTGAAAGTATGCTAATTAAGGGTTTTCTAATTGGCTTTCTCCCTCTCTCTTTTACTTATATCTAGTGTTTAGTCAAGATTCTAGAGGGCATCTGAGGACATAATCACTGACCTCAGGAAAATAGGTCTTGACATGGAGAATTGATTTTTTTAAAATGTTAAAATAGCATCATCCAACATAAATGTAGGGGAAGTCATATTAAATTTGAATTTTCTTGGAGGCACAATTAAAAACCAGTAAAATAGATCAGTGAAATTAATTTTAATAATTTCATTTAAATAGATATACACAGGATTATTTCAGCATATAATCAGTAGAAAAATTACTAATGATATATTCTACACCATGTTTTTGTCCCAACTCTTGAAATCGATTGTGTTGTACATTTGAAGCACAACTCAATTAAAATGCTAATTTTTCAGTGGTTGTAGAGATACCCGGCCACACTGAAACAATCATCTTGTATTTAGCGGAAAAACATTTGAGGTTGATTTAGTTTTTCAGTTTAAATTAATTAAAATAAAACACAATAAATAAATGTTCAGTTTGTTAGTCTGTATGAGTTCCCTCAATCCTCAGTTGCCACGTTAATTTCATATTAAATTATCTTGTAAGGGAGAGTGGCCTGTGATCTTTGTATTGGACCAAGCAGTGTTAGAAGGTAGGATTCAGGAGACTTGAAACCAGAGGTTATCCCTGCTGATGAGTTTAACCTAACAGGGAATTGTATTGTGCATTATATCCCACTCTGTCACTTCTCAGCGGTCATGCAGAGCTTTGCTCCTCGCCCCTCATGCTGGCTAAGCTGATCTTAGTCATGGGCCTCAGTACCCTGCTGTAGCCTCCCAGACCAACCATGCAGTAATGACCCCCCTCTTGCTGTTGTGTGAGAGAGGTTTGCCTCTGCTGGCTTAAATATTTTACTTTATTTTTTGAATCTCTGCTGTGGACGTGTATCCTCACCCTAGTGAACATAATACAAACCTCAGTTCTAGTCCCACGCTTGTTGACCACAATGAGTATTTCAGAAACTGACCCAGCCCAGCACCAAGTCATTCTTTGGATGTTTATGAAAATGCTTGCAGAACTCTTCCTTTCTCTAGCAGCTAGCTTGCAGAATGTGTATCCATAACCATCTTTTTTGCCACTAGGTAAAGCACTAAACCAATTAACATTTAAACATTAATCCAATTCCTATAAAGAAATAGTAGCTATGCTGGAAACAGGACCCATCGTTGGATTGGCTAATTATATGAAAAAGTTACCATTTTTGCTTAACTTGGCTTGAATTAGAAGAGTGTAACTTGCCATAAATCCTCATAAGTGAACTGTTTTCCTTTTATTTTAACACTGTCCCTTGCTATTAGACCATGCCTCTTGTTCAAGCTTGAGTACAGGCCAGTATTTGCTGGCCAGGGCAAATGAAAGCAGGTTCTGTTTTTCATCCCTAGCAGATTTTGGTGATCCTACTGCTCTTCAGGAAAGGCAGAAGGTGAAGGAAATGTAGGGCTTTCTTCCGAGGGGATCAGTGTGTATTAGAGGGTGACTCAGAAACTCTCCATCAGATTGACTTGGGGAAACCAGCTTCTCTTCAGTCTTCACTCTTTTCCTTCCTCTCTATGAGTACAGGAGGGATGCTAAGCTAGGCAAGGGCATTTGCTGGACCAGAGGAGACCTAGCTATGTTGTAGATGAGAAATGGGCCTCTTTAGATGAGAAAAGACTACATTGGTTAAGGAAGCAAAATCACCATGAGTTCATGGAATGGAAGACTTTACACAATTGTGGAAGAGCTAGGAAAGCAAAGGTCCTAAAGGAGGAGCTGCAGATCAGAATAAAGAGCTCCCTTCCCGAAGCACTGGTGCAAGTACACAAGACAGAACGCAAGGAAAATATGAGAGGTCAACATATCCTATCCTTCCAATGGGGACACAAAGGGAACTTCTTGGGGAAGGCTATGGGAATTTGTTGATTCTACAGACCCACCATCTCTGCAGGTTTATATCTAGGCATCTGGGATTGGGTGTGGGGCTCTGTTAAGCACAGGGTTAGCAGTCTGGAAGAAGAGGTAGACATAAAGCAGAGGAGGGGAAGGATGCACTGGAACCTGCTGGGCTTCTCTGAATGTTTTTGTCAGTCTGGCTGCAAAGACCTTTGGAGAACAACAGCTTCTACTTTACTTCTGTGTTCTAAGTCTCATGTTCTTTCAGTCAGTGCCAACCTAGCATCAGTCAAGGCAAAAGTTCTGGAAAATGTACTTTCTAGCTTGACCACACTGACTTTAGAACAACCCAGCACAAGACCCATTGCCAGGTGATGATACTGAAGTAAACTATGGATGACCCATTCAGAGGCGGTGCCCAGCAACAAGGTAAGGTTGGTATGACTCCGTCTATGGAGAGAAACCCAGGCCCCTACATCTGCTTAGTGTTTTTTCTGGAGCTTCCACCTCTTTTCATTGTGTAGATCTTCCAGTTAGAGTGTCCCCACCAGAGAAGGGCTCCGACCCTATCTGCTGCTCCACTTCTTCCACTGGACTGTTAAAACATCTGGTTGCTTTCTCCTTTCCTCTCCAGATGTTTCGGCAGTGATACTTGCCCAATCCCTAACAAACTCCTGTTTCTCCTAATTATTTAGTCTGGACATAGACAAGCTCGGGAAGCCCCAGATTCTTGCCAGGCCAGGTTCCTGGCTAAGGCCCAGCCACTCCAGAACCCTGGCTCAATTTCCTTCACTTCTGGGGAGGCTAGGCTTCCTCTGTGCTTGCCAAATAAGTGCACCAACTTTTCTGACTTAAAAATCTTATATTATCTGTGATTTTCCTGTAGTTGACTCACTTGTCACTTAACTGAAGGCTTTTTCAAAATACTTAAACGTGAACCAAATAGCTTTAATGGATAAATATGCTGGGGCAGGCACATAGGTTTGTATTAGCAGAACTTCTTTTGGAAATGTATAGTGGCAGTTAGGTGAGCAGACAAAACCCACGCAGACAAATGGAACAGTATAAGGTCTGGTGCTAGACTCCGTTTTTAGGTTAGGATATGGATGAGAACTCAGAGGTGGGATTAACCTTGTAACAACACAGGGTCACATTGGAAGATGCAGCGTGACATCCTGCTATTCTGACAAGACACTTGATGCATTTTATTAAAATGAGACTAGGATTGGATCAGCTAGTCCAGTTTTTATTAGCATTTTGATTTGGGGAACATCATATAACCTCTCTGAGGCTCAGCTTTTTCATCTATAAAGTGAGATGAAGAATTCGTATGTTGCAAGGTCACTGAGTACTAAGTATTAACTAGAGCTAAGGCCTGCCAAGTGTGAGGCACACAGTAATGTTTGATCAGTAAGTGGAAACACTCTTCGTGCTATTCAGCTCTCGGGCCCAGTCTCTAGTTGGGCAAATCCTGAAGCTCTTTTATTAAATTTAAGCAGACTTCCAAAGGAAATCGAAGTGTGATAGTATGGTAAGAGGAAGCTGGTGGTGTTCGTTTTGGCAGTTCTCTTGATTGTACAGTCTTGTTTTTGTTAAACATCCAAGGTTTTGATGGGAAGAAACTGGCTTGTTTTGACATATCCCTCATGACCATGTCTGAGCTAACATACCACACTTTAAGGCGTGAAGGTGGTAGAATCCTCTCACTGACAAACACCGGCCATAATCAGAGTGCTTGTCCTGAAATTGTGATGGCCCCGCAGGTAAGCCCCAGATGACTTCGTAACACTGCAGTACCAGCTCTGGATGGTTACACTGGGGTGTGAGGAGCTTGCGGAGCCACTGTTTTCCATATCTCTGTTACTAGCAGCTGAACACAAATCCCACATGCAAGAGCCATGTAGCTGGGATCCTGTTCTTAATCTTCCCAGAGCAGCATTCTGGAGCTGCATGCTCCTCTGTGGGTTGCACATTTGAGCATCTCTTCATGGTGTGCAAACTCACCTAAGGTCAGGGCAAGCTGATGCTTCCTTCAGAATCAAAGAACCAGGCCGTAGATAAAAACAGAATCTTAACTTGACCAGGTGAAAGTTGATCACCTTACTTGGGCATTATGTAACAGGTATTTATTTGACAATTTCTATAAGGGCTTCATAGCAGTACAGCTTTTACTACTATCTTTTATTGCTTCTCATTATCAATGGGATTTAAACAAAGTTTGCAATTCACATTCAGTCTGTACTGGCCTCAGTGTTTCCACATTTTTTAAAACAATCTTGGGAGGTAGGTCATAACTATTTTAATAGCTAATATGGAGGATTATAGAACAGTCTGTGCCAGGCACAGTTCTAAGCATTTTATCAGTGCATGTACTCTGTACAGCACTCTTATGAGTCAGTCCTTATGAATATTGTTCTCCACATTTTTCAAATAAAGAAGTTCAGATATGGAACCTAGTAGCTTGTCTGAGCTGACACAGCTGGAGGGTGGTAGCATTTGGGTTCAGATCCAGACACTGTGGTTCCAGAGTTCATACTCTAATCATGAGTGTATACTATTTGCAAGTTTTGAATGTGGAAGCTGGGACTCAGGATGTAAGTGAACTGTCCAGGGACCCATTGTTCTTAGTGGGATCATCATTCTAACTAGGATTTTAGATTTACAAAAAAGTTTTTTTTTTTTTGGTTTTTTGAAACAGGGTCTCACTACGAGGCCAGCTTGAATTCACTATGCAGCCCAGGTTGGTCTCAAACTTGCAGTGATCCTCCTGCCTCAGCCTCCCCAATGCTGGAACTACAGGCATGCACCAACACACCCAGTGGTTAAAAATTTTTAGCCTTTCTCACTATTATGTTTTTTTTCATCAGTCACAAGTTGTGATCTTAGATGATTAATTTGATTTATTGAGCCTCATTTTTCACCTATAAAGTGAAAAAATGCTGCTTCTTAAAGTTGTTCTGAGGACTAAATAAAAGTAATTACATAAAAAGTTTAGTTTGGTTCCTGGCTCATAATAAATGCTCAATAAATGCTGACTTACTAGTAAAAGGCTTCCCTAAAAAAGGTCTCACAGAACTCAATAAGACTAGATTTATTAAAAGCATGTTGATCTTGAATGGTAAAGTGTACACAGAACAAAAACTGATAGTTTGTCTGCTTCTTAAACCTTGATAATTCTGTTTTGATTTAGTCAGCTTTTCCTTACCAGTACAAGTTTGCAGTACGTAATGAATACATTCATCAGAGGGCATTGGCACATGTGTGTAACACATCTTAATTCTTTTTATTTTTCTTCTTCTTCCACCTTCCTTCCTTCCTTGGTCAACCTTAGAGTCAGATAGTTACTTTTCTGTAGAAATACCCTTTTTCACTCTGTAAAATTCAGCTGTGAACCATCAGAACCTGGGCTTTTCTGGGCATCTGAGATGGATACATATTTCTCAGATGAAGAACCACAAATGGCAAATAAATACATGAAAAAATGTTCAACATCATTGGTTCTTTGAAAAATGCAAATTAAAACAACACTGAGATTCCATCTCACCCCAAAGAGAATGGCCATCATCAAGAAATCAACCCATAACAAATGTTGGAGGGGCTGTGGGGAAAAAGGAAACTTTTTGCATTGTTGGTTTGAGTGCAGACTGCTGCAACCACTGTGAAAATCACTGTGGAGATTCCTCAGCAAACTAGGTCTAGAGGTCCCATTCAACCCAGCTATTTCCCTCCTGGGTATTTTCCCAGAAGATCTGAAACCATCATATCACAGTGATATATGTGTACCCACGTTCATAGTGGCACAATTTGTCATAGCTAATTCTTGGAAACAACCCAAGTGCCCATCAACTGAGGAACAGATAAAATATATATGGTATTTTTAAACAATGGAGTATTACTCAGCTATAAAAAAGATAAACTCGAGGCTTTTGTAGGCAAATGGATACAACTAGAGACCATACTGATAAGTGAAATAAATCAGACCTACAGGTGTAAACATTGTATTATCTCCCTAGTGTAAGAGACTGAAAGAGTAAATAAGATCCTAAAGGTACAATAGATATTGTGAAAGGGAAAGAAACTGCTCAAAAGTAAAGAACAACTGGGATGGGGGAAAAGAGAAAAGAAGGAAGGGAAAAAAATATACACAAACAAGATAACTAAGATAATTATACTACTAATTGCCATTAGTTCATTGAAAGGAATAGCTAGTGCTTATATTGCCTGATCAATTTTGCATGGCTATATCTGGTAATCTGAGCAATTACTTTGGAGATAATAATATGTGATATAATAAACATTGTTAATTTCCTATCATCTTGTTTTCTTTTTTTTCTGTCTTTTTGAGACAGGGTCTCGCCATGCAGTTCAAACCAGCCATGAGCTCACTTTGTAGCCCAGGCTGGTCTTGAACTCGCTATGATCCTCCTGCCTCAGCCTCCCAAGTGCTGGGATTACAGGCATGTGCCACCATGCCTGGTTTATTATCTTGTTTTAAATTCTGTCTCATTTTTATTGTTTTCTTAAATTCTCTTTAAAATGAAATAAAGAAATCCCCTTTTGTAAATGTGAAGAAGTTATTGGGTGGGTTCTTCAAAACCCACTCCAGTTATAGCTCTTCTGAAATATTTTGATGCTCATGATTGATATCTATTTTAAAATAGCATTGTCTTTCACTATTGAAATTTTAAGATGAGTTACATTTGGAAGGTTCTATGTTCTCCATTCTAAAACAAGGTCTACTGACAGGATTGAATCGATTTTCTCTCTAGCTGTTGATACTTACGTTGATGGGACCCATCAAAATTACTGAGTGCAGCAGTGGGGCTCTTTCCTTTTGCCCTCTGAATAAAACTGTGGCGCACTTGTCAAATTTCAAAGACACAGAGGAAGTCAGTGTGAGTATGCCCTGGTGATGGTGCTCTGGAGAGCAGACCACCTAGACGGTAAAACGTACAAGCTAAGAGTGTTTTGAATGTCAAGTGGCAATGGGTATTTTAATAATGTAGGTAATCATTGAAAACAGATCATTGTCACAAAATATTAGTGGTTTTTGGAGCATGGTATCCACTTCAATGTACATTTGGAGTTATTTGCAAGAGCTTTCTCATTCACAGATCCATTTCTTTATTTTTTATTTATTTATTTTTTTGGGTACTGGGAATCAAACTCAGGACATCGCACTTGCCAGGCAGGGCGCTGTACCACAGAGCCATCTCACCGACCCCTCACAGGTCCATTTCTATCCATATCCACTGTCATGTTCTCAATCTTCCAACTCTTACCTCTGCTATCACACTGGCATCTAGAGCCTCACCGCATAGATCGTATCAATTAATAAAACACTTTAATTATCTGTTACCTTAAATATGAAATCCTCACTACTTGATTTGCCATCAAGGTGCACCACCTTTGCAAATATTATGCCAGGTAATATAAACTGACTCATCAATTCACTAATTCAGCATAGGTTGATTGATACCTGCTGGGCATTCCTTTGGGTGCACGGATAGAGATCGGCATCCTTATCCTCAAGGTACAGTTCACCTGTTAGAGGGAGAGACAAACATGCAACACGTCACCAAAGAGCAGCATCAGGAAGGTGTCACAGGATACATGGACGATGTTCCAGGTAGGCAGCACCATTTCCAGCTCATCTCCCAGTACTTTTTTGTTCACTCTTTCCATGCTAGACGGCTTCTAAATAGCATCCATGCTCCTATCTCTCTGATTTAGATTGTATTTTGTTCACACTCAACCTGCACCTTATCTGTGCACTCCTTCAGCCAATATGGATGGCAAGCACACCGCATAATAGAACACATGCCTCTCCATGGATGCAAGTGAAGGAGAGGCCCGGCCTTACCTCCAACGCTGGCAGTATTGCCTTTCTCTTCTCCCTCCTTGACCACTCAGTCATGAGCTCTTTCTTCTGAACTCCAGCAGACTTACCACCTATCATATGTCAAAACTTAGAGTTACGAAGGATAAATCAGCTTTCTGGTTTATTCATGTATCTGTAGTAATGCAAATATCATGGAAAAATGAACATTTTATATTATTTTTAAACATCTGTTCGATGAATGATGGTTGGTATAAAACTCTGTCATCTTTTCTGTTATGGGTTAGATCATGAATGGCCCCCAGAAGCCATGTGCTGGTACGCAGGGCTTTTGGAAGAGGCTTGGATCATCTGGGCGCTATAGCTGGAGGAGGTCAGAAGTCAGGCGGGCCTGGCTTGGTGGAGGCCGGTGGTTGCAGGCATAAGCCAGACCGGTGTCCTTTCTCTCTCGCTTTCCTAACTGCTGTGTATGGGAGTCGGTGACCTCTCAGTAGTCCTCGGGAGCAAACAGCAAGAGGATTTTGAAAATAAAGACAACAGATAGCCGGGGTCAGGTGGAGTTACCTCTTGCCTCATGAGCAAGAGGACTGACCTAAAACAGTACAGCGTTTATTTATAGTCTCCAGAGTGGTTGTTTAAGTTTTGCCTCCCTGCCCAGCAACCAGTTAACAACATTACAATGGCTTGTTTAGTTACAATGGGAGTTCCTGTGTTCTCAGGCTGGCTTCATCCTGCATGTGTAACTATTTTCCAGCTTCAACAGCTCCCAACAGCCGTGATGTGAGCAGCTGTCCATTGCCCACCCTGCCTTTCTGCGTTGGAGCTGTGAGGGGTGTTGGGTAATCTGTCCCAGCTATGCGGAAAGTGATCGAGAGATCTTCCAAGTGTACAAATATATATATATATATATATATATATATATATACACACACACACACACACACACACATATATTTATACACACACACACACACACACACACACACACATATATATATATTTATACACACACACACACATATATTTAAGTACAAAAGTTTGGTATAGATTTAATGTACTAAATTTCTTTACATTGTACTTCTAGTGCTCAGAGATAGCTAGAGGAAGGGATAGGAGGCTGAGGTACAGAATGAGGAAGGCAGAGGAAGACGATAAGGAGGGGCAGTGAAACTCCGAAATGGAGGCGGCAGTCTCTCTCTGCAGAGCATATCTCCCATTCAGGGCATCTCCATCCTACTCCCCAGTTAGATCTGGTGGAGTTTATAGCATATCTGCTATAAACTCTATGCATAGAATTCACCGGGAAGGAATGGATGTGTTGTGGTGCGAACACTGTGACTGACCTCTTAGTTCTCCCAGTTGCATTTGATACACTTGACTAGAGGAACCTTTTTGCTTCTTTCTAAATTTTTACTTTTATTAGAACATTTTTTGCAATAAGTAATGATCATTTCGTCATGGGGAGTCAGTGCATGTACATACAAGTCCTTAATTTTTTTAGATTCCCTTCCGCTCTCCTGCCTTTATCCTTTCTCCATTTTATTTGCAAAAGATCTATCCCCATTTCCTATTATCTGTCTTTTTAAAAGACCAAGGTTATAGCTTTATAAATATATTTCAATAAAGTTAAACATTAAAACTTCCCTAAACAAATAACATTCCCTGGGTTCTCATGTATTTTTATTTTTTATTTTTTCATCTTTTTGAGCCAGGGTCTTGTTGTGTAGTTCAGGTTGGCCTTGAGCTCACTTTGTAGCCCAGGCTGGTCTCTAACTTGCAATAATCCTCCTGTCTCAGTCTCCCAAGTGCTGAGATTACAGGCGTGAGCCACCATGCCTGGCTCTCTGATGTATTTCTGATCATATAATTAAAGTATCAAGGTCTGACTCCATTTTTTCCTCAAATATATTGTTTTAGAATGAGTTTCCTGGGTAATTTATTGCAACAGTTATTTACTTAGTAGCTACTGTATGTTGAGCAAGGTGTTAACAGGTAAATAGATTGTAGTTTCTACTCTTCAGGTGTTTATAACTAGTGAGATACCTGTCAGTAGTCATAAAATCGAATATGCCATCTTATAACACTTTATATGACATACATAGATACATTTAATTTGGACTTCTTTGTGCTTATACCACTATATTTATGTACATATATGTACCTAGACATATACTCACATATGTATGACTTTCTAGTGTGCATGTACATACAAACATATTTAAGCATGGAAAAAATTTATTTCTACATAATTATACTCAAGAAGTTCATACTTCTAAGAGAATATATCTCCTAGGAAAGTCCCCCAAATTATAAAACATGTTGTCCTTCAGCCTACATATTTTGAAACAGAAACTCGATTGAAAGTTAACAACTCATCTAACAGAAATTGTAGGTACTCTTACTCAAAGATATGAAATTTCAGAAAGTTTGTGGACCTATCAACAGAGGGTCTATCTGCCCAAGTAGAAATCTCAGGCACAAGCAAAAATCATACTTTCCCACAGAAAAATTTGAAATTGTAAAATATTGTTGTCTTGGTTACTTTTCTCTCATTGCTGAGACAAAATACTCAACACCCAAAATGAAGGAAGGAAAGGTTTATTTAGCCTACAGTTTGTGGATGTTTCAGTCCATGCTTGGCTGGTTCTGAGGCAGAGTGGCACACGGCAGAGGGCAAACGTTCATGGCGGCAGAGCACAGCAAAAATAACCAGTAAAAGGGAGGAACCAAGCAGTCTCTTTCCTTCCCTTACATTGTAAACAGACTACTCCACCCAGGGGGTATGTAGCACTCCCATAATCTCCATGCCCTCCTCTTCCACATGCTCAGGATGTATACAAGGTAAGCACCCTGGTTCCCTTCTGAGTCACCTAGCTAACCTTCTAAACTTCTCAAATTAACACAATAAACAACTGTCCCAGAAGGGTAAGGGCTTGTCCTTTTTACCCCAAGATGCAGAACTGCTGAGTCACTTAGCCAATCCTCTAGACTCCCCAAGTTGACAAGATATATCAATGATAACGATTGTCCAGCCCAACAACTCCCTGCCAGCCTGTAAACAATAAGACTATCCACAAGTGGAGCATGCATATGCTGTATAGTTTAAAGGCCTCTATAGTGAACTCAAATGAGTGGAAGCAGTCCAATGACCTAATCATCCTCCAGTGAATTTACATATATCATGATCTTTCAAAATCATTGGTACATATGAATATCATTTTTTTCTGCTGTGAATCACCTGAGTAGTTACTGAGTCTTAATGTTTTTCTTTCGGTGAGAGGTCACTTGTTAGAGTTTTGAGCTGTTGACCTAGTGCTGGCTGCTTTACTGACCCCTTTTCCATAAATTTCCTCACATCAAACATAAACCCTAGAAATCAAATTGTTAATCTTATGGCTTTGATAGCAGCACATGCTTTCTTGAACTGTCATTTCAGTACTGGCACCTTCATCTTGCTCTCTGATGTTATGCAAAGCATATCAGCTTTTAAATTGCTGGATGCAAACCTTATTTGCCATGCATTTTCCATCCTTTGATCCCTCTCCACATTGCTACTTATCAGGACCAAAACCCTGGAGCTGAAGTATGGGTAAATTCAAACATGCCCAGCATTGCTTTGGGCCCTGGATCCGTAAAATCAAGCCTGTCAGAAGTCTGTTGTGTTTTTTTCTAACTGGGTGGCCCATGCCACGTACACCACTCTCCCCTTTATTTACTGAGTTACCTAAAGGATTGAATAAAGTTTGTCTTGAAAGCAATGAGTCACTTCCCCACTCATAGCGCCCCTCCAATTAGTCATTTATACAAGATCCTTTTCAACACATGACTGTATAACTGTCCCTCCTCACAGTGCTCACAATTTTAATTTTACATAGCATTTGTGTGGTTACTCAATTGTTATCTGTCTTCCCACCATATTATAAGCATCATGAGTCAGAAAACATGTTTAGTTGGCTCACCTTTATGTTCCCAGCACCTAACCCAGTGCCTGGAATACAGTAGGTGATAATGAATATGTATTGGACAAATTTAACCTCACCCCGATATGTTGGTAGTTTCTCTTTTGGAATTGTGTTCCGTGCCATTTTTCTCAGCAAAAAGAGAACATGGCTTTCTGGATTCGCTATGAAAGGCACGCCGGCATTCTCCTTTGGTTTGCCCACTGTCTTCCTTTCTCCCTGCTCCCTTTACCCCAGGTAAGTTCTCATATTTGATCTCCTCTGAGTACAATTGAAACAACCACCAGAAAAAAAAAAAATTACCTGACCCAGTTCTCCTGATGCTGACCTGCGGTCTGGGGGCCACAGAGAGTCCAGAGCAGGCTGAGGGGCGAAGGTCATGGAAGCCTTGGGTGCAGCCCCTCGTTGCACTGATGGGGTTGATCTGGATGCTTCTCACTGTTGTTGCTGCAAAAGCCTGGTCAGTGTGTGTTGCTGAAAGTTTAGGGCTTGAGTCTAAGTGGGTTCTTTATAATTGAGATGGTTTAAAGTGAGTGCATGATGATCTATGCTGGGTGGAAAGCTAAACTTAGAAAGTGCTGTAACCATTTCCTTCATATATTTCTATAGCGGTTTAGTATTCTTTTTACACTGAAGTTACCATTTAATTTAATGATTAATAAAATATGACAAATATTTTAAAGTAGAAATTCTGCTTTTAAGTAATTTTTAAGAATTTATCAGGGCTGGGGATATAGCTCAGTGGCACAATTACCTGTCTGCAAGTGCAAGGACCTGAGTTCGATTCCTGGTACAAAAAAGAATTTATGAATTAAAAAAGCTTCAAGGTCACAGTTTAAAATTAATGCCAGGTGTGGTGGCACACACCTGTAATCACAGCACTCGGGAGGCTGAGGCAGGAGGATCACTGTGAGTTCAAGACCAGCCTGGGCTACAAAGTGAGCTCAAGGCCTGCCTGAGCTGCCTAGTGAGACTCTGTCTCAAAAAAAAAAAAGAAAAATGAATTTATAATAAAATGAAATGGATGAAGATAGTTAAAGCAATGGAGCTGATAATAAACTTGCCTAGAATTACCATTTTTAAAAATACGGACACATTAAAATTATACGGTATATTGCTCCAGAGGGCACTTAGAGCCAGGCTGTTCCAGTGCACTGCTATTTACCCGCTATGTGACTGCACAAGTTATTGAACTTTATTGTCTGAGTTTCCTCATTTGTAAAACAAAGATGGTCTGGGTTGCTATCTCCCAGAGTGCAGTGCACAAAGGAGAGGCCTGGCACAGCATAGCGCTCTATCACTACTGCGGTTAGATTTCCAACAATCTACATACACACCGTGAATGATTTTGAATTGTTAATGGCTTATTATCCATCAGCGCTTAGGTTCGTATATATATACAATACATAGTAAAATAAATAATAATAATAATGATACATTTTCCCCTTTCTAGAAAGTATCTTCTTCCTTCCTGCTAATATTTCCATTGGGTTAAGCAGTACTTGAGTATATTTGACTGCAGTGTCTGAAAACCCTGAGCAGAGGAAGGGTATAGCTGTTAGTCATGTACTCGGAGAAGAAATGATGACCTGATACGAGGACAGAGTTGATGACAGTGAAGGGGATGATACTGGGGGTTATATACCAGCTCTTCTACTTGTGTATTAGCTGTGAGACCTCGGGCAGGTAATACTCCTGTCTAAGGCTCCTTCTCTTAGAACAGGATATTCTCCACTACAGCCAGTTGGTGTGAAATGACGTATATGAAAGTGCTTTGTGAGCATCTTTGGTAAAGTCGGTGTGCTAGTTCCACATGAGTAGCCACATGCCACTCATGTTCCCTGTGGCTTTCACTCACATATCCTCTTCCTGTTTTCTTTCTCAAACTGTACTGTGTTTACAAAACGAAGCGATGTCTTTGAGCACTGTAAACATTGTCTGACTTCTTAATTTGGTGATTTTCCTAGCAGGTAGATGAAATCAGTTGGAAGTAAAATGCAAAGAAATATTTAAAATAGGAAATACTAACTTTGAAAACTTCTTGTACACTGTTTTCATTGCCACAACTTGTCGCTCAGGTTGCTATATTCCCAGAATAATCTATTTCACATGCATTTCTTCTACAAAAACTGTCCTAAAAAAATAAAAGCCTTTGCTCTTTAAGCCTCTGGCAGTACTTACTATTCAGACGTGAAGACCTGCACTTTCAGAATAACCCATCACAAATGAGACACAGATAGTTTAAGAATACACACGTGCACACACACACACACACACACACACACACACACACACACACCCTTTTCAGAATTCCAAAAGCCACCAAACACCTAGAAGCAATGTTCCACTAGATGTTTTCAACTTCATGGGCCATGAGGTCCATTCTGTTGTAAAGCAGGCACATTACATGGATCACTAGTTTTGCTTTTTAGTTTCTTTTGTCCCATATTTTGACCCATATTTTTCTCTGCATCTCCCTCATCAGCCGTAGAGACTTAAAAGACCTACAGTGCAACAGTGCTCAGGATGCTGTTTGTGACTTGTCCAGTGTATTATGAGTTCCCATTAATAGACTGGCTTCCTCTTTTCAGTGGATGTTTGGAAATTTTTTACATAGTAAGTTTAAGAACCTTGTGGGAACAAGAATAGAACAGATCAAACATCAAGTTAACAGAGGATAAAGAAACACCTGCTGGCAAGGAAAAACAGGTATGGAAGAGACAGATATTTTATGAGAGAAACAAAGACATGGTCAAAAACTTCACTCAAATGATGACGGGAAATAGGTCAAGTACCACATGTATTGATTTAATTCTATGCTTGGTAAGAAGCACAGACAGCTGGTTAAAGGCTAAGCCCCTCAGAATTGTTAGAAAAGTGATAATGGTTGAGTTTCTTACACCCCATGTAGGGTACTATTATGAAAGTTAAGAACTATTATTATGAAGGGTAGTTTCAAAACGTCTCATACAGAGGGAGGGAGGGAGAGGCCCGAGTGTTCCAAGGTTTAATATGCAAAGGATAGAATAAGAGTAGTTGTCTCCTAAACTTTTAGTATCATTGAGCTTCCTAGTGCCGTTTTCTCCTTTCTTAGTTAGCGATCCAGCCAGTGATGACACATGGTGAAAATCTCCAATGTTATTCTCTCCCAGGTCTAGGTTTCTACTCTCCCTCTTGCCTCTTATTTCCTTTCTGTGTGTCTGCTTTGTTGCTTCTGAACATGTTCAAAAGAAGAAAGAGAAGGGAAAGAGAAGGAGGTGGACGTAATTAGTCCACTTTTTCCCCTCATTAGCAGCACTTAGAAATGATGGAAGGGGGAAAGGCAGTAACAGGACAATGAATTATTTGTTATTATATCTGAGTGTCCTTTGCCAGTGCATTTCTCAATTGCCATGGATAAATGCAAACTGGTGGATCAGTGTTCAATGACACTTTTAGGTTTAATATTTGAGTATCTTAGTCTGAAGTCTTAGTACTACTGGCCTCCTTATAACTAAGCCACTGACATTTGCTGAGATGCCCATGCCAAGAGGCTCTTGGAGGATGCAGTGTGAAGCCAGCACTACTTACAGGGCAGTTCTGTCCACACCTCAGGCGGGCCTCCCTTGTGATTTACTGAGAGCAACTTCTCTGTATGAGGGCGGTGCAGCCCATCTGGGCTTTTGTGACATCTGAGAGCACTTCCTATTATTTCAAGGGATTACACAATCCTGCAAAATAGTTGCAAAACAAGTTTTAAATGCAGACCCTATATTTTCCAATATTTCCTCTTCACTCTCCTTTTGTCAAGGGGAGAAATGAGGGAAGGTTGCCATGACATGACCTCAGTCTTACTTTTCTTTTCAAAAAGAAAAAAAAGAACATTGACTGAAGAGCTGCTGTGTACTTGGCTATACGTGCGTGAGAGATACAATAATCTCCTTATTGGAGTTTAGAAGTTAAAAATTGAGGGAGCAGAACAAAACCCTATCTGGCCCAGAGCGAATAGCTACAAGGAGCAGTTCTGGAATTTAAAGTTGGATACTATAACAGAAGTATTTATTCCTTCCTATACCATACTCATTTTGTACCTCTTTAAATTCAGGGACTATATTTTAAGAAATCTTTATATATTCCACTGTCTAGAATTGGAAACCCAGAGTGAAAGACATGAATTTTAAACAATCACTTGGCTAAATCACATGATCTCCCCATGTCTCATATACTTCTTTTATGGCTAAAGAACAATAGTTAATATTTATGGAATACTTACTCTGGCAGGCTTTGCTAAGTACATCATGCAATTAATTTAATTAACGTTCACGACAGGTACTCCCACGTGATAGGTCTAATTAAATCACTGTGCAGAAGAGTACAGGACTTGGAGACATGAATGGCCTGGGCGAATTCACAGAGCTGAGATCGCGGGGTCACGACCCACACACAGACTCCCTCTCTCCAGGATCCAGCGTGCACCTCAGTTACTGTACTCTCCAGTTTTCTGTGAACCAGTCACATGGTTTTTCCCACAGTTACAGTCTGTGACTTTGTATACCTGAAGACTTTCTCACGCTGAAGAGTTTTCATTCCCAAAGCTTCCTTTTTAGAAACTTTCCCTGCAACTGTTTTATAAATCAAGTTCAAGTTAATCCTTAATGTTACTCTTACTTGTGTATCCTAAAATTGCCTAGTTCTTATGTGGCACAATTTACTTTTCCAAATGATTTACGCAAGTCAGCCTTAGGTGTACCATTTCTCCACCTGTAATGCTGTCTGGCCTTTAGAAAAATCATGCTTTTTTTTTTAAAGTATCTGAAATCAAACTTGGGACCTCATGCTTGCCAGGCAGGTGCTGTATGAAGGAGCTAAATCCCCAGCCAAAGATTATGCTTTTCTTTCTGAATTACTTAAAACTTCCTCAACTTCCTTTCATGGATGCCAAGAGTATGATAAACTCCTGCTGCTAGGTGCATGTATCACTCCACCTAAGGGCTGACCCGTGTGAACAGTGTGGAAGTACTGTCTGTCCTGCTCCCGAGAATGCCCCAGATGTAAATAAACAAGGGTGCTTCTGCTGGGTGGTTGTTCTCACATCATAGTCACACTCCTCACTCATCCTGGCAGAGCGCGTGATGGCATCATGTCAGAGCATGGACTCCGTGGACAGACAAGAGTCCACGCCTGGCTGAGCTGCACAGTGACCGCAAGACCTCCGGCAAGTTACAGACCTTCTTTGTGCCTTAAGACAGGCGTAATAAGAGTTCCTTCATAAGAGCAGCGTGAGGATTCAGTGACATAGAGGGTTTCGAATGCTTCCTCATACATTGCAAGTACTTAGGAAATATTAATCTAATTCAGTTTTACTTCTTGGGCACCACAGTCTCACTGGGGTCACTGTACTAAACTGACAACCTATTTCCAATGCACATGAAAGTATACCCCGTGGTGGTTAGGAAGCCAGCCTGTAGAGTCAGAAAGACCCGGGTTTGTGTTCGAACTCTTTGCTTGCTAGTTATGTGTGAACAAACACAATCTCTCTGAGCTGTTTTAGCAATATCACTATCATCATCACGATAATAACAACAACAGTAGCAACATTATTCTTCTCTGGTCTCCTGCTTGTCATTAGTTAATCTTCAGGTCATGAAATGTTAACTCCATTGCGCTTTGAGTTATGTCACTAGGTTTCTCCAGGCTGACACTGAGGTGGACACATCCCATGTCTTTTGCTAAACCTTCTGAGCCCAGAAGTGGTGTGAGAAGCCAGCACCCACGTGAATCTGGTTTGCCTGGACCTTGCTTTTGGAACTGCCACACCTGTGTCAGAGCTCAGTCTTATCCCAGAGGAAGTTGGTATCAGGCTTTGTCAATGGAGGCTGGATTTTTTTTATTGAGCAAACAAAGGCCCAGGAAGAAGGTAGCAGTGAGTAAACGTGGGAAAGTCCATTCCTTTGATCTAGAATTGTACTTAATGAAGTGGCTGGTGCTTACTAGGCACTATATAATGAATGTTAATTCTGCCATTGATACAAAATATAATCAGAATATTGTGAATTCTGGAACTCTGTGTGGAGTCCTGATGTACCTCATTTCCCTGCAGATTGGGTCTGAACTCTCAGGTAACAAGGTACCCACAGCTACCCTAACCACAGGCTAGAACTGTTTGTGTAATTTGCCAGCTACTTAAAAATGAAACAGAAAAAAATCAGAAAGTCTGAAGAAAATATGGACTGCATATAATAGGAATGTACTGAGGCTGTCTTATTAGCTATAACAAATGTATGGAGGATATCAACACTAGTAAAAACTGAATATGGGTTGTAAGGGAACTCTCTGCATGTATTATTTTTACAACTTTTCTGGAAATCTAAAATGATTCTTATGGTTGCTTACTCTGATATGTCAACTTCACTGGATTAAGAAACACCTGGTAGGTTAGTAGAGCACATTCCTGGATATGTCTGGGTAGGTCATGGAGATGCGTCCTTGGGTACTGTATATGGTGCCTTGTCAGTTCCTTTCAGGGGCTGTTCCCCTTCTCTGCTCCCAGCTGACACGGGCAAAGCAGCTTTGCTCCACCATACCATTTTGCCACGGTCTTTCTGCCATGCAGCCGGCTGACTATGGACCGAATCCCCCCAAACCATAAACCTAAATTCAACCTTTCCTCCTTGGGTGTTGTGTTCAACAAATGAGAAAGCTAATGTAATTCTAGAATTAAAATCGCATTTTAAAACTATGAAAGCCATATGATTTTCCTTTAAACTTTTGGCTTGGACATTTTGACATCATTGCCTTTCCTGCAGAATCTGTTCTCTTGGCTTTGACTTAAACAGAGATAAAGTAATTGACTAGTATTGGTAAGCATGTAAGCTAAATAGCTTTGGAAAAATATTTCACGGCATTGTAGGAGTAAGCATTCCTTTTGCTATATATTGCTTAAAACTGTTGGCTAACAACCTGATGAAACTGCAGACAATTCAATAGTGTGAACAGAAATGAGTCTTGACATACTGATTACAAATGTGACCCAGCAAGTGCGACACAGAGCTTAGTTTTATGTCCTGCCAGGAAGCCCCATCAGAACTTGTATCTTCATACTAACAGGCTGTAATGACACAAGACTGGATTGTGCCTGAAAGGTGAAGATCGACCACAAGGAACAGATGATCCCTTAATAAGCAGAAAACTTGTTTTGATTCCATCTGCATTAAAAACTGGCTGTCACAAAAGAAAAAGCAGACAAAGACTATTTAAAACAAATCTTTATTTCTTCTCCATGATGGGTGTAAACATACTATTTAACATTCTGAATGTTGAGGATTCTGTGTAAGAAGATAATTTATTCTGATATTACCGCTTAAACCTTTGGCTTTACCTTCCACAGTAGGTACAATTATGTAGTTAGAGGCAATGGAAGCACAAGTAAGTAGTGAAAGAGAAGCATCAGTATAACATAGCAAGTAGGTGCTGAAAAAATCTCCTTGTCAATCTAGTTGCTTAGTACCATTTACTGAGATTTCTTCGAGCTTTTTATTAAATGTTCAAACACCATTTCTTATATGTAGAGTATGTTTGAATGACTTAAATTATGGAAGATAGAAATTTACACGCATGTCCACTGAAACACTAGATTATTTTCACACTGCTCATTTTGATAAAATGCTTCCTTTTCCTAGAAGTGTGTGAGACAATAGATTTATGGAAAAATATAAATAAAATGAGGGAATATTTGCATTTTGTACAAAAATTGTAGAAAATGGTGTTCAATCATTGCCCTTATTTACTCCCCAGGTGTTGAAAAACTGGCAACATTACCCAGCTTTCAAATATTTAATATTATTTATAATTGACCTTTCTCCTCTTAGTGTATTTTATTAAAGTAGTAGAAGTGAAACATGTTAGAAAATCCTCTTTGTTTTATTGGGAATAAAAAAAAAACTGATCTGAGACTGATCTTCATATTTTCTGAAAGATTTCAATCTATCACCAGAACGATTCATTTAATAGAAGCAACATATTTCTGGGCTTCAGGAAATTTGATTGATGTCCTCTCAATACTGGTGGGGTCTAAGAGAACATCATTAAAGATCAGAGGATAAGGGTTTGAAGAGTTTAAAAAGGAAAATAAATCTATATGTAAGTGAATATTTTTCCTGCTTTGGTGTTTTCTGACATGTCACCTTGTCTCTTGGTGTTTCTGAGATATTTCCAGTCATTGCTTGACTGGGAATGTATTTCTCTTCTTTTGTGCAACTTCATTGAAGGTTTTGTTGAGAACTCTTGAGAGAAAGGAAGAATGCAAAGAGTTTGGAAATGGTTGGAGCTATTAGTTTTTGACACAGGAATTGACCTAGGTCTCAGGTGGGTGGGGAGGGGCTAAGAGAGAGCCAGGCCCTTGCCTGACCACCTAGAGAGTGGAATGTCCCTCTGTGATGATTTCCTGCTTTCTTTGGAAGACAGCCCTAGGGCTGTTTGGGAAAGAAACGTCCCGCTACATTCCTTAAGACTGTGATCATGTTTCCTTTCTCCTGCTGGGTTCTTATATACTGTGCCCATCGGGGTGGTACCTGCAGGCCCGAGGTCTGGATTCTTATCTCCGCTTGTCTGTTCTTGCCCCATAAAAGCTGAGTCATGAATCGTGGACATAATAGGGCAGTGGTGTGTGTGTGTGTGTGGGGAAGGGACATAAACACACAGATAGGGACCTCTTGCCATGTGTTAAAGATGGCTTGGGGCCATGTATGTATGGCAGTCAAGTATAGAGGACCCTGCTTACATGGAAGTCACATTCTGAGATAAGATTTAAGCAGAAGGCAGCGGGGAGAGAGTATTTAACAAGACAGGTACCAGGGTAATTGGACAGAAAAATAACTGTTGGTAAGTGTTACTGTAAAATTATGTAAAATAGCGATTAATGGACAGTTAAGCTAAAAAATACCAAAAGGAAAGGAAGACTATTTCAGGTACAGGGACAAGGGACAAGCTAGTGTAAAGTCCTTTGGGTTGAAATAATCTCGGTGCATTGTTTTTATGGCAGCTGGCAGGATTGGAGTGGAGTGGATGAGGGTAGGGTAGTGAGAGATAAGGTCAGAGAAGTAAATGGGGTTGAGTTAAGGAGACTGCTGATCATTGGTCAGAGTTCAGGTTTTATTGTAAGCATAATTGAAAGTGCACTGGAGGTTCTCAGGTGGGGTGAGGATGAGAGGACTTGATCATCACAGATGAGATCTAAGGGGGTTCTGGAAAGAACCCCATTCATTGCTTATCGATGTTGGAGAGAGGAAGGATCATCAACAAAAATGTGTAGAAAAGAGCAACTCAGTGAGAAAAAGGAGAACCAGGAGTGTGATGTCACAGAAGCCAAGAAGAAATGCTTCAAAGAGGACAGTGCCAGCAACTGGTTGGGTTGCTGTTGAGGGGAGATAGAAGGGCGACCTGTGGATTTGGACATGCAGAGGTGATGGTAAAACAATCTTTGAAATGTGGTTTAGGATGAAGCAGATTTGGAGTAGCTTATGTGGAAATAGAGGTCCAGACTAGAAACAACTCTTCTAAGAAGTTTGTAGCCAAGAAGGTTTTTTTTTTAAATTAAGAGATTAGGAATACATTTGTATACTGATGGTAGTATGAAATCAAATGTGGCATTTGAAAATTATAACAAAATATTTCTTGGGGGAAATACTTTGAAATTTGAAGTAGCACTTGATCCTTTCAAATGGATTAGCAGGGGTTTTTTATTTTTGTTTTTGGAAAGAAATTGTTCCTTTTCCAATTTGGAAAGTTTAAAAATTCTCAAATATGCTGAAACCAAAAAATACCTTGTGAGTGAGTTATTTTCTGAGTGAGGCTTGGAAATTCAGTCTGAAGTAATTGCTTATACAGAGAATAGAATAAAAGGTGCTAGTACTTTTGAAAGGTTAATCCAGAACTGTAGACTCTTAAAGAAAACAATTTCACAAGCAGATGTTTAGGAGGACACCTAATTCAAACACTGGGAAGAGAGAAAAAATAAATCCACTTTATTTAATTTTTAAATTAAACATAAACATCAGTTGTCTAGATAAAATGAGGAAGGAGAAAATGAACCACTACAAAAGTAGAAATTGCAGGTAGGTGTAGTTAGTCAAGATCAATGATATGGGGTACCTAGAGGGTGGTGAATAGGAAAGGTCAAATATCTAGGTAGCATGACCACAGACAGGACGTCATGAGTAGTATTTAGGGGAGTAGCAGCTAGCCAAGACCGGGTGTGATTCAGGGAATGTTAGGAAGAAGCATGGGAGGAGAAGTTGGGGTAGTAGCATATTTGGTTTAACTGCCAAGAACTTAATTTTGCAAAGATTACATACAGTTAGAAGTTTTTGAACAGAGTAAATTAATGGCCTTTCATGCTGACTCAGGATATCAAAATACACATTCAGACCTAGTCTTTCTCTAAGGATTTCATAATCTGAGCTTTTGAAGTGAAGACGACATGCTTGTTTTGAAGAACATGAAAACTAAATTTGTAGTAGTGGCCATTGTGTATTTTTTTTTTAGAATTATTCTGTTATGCTTTAGATCTAAAATCATCTCCCAAAGTCTCATGTAATTGGGAGGTGACTGGCTCATGGGGTGCTGTACTCATCCGTGGGTTTCCCTACTGATGAGTTTGGTAGCTGAATGTGCTGGTAGGAGGTGGGGGGCTGCTTAGCGGTAGATCCCTAGAGTCACGAATTGGAAGGAATATTCTTGTCCCCATCTCCTCCCTTTTCTTTCTGCTTCCTGGCTGCCCTGAGACGAACAGCTCTTCACCGTATGCCCTTGTACTGTGCCATTTCTGCCTTGGAGCCAGCTGACCATGGACTGCACTCACTGAAACCATGAGCCAAAAAATAAATCTCTCCTCCTTTAAGGTTTGGGTGTTGGATATTTTATCCTAGCAACAGAAAAGTATGAATGCATATTGCCTGACAAGCATTCTGCCACGTGGCTTCATTTAGCCCTCATCACATTGATCCTGTGAGGTAGATATTACTGTTCTCATTTTATAGATAAGAAGAAAATGTCCATGAAGTCTAATAGCTTGTTTTTGACAGAGTAGAGAAGGCAGTATGAAAATTTAGTTGGTTCTGTCTGAAAAGTCAACAGAGAGCATCTCTTTCCTTTGAGAGGTTTATACTTTTGTTTAGGAGATAAGGCCTCTCTGCAAGAACTGTAACTCCTACATTCAATATTTTTTGCATCTGTGAGCAACTTTATATTTATTTTCTGTGTCCCACCTCATCATAGCTATGGAATAGATTTGCTTGGAATTTCATCTCAATTTGCAGCGTAAGGCTGCAGTTTCTAAATAATTGAACTTCTGCCATAAGCGTTACCCACCTCCCCCAGCTAGGGTCCAGACCTGACAATTCTTCCCGTTCGCTATTATTTCTGTGGTTCTCATCAGTAGTATAGGCCACCAGTTCACAACCCTGGAAATCACACTGTGGTTGATAGAGTTGGCATCTAGCTGTGCGGTTGGTTGGCCCTGCCTCAGGTATCCTATTGGGCTGGGATGAGACTCCCACAGACACTGAAGTCCAGATGTCCAAACCCAGGGATGATGATTGAATTACATGTCAACTTGACTAGGCTGAATGGTGCCCAAATAGCTGGTCAAAACTCATTTCTGCATGTGTCTTTTAGAGTATTTCCAGAAAAATTTAGCATTTGAACTGGTAAAATAAATGAAGATTACTCTTACCCCTGTGGGAGTGGGTGGGCATTACCCAATCTGTTGAGGACCCAAATAGAACAAAAACGTAGAGGAAGGTTGAATTTACTCCCATTTCTGGAGCAGAGACATTTACCTTCTCTAGTTCTTGAACACTGGAACTCCTGATTCTTAGGAATCCAGACTCTGCAACTTATGACAGTGGCTCCCGCTACTCTCCCAACCCCTAGTCACAGGCCCTCTGGGCTATGAGCTGCACCATCAACTACACTGGTTCTCAGGTCTTTGGATTTAAGACTGAACTGATGGTGTTTGTTTCTTGGTTCCCTACCTTGCAGATGGCAGACTGTGGGGATCCTCTACTTTCATAATTGCACAAGCCAGTTTCCATATTTCCTGCAATTGGCTTTTTTTCTGGAGAACCCTGACTAATACACACCCGTCCTATAATCTTGTGGGTTTTGTGTTTTAGGCTGTTGACTTTATTATTAAGGGCTAAAAGTCTTTGGCTCAGTCTTCCAACATTTCACCATTTCTCTAGATCATTTCTATATCCTCGAACTACCAGCAGCCTAGTAGGGTTTCCTCCTGAACATAATACAGCAATCAGAAAAAGGCCTTACAAACTTGAGCATTTTGTTGGAAGGAAATGTCAGAAACATGGAGGTTACCGGGAAGACCAAGGAGATGTATTCACTCATTTGTTCATCCCACAGATATTCATGGCGCTCCCACTTGGGTTGGATGACTCAGCTTCATGGAATGTGTTACCTGTGCATTTGTGAAGGTTTTCTTGCTCTGAGGGGCCCTTGGTTTAATGCTCTGCTATTGTCCTCTTGTATTTCTGAATGATTTATAGTTGTATATGCTTTTGTAAGTGAAGTTGGGTGGGACCTTGGAACATTCCTAGTTGCCCAGTTTCCAGGTATTATGTGTGATGCCCAAGAGTATAAAGTTCCACTGATGTGTGGGAGGCTCATGAGACTCCAGGTGAGCGCAGTGTAAGAACATTACATGTGGGACGAGGTATGTGAAAGTGCTGACAACACGAAGCAAACACTTTTCATTCAAACAGCACTTGCTCCCAACACAAAAGACATAGGTAGGCTAAGAAACATGCATGATGCTATCACATCCTTTCTTAGTTTTGTTACTCTGCCAGTGGCGCTGTAGCAAGGGCAAGACAGTAACTTTCCTTCCCCTTACTCCATGCTCATTAGTAAGCTGAAGGTGGACAGCTTTGTAGGATGTGCATCTATTAAGAAATGAATAAAAATAGCTGAGTTAGTTTTGTGTGGCACTTTGCCGACTGTGGGAAGAATATGTGAATGCATGTGTGAGCTCTGAAAACCAGACTGCAATTCTAACGATTCTACTTACATTTGCATTTGAATCTGGACATGGCCATATAAAAATGAATAGGAAAAAATGCACGTTAATCATCTACAAATTAAATTTCTCTTAGCATAAATATTGGGCAGCAAATACAAATACCACACTAAGTGGAAAACATGCAGAAGGAAAGCACTTTATATTGTGATGCTTTTAACAGAATTTATCCTGTGTGTGGGAGGGAGTGTGCACTCACGTGTATGTGTGTGTTTTAAACAGAAACACTGGATTGTTATTTGGTGTGAATCTCACAAATCATGTAGGTGGATCTGGGACAAAGACTGTGCAGGGAAACAGGAGTAAAATGATAAATGATCAAGACAGACTCTCCTCATGGAATCTATGTTTGAACAAGAATAATTACATTAGTAGTCATTACAAAGGGCACAGAGGAGAGGTACAGTGGGTTGTGAGAACACAGAAACGGAAGTGCCTGTGGTGGTAGGCGCTATTGATTGCCTACTCAACAGCCCTTATCTCTTGCCAACAAAATTCACCTCCTTTAGAGATTAAAAACTGCCAGACACTCTCTTTCCTTCTAAGCAGCTAGAGTAAGATTTTCTATCTTGATAAAAAGAGAAACAGGAGGAGAAATTCTTCCTTCTTTGTTACTTCATACTGTTGTAGGAGGATATGACGCTTGGTGCTATGGAGGCAAAGCCAAGAAAATGGCAGAAAGCTCACCCAAAGTCCTAACAAAACTTTGAATCTCTAAGTAAACTCAAAACTACACACTCATAGCATTTTTTAGGAGAGTGTAAATAAATTCTTCTTGTCAAAGATACTTCTAAGCGGATATTCTATTGTTTGCAGTGTAGACATCCTGACACTGAAGGAGTCTAGGCGATCAGAGAGGCTTCCCCAGAGGAAGACACATTTGCACATACACCAAAAGTATGAGTAGGTTCAAAAACTTGGGAGAGTAGAGTCCCAGGCAAAAAAAAAAAAAAAAAAAGGAAAAACATATTTGAAGCCCTGGATCAGGAAGGTATTATCAGTCAGAGTTTTACAAACTGAGATCCCGAAGTGCATATGCTGAAGACCACGTGGGTGTTTAGCATGCTGAATACTCAGCTGCAAGATACACCAGGAAACTGCCCACTCCACCCTTGGCTTCCTGGAGGATGGTGATAAGCTTGTTGCTGTGCATCTATAAACTGTCCAAGAAATTGTAGGCCCCAGTACTCGGCACCTATATCAGCTCTCTCACAACAAGGAAGGTATTAAAAGCTACTCTTGCATTTTTGTTGAGGGTCCCACCGGCGGGGAGTGGATACTTTATTTGCGTGTAGCTACAGTGAGTAACAAATCAGAGGTTAACAGAATCTTTTCCATGAACTGTAAATCCTCTGGCACATAACCTTCCTTGTCCTGATAACTCAGAGAGCGATGTGGAGGCAGCCAAGAGCATTGAGTGTAAAAGGCAGGGAGGCATGCTTCAGCAATATGCTAAAAATATTTTTATGAAAGCTTTGGATGATTCCCCCAAGTGATAAAAATAACACAAAGAACCACGTCATCAGGCATGTTGTTATAATTGCAGTTTGTGTGGTGAGAATCCACTCAGTCTCGTGACTAAGGTGCGGTCCAGGGCTTGAGGCTGCCCGCCGATAGTGACACTATAGGAAGTAAGCCTAACTGAGCCACCGCCATCACTGCATTTGCTAACGTATCATTGCACTCGTCAGATTCACTGCCAGGAGGGGTCAGAGCTGTGCTTTACAGAGCAGATGTGCACCTCAAAGGTCCATTTGGGCCAGTTACACAACAGTAGTGATTTTCTGTAATTTGTGGGCAGGAGGATATAAAAACTCAGATCCTGACTTGGAAACAGAGAAAGAAAGAGGGAGGAAATAGGATCTTAGTTGTTTTTTAAAAAATTTATATGGCACCTGTCAGCATTCCAGAAACATCATCTCATTAAGCTCTGGACTAGCCGTATTTGTCCTGCAGCTGAGAAGAGGAAGGTGAGAACTCAACGTCTAAGGGGCTTGTCCACAGAAAGAGTGAACCAGAGACCTCAGAGAAATAAAACCGGCACTGTGGACCTGATGAGTGTTTCTCTCCCACCTTTTCTTCTGCTTTTTAAATCTTGATCCAGGTTGGGCAGGAAAGAAAAGACAATGCGCTAAGGCAAATGCTGCTTTTGGTCTTGCAGTATCATGAGGCAAGTAAAAGCACCCAGCATGGTGTCACCCAATCACAAGGAAAGATTCTACAGGGAAGGTTCCTGAAACTGTACTAGATAATTTAGCTCAAATATGGAACTTGACTTGTACTGAATATTTTCTATCTTCTTATATTAGTATTCTCTCACTCTGTCATTTGCTTATCCCACAGATATTATTGGAGGGTCTAATATGTGCCAGGCATGGCTGGGCCCCAGGAATACAGCAGTGACTGAATATGCAATGCTCCTCCGGTCTCACAGAGCTCATATTCTGTGGGAAGGGGCATAAAAAAATCAATTAAGAACAAAACACCACATAATGATGTCTGCGAAAAGAGACAGAGGTAAAAGGAAAGAGGGTCAGTCTGGAGTGTGAGGTTGCCTTGGTTAGGTAGATAAGGGAAGAATCTTTAAAAGATGGAGCTGGTGGAAATCTGATGCCAGATTCCTAGTGGAGAGGTCTTCATAGGGACTGGAAAGGTAGAAAGAAGTGGTATGGCAGGATTGTGAGGAGATATAGAACAAGTGGTAGAAAGTAGAACAGGCAGATATAGAACAGGTTGAGAGCTACTCATTCAAAATAGTTGAATCCCAGCTATTGCTCTAGGTGCTATTTCTAAAGGCTCTCTGCCTTTTTCCTTGTGTTGGCTCTTTTGGGAGATTCTCCAAGGTTATTAAATTGAGGAGAGAGCAGAATTGCTCTGCGTAGGGGATCTCAGTAGCTGGTTTCTCTCCCTCCTGTTCTGCAGTGAAGTTTCCAATGAATTTGGTTTGCCTTCGTGTACCTAACACACTGTTCCAGGCATGTTTGAGGTAGTTTATGACATAAGAATAAACACCAGCACAGTCTGTTCGGGTGAGTCGGTAACGGTCAAATGCTCCCTGACTTGGCATAATTTGGCATCCGTGATGGTATTCAAATTGAGTGAAGTTTTGCAAAATCAGCAATTGGTATTTTGAGACATTTGCAATTACTTTGTTAGTATAATAGGCTTCAAAAACTTCTTCTGAAAAAATTCCCAACCAATCTGTGTGTGGGCCTTGACAAATAACACCACAGAGAAATAATTCTCCATCCAAAAGCAGTCACCATGGATCTGTGAATTTATGGACTTAGTATAAATAGATAAATTCAAACCACTGCAACAGATCTGGGGCCTAAGGATATATAGAACTTCTGCTATGGGCAAAGCTTTGTTTTGTGTACTGAACCTTAGAAATCTTTTTTTTTTTTGCGGTACTGGGGATCGAACTCAGGACCCTGCGCTTGCTAGGCAAGCACTTATTCCACTGAGCTATATCCCCAGCCCCTTTAGAAATCTTTAAGGACCTAAAAGTCAACTATTATTTGTTTCCTATATTTATTCCATTTTGGTTTAGATTTCAGGTTCACTGTATGGGCATGCTCAGTTTACCTGTATTATCTTGTAGAACTGAGAATGGTTGAATGGTTGCAAGTGGTTGATTTGCAGATATGAATATACACTTTATGCTATTTTTTGGTACTGCTTGAAGACAAGTTATTCTTGTTCTATTGGGATTACAAGTGTGAGCTGCTGATTTCTAGCTCCTGCTACTGACATTTCTTGAGTAGAGAGGCTGTGTACATAATCACTGCTGCTTCCCTGAGCATTGAGTACACGTTTGTATGTAATTTATAGTACCATATAATAGATGATGCCCATTACATATTTATTTTCTAACTTGTAGTAGATACTCTTTAAATATTTTGAACCCATAAAATATTAACTAAAGTAGGAACTATAGTAAATTACTAATAATCTAGACAACTTTGTCTTTGTGTGAGAGAAGCCAATGAAATTTTCCAAGTACCTTTGCCTATAGTACTTTGTTCCCTTTCTAGTGTTACAGTGCCTTCATGTGCACACAGTTTTACAAATGTATGAATGTGATAGTTATAATAGTCTTCTCTTCTGCCAGTCCCTGTCCCTCTGCTTTTGTCTAGCTTTCTCACCACCTGGCTTTCCAGTCTTCTTGCCCCTACCCTCTGCTCCCAACACTAACAAATATAAACAACCTAACTGTGTAGCCAACAGCGTGAGGCAGGAGCCAATATTTTTTACTCCCACTTCAGCACTACAGCTTAGCAACTGCGTGAGTTTCATAAAGTTTCTGTGACTCAGTTCCTTCCTCTGTAAAATGAAGAGCATAAAACCTACCTCACAGCACGGTGTAAATGAAACAGTTTTAGAAACGTGTGTGTGTGTGTGGGGGGGTTATATATCTGTATCTTAGAACAGTGCTTGCCAGCTGCTCGGAGGCCTATTATATGGGCTGCCTGTGGGCAGGAGGCTTCAGCTCTGCACCTGTGGGCCTCCCTACAGGGCTACTTACAGCGTGGCAGCTGGCTTTTCCTGGAGCGAGTGACCTGAGAGGTAGGGAGGAGGAAGTTGTAGGGCCTTTTATGACCCCTGTCTTCACAGCTGTAGCTTTTTATAATGTGGTACTTTTCAATATGTTATGTTAGTATTTTAAATGACTATATTTAAAGAAGCGTTAGAGTTTCTAACCTTGATTAAAAAGTAACTCCTTGGGACATCAGCAAGATGGCTGACTAGAGGTGCCTGGTGAGCTTCCTTTCACAAAAAAGGGAGCAGACAAGGAAGGAAACAGCTGCCCTTTCCCTGCGGCACTTGAGGCCGAGTGCTAGGGAGATGCAGCAGAGGTGTCATAGTGCTGAGGCGCCTGATGACTTACAGAGAAAGGCACTGAACACACAACATCTGTGGTCTTGTCTCTCCAGTGAAAATCTCTCTTGAGCCAAGAGGAGTTCACACGGTGGGGAAGAGCAAACAGGAGGGCCCTAGAAATCATTAATGCCATGGGCACCTGATGTATTTGTTGCTGGAGAAGCCTGCATCTCTTCCAGGGCACTTGGAGAGCCGCCAAGGAATCCATACCACTTGAGAAAGAGCCCCACTGACATTTGACTTTCTCCACCTAGGTGTGTGCTGCACAGCGCCACCTTGTGGTCTTGGCTGTCTCAGGTCCAGCCAACTGACCTGGCTACCACCCCAGTCTAGGGCCTATGAACCAGTCAGGTAGCCCCGTGAAGCTGCCAGATGGTGCTGCCCACTATCCCACAGCCCCAGGAAACAGCCAAGCAGCATGCCCTGAGAGTCTTGGCCAACCTAAGCCCACAGAAGTAGCCACATAGCCTCCCTTCTGGCTCTGGAAAGTAGCTGGCCCCCTATCTTGAACAGGTTGGTCCCTTGAGCCTTCATGAAGGCCTGCATGCTGAACTTGGACAATGGCAGGTGCCAGTCTCCTGACCAGGCATACTGAACTACTATATGTACCTGGGCCTGCAAGAATGGATCTGCCTCCCATGGCCCTCAGAAACTGATGAGGGGCTCCCTCTGCTGCTGCATCAACCAAAACATCTCTGCATGGGAAGGGAGACTGTGTGGCATACGGAAATGGATGTGTACCTTGCACTTTTACCTGGATATGCCATGCTCAAAGCCTCTGGTGAACCTGTGCTGCCTAGAAAAACTACATCTCAGCAGGTAGAGAAATCCCACAGATCCGCACATCCTGAGCCACTGAGATACTCAAGGCATTGCCAACATCATTTACAACTGAGGAAGCTATAGAGACACTCCTTGCTGTGCTGACCTGGAACAAAACACACTGCAGCCTACCCATCCAACACCAGAGGACATGTCCCTACCGGAAACTCTCTTACTGTGAAGCTACCCAATAAAACAGAGGCAACCACATTGCCAGCTGCACAATGTAGGGACATAAAAAGGTACGAAAACACCCAGGTAACATTTGACTGTGCAGCCAAAGCAACCCTATAATTCTCTAGCAACATATAAAAATAAAAGGAAATTGATGAGGTTTTGTGCAAAAGAATTCAAAACAATGATTTTAAGGAAACTGAGATATAAAGGAATAAAGAGAGAGAATTGAGTATAATTAGGAAAAATGGTTCATGATATGAATGAAAGCATAGCAAACAGACTGAGATCAAACAGAAATCTGTGACCCCAAAACAAGTCTCAGCATATTAAAAAAGTTGAAATCCTACATTTTCTCTGATCATAGTAAGTAAAACTAGGAATCAGTAATAAAAGGAACTTTGGAAGTTGTACAAATACATGAAAATTAAATAACATGTTCTTGAATGACCCATGGGCCAATAAAGAAGTCAAAAGAGAAATTAAAATATTTCTTAAAACAAATGAAAATAGAAACCTAGTAGACCAGCCTCACTGGAGCAAAGATCAGGTTAAGAATGGAGAGAATGAGAGGGTGTCAGTGTTAGTAATTCTTTTTTTTTTTTCCCTTTCTCTGTTATCCCTAGGTAGTTCTTTATTCTAGGGTCTAACAATTCAACCTTGCAGACTGATTTGAAAGAAAGAAAGCTTGAAAAAGCTCTTATAAACTTGCAGATCTTTGACTTCTGTCTCTCCTTTTCTATCTGCTTTTTTTCCCAGCTAAAAGCTTTCTTATAAAATACAACAGTAACACGAAGACTTATGGTTGAAATTATAATATTTATTATTATATAAAGTAAGAAACACTTTTCTAGACCTAAGGAAACCATTCTCTGATTAATGCTTCACAGGGATTGCTTTTCTGCTTGCCATTCTTTCTCCTGTCCTGTTTAAGAGACTACAAGCCAAGTTTCATTAAGTGGGTGACAAGGAGTTATGCCGGCATTTTCTAAGAGGGTAGAATGTGTACTTAGTGTGTATTTTCTTTTTAGTGATGATTGTGTGCTTCTCTTCTTGCAAAGATAGCTCCTTTGGTATGTGTTTCAGGGCCACTTAAGGCTAAGCTGCTGCAGGTCATTTTCCATTTTCATGCAGATTTGGTGGTGGTTTTGCTTATTTGTCCAGAAGGAGATTTTGTTCTCTGCTCTGAGGCTGGCTTTGCAAAGGAAGCTAATCACATAAGTGAAAATAGCCAATTATACTCATTGGTTAAATTCAATATGTTGTTTTCTCTACTGTTCAGTCTAACTCTAAACCCCAGATCAGGGACAGAAATTCTCAAAGGAAGTTGCTTGGCTATGCTGTGTGTGTATGTGTGTGTGTGTGTGTGTGTGTGTGTGTGTGTGTGTGTGTATGTGTCTGAGAGTTACACAGAAAAATTAAAAATTTCAGAATACATAACAAAGCTTAAGTGCTGAATTATGTCAGTCTAATAATGCAAAATTAGTATGCTACTTGGAAGGTTTAGCAGTTTCTTAAAAAGTTAAACACATACTACTATTCAGTCTGTACTTGCATTTTAGGTATGTATATAGGAGAAATGAAAATATCCATCTACATATAGACTTGTTCATGAGTGCTCAGGGAAGCATTGCCCATAGTAGCCTTATCCTATTAACAGCTGGATAACTACCAGCTGGTAAATGGATTAATCAAAAGCGGTAAATATATCTCTTCAATGGAATGCCATTTCTCTGTAAAAAGAAGTCAACTACTGATAAATGCAATAACACACACAACCTTACAAAAAGCATATTTTTTTTTTTTTTACAAAAAGCATATTAAAGGAAATGTTGAATTTAAAATTCTACTTGCAAACTGATTCTATTTATATGTTATTTTTAAAAGGAGAAGTGACAGCGAAGGAAAGCAGATCAGTCCTTGCCTCTGGCTGCCTGTGTGAACCGGTGGTTAAATGGTAATTGGCATGAGGGAACGTTCTGGAACAACAGTAATATCCCAGTCTTCAGTGTAATGCTGACTACGCATGTTATGCACTTGCAAGAAAGTCATCAAATTGTCCTCTGAAATGGGTTAATTTTATTATATATAAATTATACCTTACAAAGGCTAAAACATCACTTGTAGCATGTAAGAGAGAAACATTGATTGCGTTTTTGTCCATTTCAACTACCAATTGTATTGTGTGTGTGCAAGATGAAAATGTGTGCTAAAATTGTAATCACTTTACATTAATTTTTATCAGAGCAGAAAGGACATTAAATCAAGGTTATTCATTTTAATGATTTGCTTATAGACACATTCTTGATTCAACAAAATCATGTTGAATCATTTTTTATACAACTTGTTGCATAAATAGTATTGATTAAATGTACAGACAAGTGATAATACAAGTGGTCGTTTCATTTGTTTGCTTTTTTGTATCTTGGTTCTTTCAGCAACAGTAAAATCAATGTTTGAATAAGGCTAGCAGTTTTTAAAATTTTATTTTAAGAATAAAGGAAAAAACGTATTAACAGACATCCATTTACAAAATAGCGTAAGAACAATACAAACAGACACAGAGGTGGGAAATTAACAATGGTTGTTGTATTACTGTTGATATCTTCAAAGTGGTTTCTCAGGAAAACAAATAGAGACATGCAGTAATGATCAAACCAGTAATCATTAATAGCTAACAGTTGTACTACAGTCTTCTATTGCTTTACTGAAAGGAACAGATTAAGGCTAGCATTTTATATCTTACTATTTTCACAGCATGGAAAGAAAGGTTGGGAAATATCCCTTTGCTCATATAAGGAATAAGAAAGCTTAATTTTTTTCTTAATAAGAAAGTTCATTTTTTATGGTTAAATTATTCATCCTTATTCAGAATCATTGTGCTTAACATCTCTGAATTCTTGTACATATTTTCTTTCTATATAGTTGAGTGTATTAATCTTTTGCTTTCAGATTTTTTGAATTATATTCTACCCTGTTTATATTTCCAGATAGGTTTACCTTTCACTTTGAAAACTATAATGAAATATAGCTGTGCAAAATTAAGATATCTCTTTTGGCTTTATAATTTTCATCTGAAGAAAGGGACTAGCCACATTTCAAATTCTAGGTTATCTAGAGATAAAGAAACTGATGTTCACTGTCCCTCTGTTTTTGGCCAAGCCAGAGCTCTCCCATGTTCTGTGCATATCCTGCTCTCTTTCTGTGGTACCTTACAAGGCACTAAATTCTCTGGCCCCTATTTAAATAAATTACTCATTCTTTGAACAGACACACTTATTGTTGTATGTGTGTTCTATCTTTGAATGTATCCTCCGAAAGTTCCTGTCTTAGAAACTTAATACATAAGTTCATGTGTTCATGGTATTTGAAGACAGAATCTTTGAGAGGTAATTAGGAGCCGATGAGGTCACGAGATGTGGACACCCATATTGGATTAGCAGCTCATTAGAATAGAAAGAAAGACCTGAGCTAGAATTGTTGCTCTCTCTTCTTATATGCCCTCTATCATGTTAGGATGCAGTCAGAAGGCCCTAACTAGATGCTGAAAATATACCAGCACCATCATCCTCCATTTCCATTCTACTCAACTGTAAGAAATAAATCTCTGTTCTTTATAAGTGGCCCAGTCCCAAGTATTCTCTTATAGCGACAGAAAACAGGCTAAGGCAGTATGCATCATTTTTTTTTTGCCAAATTATATACAAACAGCAACTTCTTTTAATGAACTTGAGCTCATTGGAACACTTATTTTGAACAAATGGGTCTCCACATGATCCACTGTTGTTGGCAAGGAAACACATTCTGAGCACTCCATGCAAGAAGAAGCAGGGCCAAGTTCTAGGAGTGCTGTGGGGAAGGGAAGCTGGAAGGTGTATTATCCTGTGACAACCTGCAGTCTTTCACACCCTATCACCAGTGCTCTGTCCTGTACTAAACAGATTTATTTTTGTCACAGTCTGCTTCTTTAACATATCCATGCCTCTTAATACCCTGTTTTCCTCACCTCTGCTTTTCCTTCCATTTCTCTTCCATTTCTTTTCAAATCTCATCTCTCTGGAGCTTCTCACTTGCTAGGCCAGTGTCTTGGTTACTTTTCTCTCATTGCTGAGACAAAATACTCAACACTCAAAATGAAGGAAGAAAAGGTTTATTTAGCTTACAGTTTGTGAAGGTTTCAGTCCATACTTGGCTGGTTCTGAGGCAGGGCGGCACAAGGCAGAGGGCAAACGTTCATGGCAGCAGAGCACAGCAAAATCAACCAGAGGAATGGCAGCAAAGCAGCCTCTTTCCTTCCCTTACATTGTAAACAGGGTACTCCACCCAGGGGGCATGTAACACTCACATAATCTCCATGCCCTCCTCTTCCACAGGCTCAGGATGTATACAAAGTAAGCACCTTGGCTTCCTGTTGAGTCACTCAGCCAAACCTCTAGACTTCCCAAGTTGACACAGTGTATCAACCATAACAATCCACCCCTTGTCAACTTGGCAACCAGACACATTTCTTTAAAACAAGACTCCATGCACATCCCTTTATGCAAAGGCATTTAGTCCATCTGCAAGAGCTGCCAAATTCCTAACAGTTTCAGCATTGCTGCAAAGTCTAAAGCCCAAGTCTCCTCCCAGATCTAAGGCAAACTCTTTAGATATAAGCCCCCCATACAAATGAAAACTTAAACACTTCCAACATTTAATGGCACAAAATAAACATTACCATTCCAAAAAGCACCAACGGGGGAATATGGGGCATTGGGACTAAAGGAAGTCGAAAATCCAGCAGGGCTAACACTGTGTCCTGTAATTCTACATGCAGCATCTACAGCAACTTGTACATTGTGAGCTCCAAAGGGCTTGCATGAGTCCACCCCTATGGCGCTTCTGGTGGTTACAGCCTCCACAGTTTCTCTCTTAGGCCTGCTTTGCTTCCTCCTTGCAGCTTTCTTCAGATGATCCACAGTCCTATTTTTTCTAAACTTCTGAGGTCTCCAGTGCACCTTTTGCTTCACACTCACAGCTTCACATATAGCCCTCTCTGGGGCACACTGCCTGGCCTCCAAAGCCTTCTGAAATCTGGGTGGAAGCCTCTTTAACCTCAGAACTCTTGCATTCTTCATGCACCTAAAGCCAGGGCCATGTGGATGATGCCAAGGACTGCTGCCACCTGGAGCAGTAGCCAAACTTTCCTCTCTCTTGGTCATATGGTTCGAGTGCCTGGATCACTGGGCACACTGAATCCAATTCTGAGGAACAAATTCTCTATGCCACTGCCATTCTGGAGCTTGGTGTGGCCGCCACCACCATTCTGGAACATGGCACTCTGTGTCTTCCTTCTCAAGGCAAGGTCTCTCACCTTTGCAGTTTTGAGGCTGCAAAGGGTGGAGATTTGCTGCTTGTGATGCCCTCAGGCCATCTTTGCCATTCTCTTGTTCCTTTTCAGCAATAGAGATCTCCTCAGCCTTATCTTTTCAGTCCAGAGCTTTACTGGAGCTTCCTTTCTGGCCAAACTCACAACATTTTAAATCATTCTGCTGGGCTCTTTGCTCTTGATTCTCAATACAAATCTAGCTAAAAGTCCCCAACAATAGCCATGCCACTGCCCCAACATTCTACTGTCTTGAAATTTCTTTTGCCAGATTAATTAGTTTGCTGCTGCCCTTAATCTGTCTTAGGCAAAGTCTCTGGACAGGAGCAAAATGCAGACAAACTTTCTTCCAAGCCATAACATACATCATCTGGAGTCCAGCACCCAATGCAGTCCTTCCCAGGAGAATCCTCCCAAGTCTGGTCTTTACTGGCAGGATTTCTATCAGCCTTCTGATCTTCTGAACTCTGACCAGAATCTCCCAGACAGAACACCCGAAGGTGTTCTAGCACATCTCTTTCAGGCAACATCTCCAAACCTTTCCAAACTCTTCCCACAAGCCATTTCCAAAGGTTCTTGAACTACATGGTCAGGTGTAGTCACAGAAATGACCCCACTCTGCTGGTACCAAATTCTGTCTTGGTTACTTTTCTCTCATTGCTGAGACAAAATACCCAACACCCAAAATGAAGGAAGGAAAGGTTTATTTAGCTTACACTTTGTGGAGGTTTCAGCGCATACTTGGCTGGTTCTGAGGCAAAGTGGCACAAGGCAGAGGGCAAGCGTTTATGGCAGCAGAGCACAGCAAAAACCACAAGAGCAAAAGGGAGGAATGGCTGCAAAGCAGCCTCTTTCCTTCCCTTACATTGTAAGCAGGGTACCCCACCCAGGGGCTGTGTGGCACTCACATAATCTCCACGCCCTCTTCTTCCACAGGCTCAGGATGTACACAAAGTAAGCACTTTGGCTTCCTGTTGAGTCACTCAGCCAAACCTCTAGACTCCCCAAATTTACACAATGTATCAACCATAACAGCCAGACTCCTGACTCTTCCTCTTCTGTGGTCCAAATGAATGAGGTACAACTTTCTGTGCATTGCTTTCCATTCCATATCATTAGTACCCCTTTACCTATCTCCACACTCTTGGAGGACTTGTATTTGCACCACCTGGGACAATAGAGGGGCAGATGACCTCTCTTGAATGAGTGGGGGGAGTGACAAAGCCCAGTAGAGGGTACATAGTGGTGTCTTCAAAATATTTATGTGATTCAGTTTCAGAGTCCACACAAAATACAGAAAATACGTAAGCGTCACTGTCAGAAAACCAACTCCAGTTAGTAAGAAGGTAATCCATCTTTCGCTTTACCAGTGTGAGTGTACAAACCAATGCCACTTTGCCTTGGTATTCTAAGGAAAATGAGTGGTAGATTTCTGACTGTCCAGATTAGTAAGAAGTTTAGGGTTTCTTCAGGGTTCCTCTTTACAAATCGTTCTAAAACTCCATGGGTTAGTCTCCTATTTGCTCACCTTTTGCTCTTTTTGCTCCTGACTAAACTCAGAAATACCCCTAGAGGTCAATCTCCCGGGTACAAACACTGGGAAGCACTAACTCTAGGTTTCCTGTGGCAAATTCAGTAACAGAACTGAGTTGCTTTTTACTGAGTGGTGCAAACTTGCCCAGATCATCCACCTCTATGTCCTCAATTGCTTTCAGCCTAAGGAGCATGGGTGTTACAGTGCAACACTCATTCAGGGCTGTTCTCCAACCCAAATGGCTGGCATCCAAGTGTTACCGTGCTGATAGGGCAGAGCCTTCCCTGCTGTTAGCAGTGTTTCTCCAGTGTTCAGAGTAGGGCCTGGACAGCCAAGTGAGAAAGCAGCAATGGTAGCATAGTCACACACAGTGCCCAAACTGTGTTCCTTTTCCCCAGTCTTGGAAGTCAATTCATTTGTCATCTTGGAAGGCTCGATTTTTACTCCTCTCAACACTTGCTGATGGGGCTGGACTTCAGACACAGTCCTCGAAACTATGTATCTTTCATGAAGAATAAAAACCTTTCCATGGAGAGCTGAGATTCCTAATAAGTTTCCATAATGCAAGGCTTTTCTGTACTAGGAAAGTGAATCTCAGTGGAACTCAGGATTACAAGAAGAAGGGGTGAGAAGCTATCTTTCTGGAACCCAAAGCCAGGCATGTTGAAAGCCACTGATATGCAGGGATCTACTTGGAGAAGAGAAGGCTAGTAGAAAGCTTCCCTGGGAACAACTGAGGCAAAGGAGATCAGAGAGAAAGCAGGGAGAAGAGAAGCTCCTTAAAACTTTGCAGTTATAAAGGAAGATGCCAACTCTCTTTCTAGACACGATCACCTTCATGAGCCCATCAGTGAGATGGCTGTGTGCCTGGGACCTGTCACTTTTTCCCATTATTAGAAACACTTGACTATCACCCAAATGTGACGTGTCTTTTTTCCTATCATTTTCAATTTGCAGCAAAAAATCTCTAACTTCTGGGAATTACAAAAAATACCTACAACAGCAATAACTTAGTTTTAAGTGTGACATTTTCAGGCATGGGTATAATTCACAAAATTTGTGTATTTATTTCTTCATATTCTGCAGCAACAGTTAATGTTCAAATTAGGTCATACAGGAAATTAAAGATCTCATAAAGATCTGATTTTAAAAATGAGGAATTGTTTTTAGTTCCTATTTTGTAAATAAAAAGACTAAGAATCCAAGTGACTGCATATTCATAGTCACATGGCTGATAAATTGTAGGCACAGAACTTAAATTCAGGTCTGTGTGATCCTAACCTGTCATCTTTTCTACAATGTAGCCATCCTGTATGTAAGCATTACAGAATAAAAACAGATTGATATATTTCAGGAAAGCTTTAACTATATAAGTAGATAAAAATAATTTTTCCCGATAATTACAAATTTAACTTATCATGTTATTATAGTCACCAACGGTCCTATTTTAATTATCACTAGACAGAACCTAAAGACAAACCAAAATTTCAGTAATGACAAAGGTTTGAAGCTAGAACATTTTATCAACAAAAGAAGTGTCATCTCAATCTCCTGGTAGAGGAAGTAGGTAGAAATCCTGAAGACATAGGTGTAAGCAGAGAATTCATGAACAAAAACCAAACTGCACAGGAAATGCTTCAAAGAATCAACAATTGGGACCTCATTTTATTGCAAAGCCTTTGCACATCAAAAGAAATCAACGACAGAGTGAAAAGACAACTCATAGATTGCAAAAAAATTAGCCAATTGTTCCTTAAATAGAAGACTTCTTTTTAGAACATATAAAGAACTGAAAAATATCAGAGCCTCCAAATTCAAAGACCCAATCCAAAAATGGGCATCTAAGATGAATACACACTTCTCATATGAAGAAATACAAATGGCACACAATGAAAGTATATGAAAAAATGTTTAAGATCACTGGTCATTTGAGAGATGCAAATTAAAACAGCGCTGAGATTCCTTCTCACTCCAGAATGAATGGCTACCATCAAAAAATCAATCCATAATAAATGCTGTCGAGGCTCTGGTGAAAAAGAAACACTTTCCCACTATTGGTGGGAGTACAGATTGGTGCAGCCATTGTGAAGATCAGTGTGGAGAGTCCTCAAAAAGTTTGGCTTAACCCAGCTATTTAACCCGTTTAACCCAGCTATTTCTCTTCTGGGTATCTTCCCAAGAAGAATTAAAAACATCATGCCACAGCGATATATGTGTATCCATTTTTATAGCAGCACAGTTTGTAATAGCTAGATCCTGGAAGCAACCCAAATGCCTATCAACTAAGGAATGATTAAAAAAATGTGGTATTTTTATATGATGGAGTACTATTCAGCCATAGAAATGATAAACTTGAGACTTTTAAAATGGATGCAACCTGAGACCATACTCATTAGTGAAATAAATCAGACTCACATGTATAAACACTGTATTGTCTCCCTGGTGTGAGAAACTGAAAGAGTAAATAAGGTCTAGAATGTACAACAGACATTGTGAAATGGGATGAGATTGTTCAAAAGGAAAAAGGAACTAGGATGGGGGAAAGGAAGGAAGGGAAAAGAGAGAAACAGTGCAATTTAGCTGTACTATTAGCATCTCATAGTTCATAGAAAAGGAAGACTTGTGCTTATATCGACTGGAGAATTTTTTATGCCCATATCTTATACTCTGAGTAATTAAAGATAATGATTAACTATTGTTATTCTATCATCTTGTTATGAAACTTGTTTTACCTTTTTTCCATAAAATAAAAAACAAAAGAGCTGTAAGAAGAGGAAAACATAAACTAAGCATCTCAAAACGTACACAGTAGATAAAACTGAATAAAAAAGGTAAAACGAGAATTTTTTTGTAATTTCTCTGAAACGATTAATCATATGCTGATGTGTATCAAGCACCTATCTGCGCTGGTTGCCATGCTCATCCATGCACATGGACAGCCGTGGTGAGTTCCTCACTGGAATTTTATGCATTAGGAATACCCTTCACCATCAGAGGTGGTGAAACTGGAACTTTGCTGTTGAATCTGATGTAGTGTCATGCACTGGTGTATACTGGGCCCAGGATTTGAGTCCAGAGTCTTCTCTCTCTGTCAAATTTCACCAAAGGAACTTACCTGCAACAGAAGCAGCTGGTAATACAGTATTTATCCTTCAAATATGATTTTTTCCACAGTGAGATTTTCTTTCTATGATCAACCCTGTAGCACCAGGATAAATGCTTACAATGAAGTAGGAATGTTCATATCATGAATAGCTATTCCTGTAACATTTTTTTCACTGGCAATTGAAGGACTATAAATTTTGTGCATGTAATGGAAGCTGGTGCACAGGTCTTGGTTTTGAGAAAAAGGCAGGTCAGACATAGTACGTGATACTATTCATTGACTGAAACAGAAGACTCAGGAATGGTGGCCAGAAACTTTTCAAAGAAGGAAAAGTACCCGGATGATTTCCATATCAAAGACACGGGTGGAAATTCAATAACTCTTTTTCTTTTTGGGAAAGAATGAATGTAGCTTTTGTCAGCTGGTAAAAGTCTGGGTGAGAGAGAATGAATTTCCTGTGATCCCTCTCGGCAGCTTTGCTTCCACGTCCTGTTGGACCTATCAGATGATATCACTGGCTTCCATGGCAAAGCAACAAGGGGCTCAGGAGAGTTGCATGGTGCACTTGGGACACGGTGTTTTCTAAACTTGGGTGCATGACTGAGGCAGAAGCGAGGTTCTCAGCTTGGGATGCATTTTGTTGTATGATCAGGGAGAGGTTGAAACCTATGCTGTGGAAGTGCCAAAGTTGCTAAGGCAAAACAGTGGGATAGGAAGCCACATACCAGGGCTCAAGTACGTGCATAAGCTTACATATGTGACTGTGTCAGTTTGTATACAAGTTCCCACCCTTTGAGGATATTGATATTGAAAAGGCTTTTTCCTTAAAAAAAAAAAATGAAGATTTGATGTGTTAGTGTTTGCAAAGCAGTCAAAACAGTAAGCAGTTCCTTTCAGCACTTCCTCTCCCTGTTTCTCTCTCCAGGCCAACCCAATTCTCGGTGCCCTAGTTTATCAAAAAGGAGTAAATCTTTTGCAGTAGACTTACTCTCAACTACTGGCCAGCCATAGTTTCTCATTCTGCCTTTCTTCCAGGGATACCTCTTACTAATTTTGCCAGGAATAACACAATGATCATATTTGTTCACTCAAGGGTCTTTCTTTCCTTGATCATGTACCCAGATACAGGGTGTATATTATAGTCTGACACTCTAAATTTTGCAACACATATATTTATTAGAGCTAGCATTTATTAGGCACTTGCTATATGCTAGGCAGGGTGTTAAGTAATCTAAATAAATTAATGGTAAAATGAGTGGTCTCATTTCCTCTTTAACTTTGGCAAAACTAAAGCTAGGTTGATTAAAAGTCACTTGGGGTCACAGATCTAGGAAATAGCAGAGCAGGAGTTCAAATATAGGTTGATATCTCTCTATATTTCACACTCTAAAACCATGTCGCATTTGTCTTGTTCACTGGTGAAAGACTGAAGTCCCGATCTAAGCTGGCAGTCTCATAAATACAATCCATGGTTCACAGAGAGCCTAATGAAAGGTATGTTTTGTGGGTGGATGTAGGCCATAAGAACTACTATAAACCACTCAAAGTCTGTTTGTCCTAGATCTGAGTTCAAGAGTGAGACCAACCAAAAGCAGGCCTTTGTTCCTGTAAAACAGCCTTGGACAGAGTACAGATTCACAAAACGTGGGGAACAAGAGCGCTTTAATGCTACTGCTTGTCCCTTCTGCATGTAGCAAGAGAGGAGAAGGGGCAGTGGTAGTAGTAAAGGGCTATTATCTCTCACCTACTTACAGACTAATACTGCACAAAGTAATGAGACCAGGAGTGCGCCCCACGCAGTGGAAAGAAGGATGGAATTGTTCGGATTCCTTGCAGGTCTTGAAGGAAACTGGGAAGATCTCATCAGTCTACATTCTGCTACAGGAATTGCAGGAAGAGCAACTTTTCCTGCCTTGCTGGCATCTTCTAGGACCCTTGGGGTATTGTTAAAGAATTATAAAGTTAATTTTCTTTTTTTTGTACCAAAAATCAAACTCAGGACCTTGCGCTTGCCATGCAGGTACTTGTACCGCTGAGCTATCTCTCTGGCCCCAAAATTTAAAAATTTAAATTATGAAATGCTCTAGACATATGCAAAAATAGACTGCAATGAATCTGAAAGTATTCATCACCCTGCTAGAACAGTGACAAGTTCTTTGTTGACCTGTGCCCTTGCTATATTAGATTAAATATAATATAATATTGAATTTTAATAACATTTAGGGTTAAGATGCAGCAACCCATGTCTCCCTCCTACCAAGAGGTCTGGAAAGTTTCCTTAGTTACCCAGTCTGAGTGATGGTTCTGGATGGATCTTGGTCACAACTGAGAAAGCTCCACCTTTTCTGGCCCCTTCAGAAACAAAGATTCTCTGCCTTTCAGTGCTATGATTGAAGTTTTCATGGCCTTTTGGGGCTTAGTAATTTTTCCAAAATTTCTTATGATCCGCATTTACTTAGACAGCCATTCAAATCATTGACTTTCCTCAACTGAGACTGAAAATTGGATGCGGGGCCCCTCTGTAGAATGCCTACCAAGACCACTTCTCTCCTGAAGTTTTCTTTTTCTGTTCTTTTTTTTTTTGCTGGCCAGGCGAATAGAAGGATAGAGATATTACTGGAGGGAAGTCCTGTTCTTTTTCACAAAGCCTTCCTGAGCATCCTATCTATCTCAGAGTTCACACAGTCCCCAGGCTGATGGAAGAGTCTCCCCAGCTACTTTTGTATGTACCCTATCTCTCCCCCATGGCAAGGAATTTGAGACGTAGATTCTCTACAAATTGGGTGGGAAGTACTTGGGGAAAGGTATATTGCAAAAATAATAACTTGCTGAAGATCAGTGGGAAGTTCTGTTGCAGAAAAGAATTAAAGCCAGTGCAACCACCTTCGTAGTCTAGTAAGGTGTCAGATGTGGGATGTTTTGTTTTATTTTGTTTTTTGGTACCAGAAATTGAACTCAGGACCTTGCACTTGCCAGGCAGGCACTTGTGCCACTGAGCTATATCCCCAGCCCTGGGCTGTTGAGTAGCTAGACCCGAACTGTAATCTCTTTCATAATTTGGGATATTTAAGGTCTCCTCCTCAGATTCCCCATTTGTATAGTGGGGATGATGACACTCAGTTAAATGTGTCATTCTCAGAACATGAAATAATATGGGAATCTTAGTGCTTGTTACAGATTAAACACCTAAATAACACTGGGTACTATTCCTATTGTGTCTGGACCTCAAATGGGTCTTCGGAGGTGTGTGTACATCTTCTGTAGGCAAACAGGGATTTGTGGCAAGGAGAGTAAGAAAATATATTCAGCAGGGACCATAATCAAATTTCTTTTTATTATCCCCTAGCATTACCAGCTACGACATAGAATGTTAATTAATGATGGAAAACTGTTTTCTGTTTCCTTTTTCATATAAGTAGGTCTTTCCCTTGCTACAAACAAAATGTTTTGTAGAAAATATTTAGAATGTTCACACAAATAAGATAAAAGAAATTAAAAGTAATCATGAAGTCATATTCAAAATATAATTTATAAGGCCAAGCATGGTTGCACACACCTATAGCCCCAGCACTTGGGCGGCTAAGGCAGGAGGATCGTTGCGAGTCCAAGACCAGCCTGGGCTACAGAGTGAGCTCAAGGCCAGCCTGAACTGCATAGTAAGACCCTGTCTCAAAAAGATAAAAAAAAGGATATAATTTATTGTAGGTTGATTATTTTGAATTGTGGTAAAATACACATAACACAGAAATTTCTGTTTTAACCATTTTAACTCATTTTATCTTGCAAAATTTAAACTTAATCCAATTAAATAACAACTCATTCCCTTTTCCTTGCAGTTCCTGGCAACTACTGTCCTATTTCCTGTCTATGAATTTGACTCCTTTGGTACCATATGTAAGTGGAGGCATGTAACATTTGTCTTTCTGTGTTAGGAGTATTTCACTTTAATATTCTTTTCTGGGGGAGGGTACCAGGAATCAAACTCAGGACCACATAGCTGCTGAGCGAAATCCCTGACCCCTTATAATATTCTTATAATATGTGTTTTAAAAAATCTGTTCTTGTGTAGAAATGCTTAGGTCTGCTATTGTTTAATTAGCTATTTTTCTCTGCAGTAAGACAGCTAGGAACTTATCTTTAAAAATCATTATAAATAAATCTGCAATTATTACCTTTATAGTAAGTCTTTTGACACATCCATTGTTAGTTCTTTAGGAGATTTTTATAAATCCTGACACATTTCCCTTTAGAAAAGACATGAGAATTTTTATTCCTAATAGTATAAATTGGTTTTCTTTCTTTTCTTTCTTTTTTCTTTTCTTTTCTTTTCTTCTTTCTTTCTTTCTTTCTTTCTTTCTTTCTTTCTTTCTTTCTTTCCTTCTTTTCCTTTCTTCTTCCTTTCTCCTTTTTCCTCCTTCCTTCTTTCTTTTCTTTCCCACTCAAATTAGAGCCATTTTTGACTCCTCATGTCTTGCCTTAAACCCCAGTGAAGCACAGATGTCTCAGTAGATGTACTAAAGGCTCCTTGCTCTAAGGACAGGGAATTGACTGAGAACTTCATGGCTCATGGTTTAGGATCGTTGACTTACTCCTACTTAACCATAAAAACCCAGTCTTCTGGTTTAGGATTTCCTCAGTCTTTGAAGATGCTGAGAATCCTATTATGTAATGGCCTATGGATATAGCTTACACTTTCTGAATCAACTTTTGTCCTTTAAATTTGATTCCCAACAGTATTGTTGTCAGGAAAACTCAGCACAGAATTTGACTGAAGTTAAAATGGCAGCGTGAAGAAAAACAATGTCTACTTTAGCATGTTGCACCTTTTGAAAAGAACCAGTGCTCAAAACTTGATCTAAATTATGTTTCAATCACTTCATTAAGAAAATCAGAGTATGTGAGTACTGATTTTCTATGGTTAGAAGTTATTTTTTGTTATGGCATGGTATAATATTTTCAAATACACATACAGGAATTGTATTATCTTGGTTAAATATGAAATGCAAATTTATCACCTCCTTAGCAGGTTTGCTCATTATGTCATTCCCTGAATAACCAGTTTAGAGATTTAACAAAGGAATAAAAATTCAACAGACTCAAAGAGGAATATTACTTCTGGACATTACTTTTGGAGGTTGGATTGACGGGGTTGCTGTAAAGCAAACTCAGTGATGTGAAAGAGAGACACGGGACAGTTTTGAGTACTCCTTGAGGAAAACTCCAACTCATACCCAAATTATGCTTCTTTGTGTTCCTGCACTCTCTCTGTCTCTCTGTCTCTCTCTCTCTCTCACACACACACACGCGCGCGCACGCGCAAGAAGAAAGCTCAAGAGGCATTGGCTAAGAAGCAGTTTTTTACCTGTTCGTACTTTGGGTTTCTGTAAGAGTAGGTATGGGTTTGTTTTCAGATGGCATAACTCTGAGCAGTGCTTCAGTCTTCCGTGATAACTGGGGATTTCTTTCCCTTTGGCTTTTGTCTGTCAGCACTTTCTTACTTTTGAAATTTCATGTGACTTTTTCTCATATCTTCCTCTTTTCATTTTTTGTCACGTATTCCGTGGCATCAGCAGCCCCTGACTAATGACTAAAGCCAAATGAAGGAAAATCCTGGCTTGACTGAGGCACTGAAGTGAGGGCAGTAATGGCGGGTACCTGGAGAAGGCTCTTTCACGAGACCTTCGAGCTTGTGCTCTCAGTAATAATACTCTGCTCCTATGAAGTGAAACCTGGCTGGTAAAATGGTGGCTGGGGGGGAGACACAATGTTCTTTTTATGCACAAAACACAGACATACTATTTGTCTATGGTTTTATGTCATGAAAGAGGATAATTTAAAAAATCCAACAGGCTCCATGGATAGAAAACAATAATGAAAAATGGTCTAGAGGTTGTGACTGAGAGGAAAATATGCCTTAAAATGACCAAGTTTTACATCCTCTCTTTACAAAAAGGGACACATTCATCTTTAAAAGGAGACCTGTAATGTTTTTGCTTTATAGTAAAGGGTTTATACTAAGATTCTGTTGCTTTCTTTTCTACTTTCATCCTTCTAGGATTTCCAGCACAGTGACCGACAGAGAGCGAAGGTCTAAAGCAGAAATGACAGGCTTTCTGTTTTTGTGAAAACTTAAATGGCTTCAAAATGGTGACCAATTGAATTGGACAAGGAAGAAATAATCCTAGATGAAGAATTTTGTGTCAGAAATTGACTGTCGGGTTAATAATATCCCTAGTTATTGTGGGCTGATCAGGTCCACAATTTCCTGAATGAGTGTACGGCAAAGGCTAAATAAAAAGAGAAGAATGGAATGATTTCAGGGCTCCAGGAGGATCAGAGCCCTCTCACAGAATTCAATATTCTTTCAGGGCTAAGACCAAGACCTTCTCTGGGTATCCCATATTTATTTGGTTTGCTTATCAGAAGAAGGAAGTAGAGTACTCAAGAAGGGCAGAACCATTCAAGGACTTCTTCAAGTAAGAGGTTAAGTTAATCCACCCAGGAGTGAGATGCCTGAGGCTACCATCTTTATCTAGTTGAGGTTGGATGCAGGTGTCCTTGGCTGGGATCTTGTCTTATCTTTTGAGGCTTTCCAGCTTCATCTGCCATTACAGGTCTCAGTAGGGATTACGAACTCACAGGGGATCACTTACTATGAGTCTGACACATATTTCCAGGCAAGCAGCCTAGGCTTTGGACAGATTCAGAATTAAACATGAAAAGCCAATTGGTTAATGTAAGTCCTGCTCAGGGCTGCTTTGTAGTGATCTCCATCAACTGACAGACTGGATAACAGTCTTGTTGAGGAGAGGTCATCTCAGGATTCTCAGAAAGACTTGAGAGGAACTGTGGAAGACAGTTACTTGAAAAAATGGCTGAAATTCTCCCTGTAGCTGACTCATCTACAATGGAACTTTGTAGTATCTACAATCAAAGGGCAGCCCCAGCTCTCTGATCCTTGGAAACTGATCTCCAAAGGCCTGTGCATGTGTAGAGGAGAGAGCCTCTTTTCACTCACCTCCCCCAATCTTAGTTTTTATGAGGCATCTTCAGAACCTGATTAACACAAGTCAGATTAATAATAGGAAAGCATAAAAGTTTTAATAATTTTACATACATATGGACAAATCCAGAAATGGACAAATCAAGATATTCTTATACTTTTTAGCTAAAGAATAAATTTGTGAAGAAATGATAGGACAAAGAGCTCTCTTGAACAGAGAGTAATTTCTAGGGAAGTCTCTCAGAGGTACTGGGGAGAATAGGAAGCTGTGTAGTGGAACAGTGACTTGAGCAAACTGACCTATTCAGGTCCACTGTAACCCAACTACCAGCTACTGGTGAAGAAGGTTATTTTCTCCCCCTGGCACAGTGAAGGCACAGCTTTCAAAAGAATCTTTATGGCTTACTGTAGGTAGGAGAAGACAGGGCAAGCAGTCCTGTTTGCAGGTATATTTTCTTAAGTGATTTCAGCTTGAAATAATCAGTATCCCAATTTGGCACAATTCAGGATGATACATTCTGACCTCCTTTACATACTTTTGCTTCCCTGAAGGACCACGGTCTCCTGTCAACCTTTGTTAGTTTGATGGGGAAAGAAAGCAAGCAGAGGAGAGACCTGCCATCTCTAGTGAGGCAGTGCTACATCATCAAGCACTCAGATGACCCAGAACTTCACCAGAGACACATGATGAACCTGAGCCTAAACTGCTCAGTTGAGCTCAGCTGAAAATGCTGGACTGCAGAACTGTTAACCAAATAACTGTTTGGTGTTTTCAGTCAGTAAATTCCAGTGGCTTGTCCATGCAGTAACAGTTAGCTAGTACAGGCAAGTCAAATGCTGCTTTAGTAGGTGTGGGTAGGGGCTAAACAAACAGCCCTGCAAAAAAAAAAAAAAAAAAAAAAAAAAAAAAAAAAAAAACAGACCCACCACACAATCCCCACAAAACCCCCACACAACAATGAAACAAAAAACCAAACTAAAACAAAAACCAAAAAAAAAGATAGAATTCTCCACATGATAAAATTTACACATCAATTGGTATAGACTGTGGTACTCAGTTGTTTGCACAGAAACCAGACTAGATATTGTTCTCAAGACCTTTTATTTACAAATGTAAGTAACACTTCAATCAGCAGACTTGGAGTAAAGCAGACTATTGTCTATAACGTGCATGGTTTTCAACCCATCAGTTCCTTAAGAGGAAAGGCTCAGTCTTCTGAGAGGAAATTCTGCCCACAGTCTGGCTTCAGACTCAGAACACAACATTAACTCTTGTCAACATTTCCCACCATTTGGAGGCCATGTAAATTTCTGTCCTGCCAGCCCAGAGCAACTGTTTTCCCAGCTTCTTTTTTGACCATGATACCCTTTCTTTAAATGAACATTTGCACACATTTGAGTTTTAATGAGGAGAACAGTGGAGTGGCTGGGATGAGGTGTGACAACAGGCCCACAGCCTTGTCCTTTTCAGTCATCAGGGAAGTTCTAGGGCAAACCTTGGGGAGCTGCTGAATGCCCTGAGGCTCAGGGTCAGAAAGGCCAAGTCTCTAAACTTTCTTGGATCTCAGCTTTCTCTAGAAAAGAACGAAATTCTGAAACTGGATGATAGCAAAGGATGCCTTCAGCCTACCTGCTCTGTGAGTTTATGATTACCTTCTTCTAATAATAATGCTAATACTCATTGGCATCTCCTATTTATTTAACATTTTGTCAGTCAGTATTAGCTCAGTTACCATAGCCACCCTGAGGAACAGGAGTACTATGCTCATTTTATAGACGAAGAAACTGAAGTTCAAAGAAATTAAATAGTAATCAGGTGACAGAATCAGAGGGTGAAGCCGGGTCTATGTGATTCCAGAGACAATCCTTTTGCTACTGGACCTACTGTTCCTCATAAAGCAAGGTATTCATTCAGAAGGGCCCTGGAAAATGTCCTTGATCCCTTTTAGGAGCTTAGTTTTAGAGTTTTGATCCTTGAGTGCTCCTTGAGATATTTGGTTGCTCACATACCTTCCACTCCTTTGTCTTTCAAATTCTACTTGGTTAGAAAGTCTTAAGATATTCAAATATGGACCTGTGGCATCCATGGGACACTTGGGCCTGTGGGTTGTCCAGTGATCAACTCCACAGTGGTGAATTCCATGCATTGGTTCAGCCACTATCAAGGTGGCTCTGTATTTTTTTCCTTCTGCGTGGGATAGCAGAAGTCCCAGTCAAACAACAGACCTGATCTTGCACAAGCCAAAAGTCTGGAATAGGGGATTCAACATGGCTGACTAGAGGAGGAGCCATATCATAGGAACTGAGGAAAGATCCATTGAGAAGGAATGATCTGGAAGATCCAACATGGCTGACTAGAGGAGGAGCCATGTTGGAGAGACTCAGAAAAAATATCAACAAGAAATACAGAGACGAGAATTTATCATAAAAGGAAAGAGACGTAAGAGATGGATTAACCAAACATGATGTGGTGGCCGTGTATGAATTCTGCTTTGAAGAGTCCAACCCAAAGAACACTATATTTCGGGATAACTGTAAAACATTCCCCAGGGAAAAAGGAACTGCACGGGGATTGAGAGAATCAGTGGCAGTTGGAACCTGCAAGGAAAATGTGGGGTACTGCTCCCCAAGTGGCCTTCCACAGTACACAGTTGGTGAGTGACCTTGGTGCAGTGCCTGCCACCAACACTGTGGAACAACAGCTGGCAGGGGCACAGTTTTAGGGAAAGGTGGCATTTGTTTTTTTTTTTTTTTTTTTTAATTTTTTTTTAAATTTTATTTTAAAGACAAAAGAATGGAGACATATGAACCAGAAAAGCCATAAACAATACAGAAAATACAAAGTTATACAGAATATAGTAGGGAATTAGAACTGGATGTTGTATTACATAGTTATCTTCACATTAGTTAACACAAAAACATTAAAGGAAATACCAAATTAT
>PVLD010001839.1:0-186126 GCA_004027595.1 Dinomys branickii
TCAGGAAAAACCGGTTAGAGCGCGCACTTAACTCACCCTGTGATCGTGCAGACAGGAGTGCCGTTCAGATGTTTTTCCCTGGATGGAGATTTTCCCCGACTCAGAAATCCCGCCGGCCGGTCGCTGTTGCTCCAGTTCGCGCAGCGCTGGCTGTGGGGGTGGGGTTCTGAGCGGGATCCCGGAGCGCTGCCCGGTTTGGTGCATTTTGTCCCAGTAGCGCGTTCTCTGTCGGGTTCAGGAGCTGAAGCCGTTCTTCCCTCCGTACTCGCTCTCTCGGCTGGTCGTCTTCTTCTCGGAAGTCCTTATTTCTGTCTTCATATTGCTATATTTCATTGTTTGGGTGGTAATCCTCTGGGAGGTTCTCTCTCTGCTGCCTACCCGGTCGCCATCTTCCCGGAAGTCCCCTCGAAATACTCATTTTGAATGAAGCACTAGATCTAATGACTGGTGAATCCGCCGTTTGAAGTTTAAATATAGTTTAAAAATAACTTTAATGAGTTTCATCAACCAGAATATCAATTTATACTTTTAAAACATCACCTTTTCAAAACATTCCTCATGAGAAATCTTAATCTAACAATTACCAGTTATCTACTTCACCACTTAATACATTTTTGTTTACAATGTCACTGTCAGCTAACCTTGAAGACATCTTAATGATGGATCATTGATCTTTGCCCAGTTTTCCTTAATTATAGAAGCGTATCATTTAGAAAGAAATAGTTTATAGTAAAGTATTTTTTTATATGCTTCTACTGTTTGTTTCTGTACTGGATGGAGCCCTGGATTCTGAATATTGGAAGAGAAGCTAAAACATAGCAGGAATCCCAAAGCGCTAAAACATAGCAGGAATCCCAAAGCACAACTGACATTGCTAACGTGGAAGGAAGTTTTTAGCAAGTACCCTGCAGGCCTGTAGCCAGAGTGGAGCTTGTGATTGAGAACTGGCTGTGGTTAGGGTGTGCATGAGCCCTGAACATTAGAATAAGGTGCATGGTTAAACCAAGACTTGGGGTCAGCAGCCTGTATAGCCAAAACTGGAGAAAGCCATGAGAAACTAGCAGAAAACAGGATGCACACCTTACAGCCAGGACCCACCTATCGGGAGAAACAGGAGATGGGTGTTTTGCCTGACTAGAGGGCCTAATCCAAATCTTTAAAAAGAAAGTCTTGATAAAAATATTATTGATTATGACTTGCACATTCCTGAAGTCATTTTCTCGAAATTGGGGAGGCTGTGACACAGCAAGTGATCCCCTGAGAGCCACAGTGGTCACCTGGGTATTCGGAGATCATAAGGAGACCAGTGGAATTCTAAGTGGACTTGGTGTATCATTCTCAGCGTGGAGCACGGCTTTACTGAGTCAGTCACAAAATAAATGCTGAGTATTGAGAAGTAGAATGCAAAATTTGCATTAACTTTTTAGAAAAAAATAAGATTGTTAGAAGTTACTTTAAACCAAGCCCCCAGATTTCCCCTGGAGTAGCTTCTTACTTTTTAGTGGGCAAAAATCTTCTCCCAGGCCTTGGGGTACTTACCAGGGAGAAAGAGACTTGTGAAACTTTGTTTTATATCATTGCATCTATTTATGTAGCAGCTTACACTGTTTGCTACTTGATTTTTCTGTACCAGAATATAGAAGGTGTTCGTGTCAGTTCCCACATAAACAAGTAAAGGCTGGTTTTTCAAATACAGAACTGAATGGTGGCCCTCATGGGACACACACCTAACTTTTAAGCCTTTCACTTATATTCATTTGACCTGAACAGAATTGTTTATTAGTACTTGTTTCTTTTTTTTTTAACTTATTGCAAAGTAACCTCTTAACAAAACAAGATTAGCGAAAAAATTTAAAAATTAAGTTACTGAAAAGGCATTTAGGTTAAGTCAACCTAATACTAAATTAGATTGCTTTGATGGATTTTGATAAGCATTAACAACTATTCATTTGGTTTTGATAAGAATAGCCTTGGACTCTTTTTTACCTTAAGTATACTACAAATTTGGCCACTTTAGAGCTGATCTTTCATCTGTGTTAGGAAATAACAACCAAAATACTTTAAAATGCTGTCTGCTGCATTTCTGATTGTTTTACTTAACATTAGCTTCTTCTTTATTACTATTTCTAAGGCCAAGGGCTTAGCATTTTATTAAAAGTACTTGAGTAGAATGAGGACTCAAATAGAAAGGTTTTCAAGTAGAAATGTAAAATAGCCTTTGTTACTTTAGTAAAAAACATTGCTGTTTTCTGATTTTATATTATTAAACACATTTTAGGGCCAGGGATATAGCTCAGTTGCACAGCACCAATGTGGCAAGCGAGTTCAATTGCCAGTACAAACCCCCCCCCAAAAACCATTTTAATTTCTTTTATGAAATAATTATTAGATTTTTCATTTCTGAACTATGATTTTAGAGGTTGCTACCACTGTTGCTTTATCATTATGTTTTACCTATGTGTTACTGAGTGAGTTACCCAACGACATCAGACAGTATTCAGAAGTGAGGAGGATGTTGTTCTTCTTTTGAGAAGCTTTCAACTGGGTTATAAACACAGTGCATTTTTTATTTAAAATGGAACTCTAAGCACCACAAAAGAATATGTAAGTGACTCCATAAGCTCCTTGAAGAGGATATGATGTTTCATGTGGCTTATAAATCATAATATCTAGCACAGGGCTGGATTCATAGACCAACATATAGCTTACTAATTGAAATTTCCATGTAACTTTGTAAGTATTCACTTAACAATTTCACTTTTATGTATATATTGTCAGTAATCTAATGAAAAGTAAAGATTCCATGTTGTACTCTTTCTATTAGCTAAAACAGCAAAAAATTCTTGTTTTATACAATTAAACATTGGTTTAAGCCCATAAGTACATTTGAATAAGTTAGATTAAGTTCCAACCATTGAAAAGTGCATGCATTCTACATTGTTAAACACATCACTTGTATATTAGCAAAAATCTGTAGGCACTTTAGCCCATGGTAAATATCAGTGTGAATGCTTATAAATTCAGATCTTGCTACATGAGGGCACTCAGGGAAGTTGAAGGGTCCTCACTTTCCTGACCATAATGCATTTGATACTGTCCTTGTAATTCCATCTCTCTTGATTCTAGTAGTTAGAATTTTTCTATGTTTTATGCCTTTCTTTGTTAGTCTCCTTTCCTGTACTTTGATGTTACCAGTAGTTACAACCTCTCTTCTGGACTCCAGCCTACAATTCTTGTCTGTCAGATATTTCTACCTAGATGTCCAACTGGCAAAGCAAACTGAACACATTCAAAAGGGAATCAGCTGTGCAATAATAGAATACAGCAAGGAATCAGAGACAGAAGACCTAGGTACAAACTGTGTAGTCTTGAAACAACGGTATAGTTCATCTGAACTGTATCTTAGACTTTTCTCATTGCTGAGGCAAAATACTTGACCAAGTTAAAGGAGGAAAGCTTTGTGTAGCAGGGTGGCATAGGAGAGGGACGTTTGCAGAGGGGATACAGTTGATGGTGGGCAGGCAGGAGACAGCAAAGTAGCAAGCCATGGCAACGAGCAGAAAGGGGCCCCTTTATATCTGTCCCTTATATTCTATGCAAGCTACCTGCTCCTCAGGTAAGTAGCACTCGCAGCAAGGGTGGGGTATCCTTAATCCTAGCATGGCACCATAAATCCCAGCATCACATCCTTAATCCCTTCATCACACACCCTAGATCCAGCCTCCTCCAAAAAGCCTCACTTATGACTGCATGAGGATCTAGACACAAGCCATGACAATCTGAAAGATGAGAAAATAATCTACCACAAAATGTTACTGGGAGGTGTCTTAGTTACTTTTTCATTGCTGAGATAAAATACCCAACACCGAAAGTTAAAGAGGCAAAGGTTTATTTGGCTCACAGTTGTAGGGGTTTCAGTCCATAGCTGGCTGCTTCTAGGCAGGGTGCCACAGCAGATGGGCGAAACAGAGGAGAAATAGTCCAAGGCAAACAGGCAGGCAAGAGCGCATCACCTCATTCCGTCCTAGACTACCTGCCCTAGGGTGGGTGCACCCACACCTTTAATCCTAGCCAGAACTATGGCAAACCAATCAGCGGACTGATCTACTCATCACACACCCTTGATTCCAGCCCCACACACACGAGATCCAGCTCCCTCTGAAAAGCCTACCCCTCACGACTGCATGAGGCAGTTGGGCCTATCTAGGCACAAACTATAAGAGTAGGTTAAGATAAGACCATGTGAAAATACTTTACCTTGAATTTTTATGTTTTTGTTCTGTTTGGATTTTGATAGCTTCCTGGTTATCCATTCTCACCAATATCAAAGCTATGCCTGACTCTGTGCTCTCCCTCACCCTCGCCAAGCAGCCCCGCGGTGCCGAGAGCCAGCTGCCAAAGCCAGCTCTTGCCGCATCACCTGTTGCAATGCCTGCATATAGCAGATGCACACTGTTCTTTACTCAGTAAATATACGAGTCTTGCTGGCATGTTTCCTTCACAGAAAGCCCTCACTTAATAACAAAACCAAACGAAAGCCTTTAGTTGTTGTCTTTTTCCTTTACATTTAGACCCTTCACCTACAGAGGAGAACTGGATGTCTCTGAAGTGTCATCACTCTTTTAGAACCTTTTACAGTCAGCTGAACTGCATGCCTCCCCTTTCCCAGGGCGCAGGCGATGCTTACCACGGGAGTGGTTTTGTTCGTTCTGCTTTCTTCTCTCAGAATGCCTCGCTTTATCATTGCTCCGCTGCTTAATTTCCGACAGAAAAGGAAAGCTCTTGCATGGAGCTATCTGTGCCCAGATTAGAAACTAAGTGTGGTCCACTCACCATTTCCACCAATTCATGGGAACACTCCCGCCCTCCTAAGATGCCCACTAAATAACAAAACCTTTACCTAAAGTGTGTAGGGCATAAGCCCCTATTAGAATGGAGGAAGCCTGATACACACAGCTTCAGTGGTCCCAAGACTTGTTATGTAGGTAAGATGTGGCTGATTTGGATCCGGAAAATGATCCTTTTCTAGGCTCAGAAGACTTTCCACTATAGACGGTAGCGTGGCTTTTTGGGAGATACTCAGGCTGGTTAGCAGGCAGCATGCTGGACTGTAACACTGTTTCGTTCACTTCTTTCTCCTCCAGCAGCTGTGAGCTCCTCTGTGACTGGTCTGGTTTGGGCGGCTTAGATGCTCAGGTATTGGGCTCAGTGGGAAGCTCACTCTGTGATCTCTGCTCACGCTCACGTTCAGGCCTCGCTAGATTTTGAATGTGAGGGCCTGGACATGCCCATAAAGGTAACTGTGACGCATGTACCCTTACGTGTATCACTTACTCTCTTGTCAAAAGGTTCTGCTTTTAAAGTCTCAATCTAGGGGCTGGGGATATAGCTCAGTGGAATAAGCGCTTGCCTAGCAAGCGCAGGGTCCTGAGTTCGATCCCCAGTACCACAAAAAAAAAAAAAAAAAAAAAAAAAAAATCTCGATCTAGATTCTGTTCTTTTAAAACAAGAGTGTAATTTTACGAGGATGGCCACATGAGGGCAGCAGAAAGTCAACAGCTGTTTCAATACCTGCTTGTTGAGCTCTTACCCCTCCTTTAGTTCTCAGATCAAACATCTTCTCCAAGATCCTACCTCTTTTTTCACATAAATTACACTTTTATGGAATATAACTGTTTTCCAGAACAGCAAAGAAATCTACTGGGAAGAGTACTATTATTTCACATTTTTTCAAAATATTTTCATATTTGGCTAAGTAGAAGACTGTTAAATTCTTATATGTGCTTCTGTAATTTATTGTGATATGTTGTGTTTTCATACATCAAAACTTAACCACTGGAGGTTTAAGTTTTAAAAGTTAACTCCATTGTTGAATCTGAAACCTTATTAGCTGAACTTTTTATCTTTTACATTAAAATATATCACGTGCCACCTTGGTTTTAAACATTTGAAAAATATTCATTCAGTTAAGTTATTCAGTTCTTTCAATAGTTGCTGTATTTAGGAATTATTTTACTTATGTTCTACCTGTTCCTCTTGGAAGGTATACTGCTAAGAGCAGACATGGTTTCACTTCTGAATCCCTCATCAAGAAGTTATAACAGTAATCAGCTGAGAGATGATGATTACTTGGACTAAAGGTTTGGCTCAAAGGTGTTCTTTGTGAAGACTTTCCTGAATTCTCAGGTAGTGGAGCCTTCTTTCTTTGCAGAATTTTTAAGCCAATTGAAATGAAGACTGTTAAATTATTTATTTAAAAATTCCATAATTAAAACTTAAATTTACATTCATTTCTCAATCTTCTGTGTAGGTCCAAAGCCTTTGCCTATGAAGCTAGAAACTCTCCCTCATCTACCTCATATCAGCTAGAATCACGTTTCATATTCGTTTTGATTTCCTTGAAGTTGGGCATTTGCTTACATTTTGGTAAAGCAACTGGAGTGCAAGAATCCATCTAATTTGTGTGAGACTCATGTGCTACCATGAAAGTTTAGCATTTGCCTCACCCAGACATATTTTGGCAAACAACCGCTATTAAATTTCACTTAATTTTCTACTTAGTCCTCAGAGAAATACTTTTCCTGCCATTTCATTGCTTTATATAATATGCATCATTTCAATAGCAATTATAACTGACATAAACCAATTCAAGAGCAAAACTGACACTTGGTAACCCTACAGCATGACTGGATGGAAGTACATCAGTGTTTCAAAAAGTTCCATCCTATCCTTGAATGGTGGGTTATAGAGAGAAGGGTTATATTCTGCAAATTGTCAAGGATTAGTCTATTAAATGGCAATTATGTGAGAGTTGTACCATCTTGATTACTGAAATGCTTTAGGGCAAGGACTTTGTTTATAGAAAGATACATGGTAGAAATTAGGTGAATAAGCACATAGATGTGCATAGCATCTTTTCCTATAATTTTACATATTTTCCTCCTCTTAAATATAACTTCTCTTTAATTTCTTATTATTTTAATTACATCCAATTTTTGAGACCTAGTCATGATCTTATTACCTCTTCAGATTCTTTCCTAATTGTCAGAAAATGGAAAGATGTTTCTTGCTCATGCATAGAAAGAACCAACATACTTCCAAAGTTGTTTTACAGATTTAATGCAATCCTGATCAAAATACCATTAGCATACCTCACAGAACTAGAGAAAACATTCCTAAAATTCATTTGGAACCAGAAGAGACCTAGAATAGCAAAAGCAATCCTGGGCAACAAAGATAAGGCAGGAGGTATCACAATCCCTGATTTGAAATTATACTATGAGGCTACTGTGATAAAGTAAGTATGGTACTGGCAAAAAAAAAAAAAAAAAAGACCTGAGGAACATTGGAACAGATTAGAAGATGCAGACACAACTACAAACACACTCAGCCACCTTATCTTTGACAAAGGGGCCAAACATGTACACTGGAAGAAAGTGTACATAATAAATGGTGCTGGAAAAACTGGCGCTCTACATGCCTGTCTTGGTTACTTTTCTTTCGTTGCTGAGACAAAATACCCAACACCTAAAATTGAGGAAGGAAAGGTTTATTTAGCTTACAGTTTGTGGAGGTTTCAGTCCATACTTGGCTGGTTCTGAGGCAGAATGGCATATGGCAGAGGGCAAACGTTCATGGCAGCAGAGCACAGCAAAAACAATCAGAGCAAAAGGGAGGAATGGCTGCAAGCAGCCTGTTTCCTTCCCTTACATTGTAAACAGGCTACCCCCACCCAGGAGGCATGTAGCACTCATATAATCTCCACACGCTCCTCTTCCACAGGCTCAGGATGCATACTAAGTAAGCACCCTGGCTTCCTGCTGAATCACTCAGCCAAACCTCTAGACTCCCCAAGCTGACACAATGTATCAAGCATAATAGTGTACCCCTTGTCAACTTGGCAACCAGACACATTTCTTTAAAGCAGTTTCCAGATACAAATATTACATTAGAACCATAACATTTTGCCCCCTAAAGATTCATGTACATCCCTTTATGCAAAAGGTATTTGGTCCATCTGCAAGAGTTGCCAAAGTCCTAACAGTTTCAGCATCGCTGAAAAGTCCAAGGCCCAAGTCTCCTCCTAGATCTAAGGCAAACTCTTTAGTTACAAGCTAAACATGTACACTGCAAAAAAGTGTACATAATAAATGATGCTGGAAAAACTGGCGTTCTACATGCCAAAGACTAAAACTAGACTCATGTCTATCACCATACACTAAACTAAGTCAAAATGGATCAAAGATCTAAATAGTAAAACAGAAACACTAAATCTCCTGGAAGAGAAAGTGGGTAGAAACCTTGAAGACATAGGGGTAAGCAGAGAGTTCATGAACAAAACCCAAACTGCACAGGAAATACTTCAAAGAATCAACAACTGGGATCTCATCCTATTAAAAAGCTTTTGTACTTCAAAAAAAATCACCAAAAGAATGAAAAAAGCAACCCAGAGAGTGGGAAACCATTTTGGCTAACTGTCCCTCAGATGAAGGACTTATATCTAGAACACATAAAGAATTGAAAAATATCAGATGCCCCAAATTCAAAGACCTAACCCAAAAATGGGCATCTGAGATGAATACACATTTCTCAGGTGAAGAAATACAAATGGCAAATAAATACATAAAAAATGTTGGACATCATTGGTCATTTGATGGATGCAAATTAAAACAACACTGAGCTTCCGTCTCACCCCAGTAAGAATGGCTACCATCAAGAAATAAACTAACAACAAATGCTAGATGGGTTGTGGGGAAAAAGGAACACTTCTTCACTGTTGGTAATGTAGACTGGTGCAACCACTTTGAAAATCAGTCTGGAGATTCCTCAAAAAATTAGGATAGCCGTCCCATGTAACCCAGCTATTCCCCTTCTGGTATTTTTCCAGAAGAATTAAAACATCATACCACAGCAATATATGTGTGCCTATGTTTATAGTAGCACAGTTTATCATAGCAAAATATTGGAATCAACTAAAATGCCCATGAACTGAGGAACAGATAAAAAAGATGTGGTATTTTTATAGAATGGAGTATTACTCAGCTATAAAGATAAACTCAAGGCTTTTATAGGTAAATGGGTGCAACTAGAGACAGACCCACATGTGTAAATATCATATTGTCTCCCTATTGTAAGAACTTGAAAGTGTAAATAAAACCTGAAAGGTACAATAGATATTGTGAAAGGGAAAGAAATTGCTCAATAGGAAAGAAGAACTGGGATGAGGGAAAGGAGAAAAGAAAGAAAGAAGGAAAGGAAAAAATGTGTATATATACACACACAGGATAGCTAAGATAATTGTACTACTAATTGCTATTGGTTTATTGAAAGGAACAGTTAATGTTTAATTGTTTGATCAATCTTGCACACCTGTATCTGGTAAAATGAACAACTACTTTTAAGATAACAGTATGTAATACAACATCCATTGTTGATTTCCTATCATCTTGTTTTGAAATTTTGTATCATTTTTGTAGTTTTTGTCTTTGTTTTTGTTCTTTTCTCTTTAAAATAAAAAAAAAATTCCCAATCACTTTAGTTTTAAAGGATTTCTTCTTTAACACATTTTGTAATGCTTTGTATTTTTAATTCTTAGGTATAGTTCCTGTTTTCCCCTCTGTCATTTCAAGACCAAAGTCATGGCCTACCCTCACAGGGCCATGTGCATAGGTCATAGTTAATAGATTTTGATGATTGTTAGTGATCTGCGATTTACTTAACAGAGCAAGGGAATTATAGTCACATGAGCCATTGTTTTCTTATTTGCAGGACTTGGGATTGAAGGCAGGGCATTTTCACTGATCCACATTTCAAGCTGTCTTTTAAGTGTTTTTGAGACAGGGGGCCCAGGCAAGACTCAAACTTGTGTCCCTCCTCCCAAGTCTTTCCCAGTGCTGGGTACAGCATGCACCACCATACCTGACTCATTATTGATTTTTAAGAAATCTTCAAATAGCATATTTCAACAAGAAAAAATATAGCTAGCATTTCAGAAAGTTGTAATTCTAAATAATGTGGTTATTAATATAAAACAAGTGATAAATTTAAAACTGACTGTGACAAGGACCAATGATCTGTATTTCAGTCAGGACTTTGTTAATTCCTAGTTCTGTTCTTGGAGGTCAGGCAGTGTCTTTGAGCACTAGTTTTTCTAAAATTAGTGGTTTTTTTTTCTTTTTACAGCGGCTTGTGTAGCAGATAATGCACATATTACTGATGCAACATTTTTGAGAAGTAAAGCCAGTCACAAGGCAAAATGAAATTTTCATGCATCAGCACATTAAGAAACATTTTGTTTCTGGGAAACAGTGTAGATGACTAGACCAAAAATCACAAGTAAGAACTTTCACTGACATGCCATGCCATTGCCACAGGACTTTCTTTTTGGATCTAACAAGACTGCCAGAGGTGCACACAGAAAGCTGCTGCCCTGCCCCACAGTGTGGCCAGACTTGCCTTTGGCTACTTTTTCCGAAGCAGATTTTGTTCTATGGCACATTTCCATAAACCTATTTGCATATGAATTTAAAATATTCAAATTGCTTTGCAGAATGGAGTTGCACCTGGAGGGTATCTACTTCTTTTCAGGGAGTCTGGCCTACACATTTCTTTGCTCAGACTCATACACATGAAATAATAAACCATCTATATTGAAATCAAAGTATTGTTATTTTTGTTTAAAAAATACTCAGGTGTTTATTCTTTGCAGCTGCCTCTCAGAAAAGAAGCCGTTATCCTTGCTAACAGCCTAAGTATGTGTGAGTGCCCCTGAATTGAGTTTCTACAGCAAGAATATAAGAGTGAGAAGACAAACTCTCTTGACCATGAGCTCTTCAGACATGGTAATACAATTACAGAGTGTTTTTGAACTTTTAAGTCTTCAAATTCATTTATTAGTTTCATACCATTTTTGATACTTGATTTTACCAATCCAGGGGGTTTGTGTCAAACCATTTTATTTCATATTTATTAATGTAAGTCTTAGTTACTATTCTTGTTGCTGAAACAAAATACCCAACACTCACAAGTTAAGGAAGGAAAGGTTTATTTAGCTCATAGTTTGTAGAGGTTTCAGTCCAAAATTGGCCGGCTCCAAAGCAGGGTGGCGCATGCCAGAGGGGCAGCAATTTATGGTGGTGGAAGACAGCAAAAGCAGCAAGGGAGGAGAGATAGACCCTTTCTGGCCCTTATACTGTATGCCAGTTACCTGACCCAGGCTGAGCGTAGCACTCACACCCTTAATCCCAGCATTGCACCATGAACCAATCACAAAGTCTAGATTTACCCATCTCCAAAAAGCCTAAGAGTGCATGAGACTTTGGGGAGACATCTAGACAAACCATAACAATGTAATAATGAATGACTGTATTGAATTTAGCCACATTGTCAACAAATATTTAGCTTGTATTACTCTATATTAACAGAAATAAGTTATTTATTAGTCAGACATTTAATACAACTTACATATGCTTTTCGCAGCCTACTTTTGTTATATTTTATCATGTATATATCACACACCAAACTCACAAGAAGGAGAAAAGAGAATGAGGCTCATATATATGATAATCTCATAAAGCACCTGGATGGTAGGACTTACTTTTCTGGAATAATCATAATATAAAATGGTAAGAAAATGATTATAATTTAAAGTCAGCAAGAGACAAACTGTGAAGTCCATGGATTGCCTTATAATTTGCTTTATAGAAGATAAACTTTTGATATTTACTCATCATATATATTTAATGTGTACAGGAAACAATTTGTAGGACACTTCTGAAGGAGTTTGCCCACCGATTGGGAAAAAAGAGCAGCTCCTCATGTCCTCTTTTGCCTCATCCTCTTCTACTATTATTAACTGGTAGGTGATAGAGATACAGTATGAAAACTAACAGTTCCTCCTTTTGGTGCTTACAAATTTTTTTTGAGGCAGGGTCTTGCTATGTAGTTCAGGCTGGCCTTACACTCACTATGTAGCCCAGGCTGGCCTCAAACTCACAGCAGTCCTCCTACCTCAGCTTCTAGAGTTCTGGGATTGCAGGTGCACCCCACCGCACCCAGCACTTACAAACATTAGTAGTCTCATAAATGAGTGTAATGATGAAGCTCTGAAGCACAGTACCAAAGAGTGCTTAGTAAGGAGAAGAGAGCAGGTCAGAGATGAAGGGACACTTACGCTTTGCTCTCAATCTCGCACCTACTAAATATTGGATAGTCAGAAATTGAGTTACTTAATTCTGTAAAAATGGTATTTTACATTTCAGACTATAGATCTGCTAAGATAATTCATGTTCAACTAAAGTATTTAGTTAATAGTGAGAAAATTACACCAACTTTTGTATTAAAGATGCCTTACTTGAAAAAACCATTTGCTGCTTTAAAAAAATAAACTTTTCTCCATTCCCATTTTAAGAAATACTTCATGATGTTCTATTAGAACCTTAAGGAATATATGTTCCAAAAACAATTATGTGCTTCCAATTCACATTTTGTATCTTACACATTGTAAAAACAATTTTATGGCTTTTGGTAATGCAAGTGGTTTATCTTTGATCATGACCTAGTTTTGCCAGAATACATTGTTGAATTTGAGTATATTATAGTGGTACGATTCATTCTATATATTTAAAAAGAAGAATTCATTAAATAAGAATGGAATAGTAATTTGAAGTGTGTTAATGTTATGTCAAATTTACATCATGAGTACGAGTGCATATTGTATGTGTGTGGCTGAGTGCATTTGTGTATGTGTAATGGCTAGTTGGTGAAAGACTTAATTCTTAAAACAAGTCATTATAATACCTAAATACTTGTATTTTGCAAGTATACTATAGAAATGATACATGATGTCGTCTCACTGGAAAAGCTTCAGACTGTGTTTGAAATGACCGCATAAACATGAAAATCTGCCTTCCCTGTGAGCCGCTACCACTCCCTTCAGCCAGGCAGTCCCTATTCTCAGTCACGTGGGTTTGCTTTCAGTCCCTTTTCAGTGCTTTTCCGTATATAACAGCCCACACCATTTTACCTCGTACAAGTCATTTCTAAGTCTTCTGGTTTTCTTTCTTTTAACAGTGTGCTTTGGACATACTTCAGTGTTCAGTACATATAGGTGAATGTGTTATTCTTTTGATTGCCACACACTAGCTTCCAGATTGCTGATATGATCCGCTGCCATATGGTTTCTCAGCATTTATTAAACATCTTTGTGTTAATGATTGTTTTTATTTTAACATTGAAGTGTTTACCCTATTCTTTTCCGTTCCTTTTTTTTAAATTTATTTTTTATTTATTTATTTTTTTTCCGGGACCGGGGATCGAACTCAGGGCCTTAGTGCTTAGCGGGCAAGCACTTACACCACTGAGCTATACCTCCAGCCCTACCCTATTCTTTTCTATAGCAGCTTTTTAAAAATTAGAGTCCCTATTCTCCTAGGTCTTAAAAGATGGGTGAACTGTTTTGGTTTCTTTTACAGCCCATTCTGTTTGTTCTTGCCGCTCTTGCTCATTCCTTCACAATTCTTACTGTAATCAGTTAATTTCCTAATGAGTACAGCACCCTCCTTCTCTCAACATGTTTTGTAACTGATCTTCCAAGTGGCTTTCCCCTGCATATGTTTTGGCTAAAGGCTAAATTTTTTTTTCTCCTGTGAATTGGATCCCTTCTGCTTGTTATGGAACATTCAAAAATTCTTTCACCAGTTTTAAGGAATTTTCTGTGGGTGTGAAAGTTTGTACCCATGCTTAGTCCTTGATCTAACCATAGAGTTCATAAATGATTCTGACCCTCATAGGTGTTACTGTACTACATAGCTGAAAACTTCCTTCCACCCTTTCTTTAGTTTTCAAAATGATAAAATAAAACAATATTTTGTACATTTTAAATAAATTTTTAGGTCAAAGCCCATTCTTTGTTTTCTACATTCAACAATATCACATAGGAGAAAGCAAAAGCTTTTCAGAAGGATCAGTATCACAACAGGATTTGAAATTTGATGATAAAGTCATGAAAATGCAGTCCATGATAAAGCCCTGACCAAAATTTCTTAGTTTGGTTGATAAAACAATACTTTCCCTTGCCAAGACTAATATGTACACTCATTGTGGTGAATATTAATGAGGAATGAAATTTGGAGAGAAGAACCTTGAATTTGGAGTTGGATTATACCATATAAAGTCTGAAGATATTAAGCCCTGTCCTGATTATAAGGGTCCTAGTCAAGATCCCCAACTGCCTGTAGGAAGCTGTGGCAAAAGGATGAAATAAGAAATAGAGACAAATTTAGTAATACATGAAGGAGGCCGGGAGGTCACTGCCTCGTGATAGGCAGAGACACAGACACTCCAAACCAGCCACTATTCATTGGTGCACACAATGATAGGAGAGGCTAGTAAAAAAATTCAAGGTCAGTGAAAGACTCAGAGGTCAGTGACTCAGCAGGCAACCGATGATCCTGGCATGACTCAAGAGTGCAGAGATGATTCCATGCTAAGAAAGATCTTGCCCTGGAATGTTTTTTAATCTTAGTGGTCTTAGTGTGTTGGAGAGGATGGCCCATCCCTTAAGAGTTAATGGGAAATCTCAAAAGGGTGATACCAATAATCCCAAGCTTCCATTTATCATTCACAGAAGGATGAAAAATTAACCATTGTGAATTTGTGGACCCCAACATATTCCCCTTTTCCATTTTGTAATTGCAGCATTTGAAACAGCATACAAGATATGATAGCCATCATCGCAACAAACACTGTCAGGGGTTTGTAGGAAGTCCTGTCAGGTCAGCAGGATGTGAGCCTCCTACTTTGTCTTGTTAGTTGTCCCCATGTCATGAGTTTTGTAGCCTGTGTGGATCTTGGTACTTGTAACATCAGGCTTTTCTCCGGGGTCATCCTTGAGAATGTTTGCACTGGAGTGCTAGATGGGAACAGGCTGCAGCATGGAGCTGGGATATTCCTCTCTCCATGATCACACATTCTGGGAGGGCAGCCATAATGGTGTTCCACTGTCTGTTAACACAAGTATACCCTTGACCTATGTTATTAACACTGAGCCACCCCACTCTCCTGTTTGGATGTCCTTCTATAGGACTTTAGCCCAGGCATGCTCATTGGATTTGTCCTTTTGCCAATGATGTTCTGATGGAGGGTACTTACTTTCTGCAACCAGGTTTTAAAAGCTTAAGGTAAAGATAGCAAGATCTAATCATGCATGTAGAGGTAATCATATTCTTAATATTCTCCCTTTTTGTTTCTGTAACTGCACCACTAGCCACAGTTGTCTTCTGCACTGACCTTTCCAAGACCCAGCCCTGTCTGACTGCCTACAATATTTCAAAGTAACTAGTGATCTATAATATTTCTCCCTCTGAAGAAGTGTCCCTAACTGTGGACAGAGGAGAATGTGTGTTGCTCTCATTAACTGCTTTGAGCTGAGAAGGGTCAATGTAGGGGCAACCACAGGAAGTCAGGAGCATTCTCAGAGGTTAATCTGATGGGTCTCAGATAGACATCATGTTGTGGTTTAGCAGTTATAAACTCTCTTTATGGGGTTGATCTGATGGGTCCCAGTAAAAGGAATCTAGCGCATTTGTCTTTGGTTCCATTTGCATGTGGAGCTGGGCAGCCTCTAGACAGGCATAAACCAATTTTCTGAGAAGTTAGAGCATGTGTAATCAAGGTATATTTTGTTACAGTTTTTCTTAATGATCCATAAAAGTGCTCAGCTACTAGTATAGGTTGAAACTGCTAGAAGGAATCAACAGTTGGTGCCCCCTTTATATACAGCTTATTATTATGGCATTGTTTTTATACATCTTTTGGTTGTACTTTTCTGTTGGGTGTTTAAGACCAAGTTAAAGTGAGATATGTGTTAATTAAAATTAACCTCTCACTATCTATCAAGGCCAGTTAAGTCTGCTCAAGATCTACCTTTAAACCATGTACAGAGCCTCTCAGCTCTTCCGTCAGTGTCAGCCGTCAGGATGAATCACGGCCTTTACTTGAACAATTGTTGTTTATGAAACCATGGGAGACTTTTCTCTCTAGTAACCCTCCTTTGACACACTGTTCACTGTATTCCCATCCCGTGGGGCCCAGCAATCTCCTTGGTCGGGAGGTGTGTGACTCACTAGAGTTGTAGTATGTTACAAAAAAGGTTCCCTCCTGTCCTGGCTTCTCATTGACCTTGGAAGGCTGAGATCAAAATATTGGCTGTCCTCTTTGCTCAGTTACCTTTCTGGATTTGGTCTCTAAACCTCAGTTGTTGAACACCCAGAAGAGAAGATCAGTGACATTAGCATTGTAGTGAGAACAGTGAACATAATTATTATAATTTTAAAGCATTTTGAAATGTAAGTATAGTGAGAAATCTGTCATTTTTTTACCAACCATTGATGTTATAGTTGAATCCCTGTAGTGTTAGTAGACAATTGTATAGTTTTACAGAGAAAAATTGAGATCAAAAGCCATACATAATACTTTAGCTTGACAATCATGATATTTGAAAGGAAAATGCTCAAAAGTAAAGGGCAACTGGGGTATGGGAAAAGAGAAAGGGAAGAAGGGGTAATCATGTATGTACGTATGTATATACAGGATAGCTAACATAGCTGTACTACTGTCTTCTATTGCTTTACTGAAAGGAACAGTCGATGTTTACTTGTTTGATTAATCTTACATATCTCTATTTTCCTGACCACTTTGAAGATATCAATATGTAATAGAACAACCATTGTTAATTTCCTACAACTTTGTGTGTAACTCTGTATTGTTTGTATTGTTCTGTATTGTTTGAGAATATATTTTCCTTCTTTTATTTTTAAAATAAGTTTTAAAAAAGACAATCATGATATTATCTTTGAAATACATTTAAATGTCCATCTTAGGATAGAACAGCTTTTTTAGTCAAATATCTCCATCTGATCACAAGGCATTAAAGGACACAAAGAAACTCTTACCTAATTTTTGTTATCCTTCAATAAGATGCCATCAAAGAATTTGGGACATTATCTGGACTGCTTACTGTCTAAGCATCTCTAAGTATAGTGGCACATAGATAGCATACACATCACATAAATTTTTGTTAAAAATTATCATTTGACTTGTGATCTCGTGTTGGTTTGACATGAACCTGCTATCGCAAGTATCTGGAACACAGGAGAAAGGCACATGTCTAGATCTGAAAGAAAATGTCTACCACTATAAACAATCCCAGTTTTACATTTTAGAAGACTGAACATTTGAAAGATATGAATACATTTAATACAACATGAAGGAAGAAATAAACCAGTTTGACCGTCAGGCCCATGATATGTTAAAGGAGACTCTCTTTGTAAAACTTGTTGGGATGACCCAAGTCCCACCAATGATGCAGAAGCTGGCTTAGCAGGCCAGGAAGTAGGCCACTGATGAAATGAGATTATAGAAATAGCAGCACTATATTTAATGGACCTTGAAAGGTTTTTCCATTAATTATAATGGAGCATATGGCTCATTTTCCCACCAGCTTTTGGGTAAATTATATTTCCCTTTTTGAAGTTTCTCCCATTCTTCATCCTAATCGAGGCCCCTGTCTAAAATAAGATGGGGATACTGGTAATAATATTAATTGAGCAATATATTCTTCAAGCTCAGTTACCCAAATATGTATTGTCTGTACAAAGACTTGAATCTCATTTTCATGATCTTTATCAATAATACCAGGTATAACAGTAAGACCTTTTAAACTTAAAGATTTCCTCATAATTAACCTAATAGTATTTTTAGACAGAGGTCCCCAAATCCCAGTGGGAATGGCAACTGATTTATCACTCCCAGTGAGATTTACCTTTGGAGCAGCTGGTAGATTTAATCCTGTGCTCCCTGAAGTTCTTTGAGAGAAGGGGGCAACATTCCTCTGGGAATCAAAGCCTGTTGTCAGGTCTAGACTGGATAAATCTGACTGAGGTTTCAATTGGAAATGACTGGAAGCTTGACTCCCCACTGGGGTCATCCCTAGTTTTTTTTTTTTTTTTTTTTTTTTTTGAGACAGGGTCTTGCTATGCAATTCAGGCTGGCCTTGAGCTCACTTTGTAGCCCAGGCTGGTCTCAAACTTGCAATGATCCTCCTGCCTCAGCCTCCCAAGTGCTGGGACCCCTAGGTTTTTGACACTGTGAGGCTGAGCCCCCTTCCCATTTCCTGAGAAAGGAGTTCCAGTTCTGTGATACCTTTTGGACTGATATCCAGTCCATTGATTACTGTTATGGTTTGTGTCCGTATGTCCCCCCAAACCTCATGCAGTTATTTGGTGGCTTTTAGATTTATGACTGATCCATGATCCAATGCTGGGACTGTGGGTGTGAGAGCTATACCTGCCCTAGGGCAGATGGTTTGCTGGGATTATGGGTGTGAGAGCTATACCCTAGGGGGAATGGTTTGTATATGTAAGGGAGGGAAAGAGGCTGCCTGCTTCATTCCTGTAGCCATTCCTCCCTTTTGCTGGTTGTTTCTGCTGTGCTCTGCTGCTCTGAACAGTTTGCCCTCTGCCATGTGCCACTCTGCCTCAGAACCAGCCAAGTATGGACTGAAACCTCCACAAACTGTAAGCTAAAGAAACCTTTCCTTCCTTCATTTTGGGTGTTGGGTATTTTGTCTCAGCAACGAGAGAAAAGTAACCAAGACAATTACGCATTTCACATCATTGGCAAAGAACCATTTAACTTCATTATTTCTGAGACTTGAGTTAATTGAAGTATTACCTTAGCTTGTGAATGTACATTGCTGGCAGAGATGTCCAATCTTACCACAATTTAAACATGTAACATTTTTAGCATGAGTGTTTTTACCTTGGTTTGTCAAAGCTAGCATAGCTTGAGCTAGCACAGCCCTCCTATGAGTTTGTGAACTGATAGTCTGACAAAACTTAATGTAACTATTTAAATCTTTAGAAACTCACACAGAGACCAGAGCCTGTTTACAGTCTTGGCATTGTCATAAATGACTTGAAGAACAGGTATGTCAACTGCTTGAGCATGAGGAATTTGGCTGTGTATGGCTTCTTTTAGTTGGGCCACAAACTGTGTGCAAGGTTCTCTTGGCCCTTGTAAGATATTAAGAAAAGATTGAACAGGAGCCCCATTCTCGGTTACAGTAAGCCAAGGTCTTTTCATTATATGTCCTATTTGTCCAAAAGGCTTATTGGTGTATCACAGCTGTTGGGTTACATCTGCAAACTGTCACATTCCCAGTAACGTTTCTTGAGTTATATTATCCCTATCATTTTATCTGTTTCTGTCTGCAAGCTTGCTCTTGCAGTTGAATATTAAATTTGTAAGTACTCATTAGGAGACAGGAGCAGGCAAGATGTCTCACATTGCTAGGCATGAAGTGATGAGTCTCTACAATAGGATCTAGCTTTGCACAATGGCAGTATCACAGCCAATGAGGTTTATCCGAGGTGTGATTATTGCTAATTGAAAACTCTACAATAGGATCTAAAATCCCCAGCGTAAATGGCCCTTGAACTCCATTATTCATTACACTCTATTTTAATTCCTTAAACAACTTAAAGTAAAAAACTTGATATTTTACCAGCAGCTGATTCTGGTATCTGTGTCAGGGTTATAGATCACTGGACATCAGCAAGGTCCAAGAACTTGCTCCTGCTTGTCTGCTTCTCAGACTGCCACCTGATAACTAGACATGCAGGCTACCAGCTGGTAACTGGACATGCAAGGCTTGAGGTGGCTCTGATCTGTTCACCCTTTAGGTGCTGGCCTTGGAATTTTCTCATCTGCCATATGTACCCTTAGTTCTTCCCCAGTTATAGGAGGAGCACCTGGAGATTTACCTTCGCATGTATTGACCCTTTTTCCTGTTGTAATTTTTGGCTCTCCTTTCCACCTGGATTTTTCCTTTCTATTATCATCCTCCCCAGTTCACTCTAGCATCGGTACTTTAGAGAGCGTGGGGCTTCAAGGTTGTAAAACTAATACCCAACAGGAGAATATTTTTGATGACACTTTTTCACCCCTATACTTTTTAACCCTAGCTCTTTTTAAACTTTCACCAATCCTACCCCAATCTTCTAAATGTAAGGTTTCTGCCTGCAGAAATGAAAGATTGAATTTAATAATTTCATGAGCCATTCTAGTTAAGGCACCAGTACTAACTCAAGTTCCCACTTGTTTAAGCAGTTTATGCAAGAGTTGGATACAGTTCTGCTGCTCTCTAGATTGCTTCTGCCTCATTTTCCCAGCTACAGAAAACTTTCCAGGGCACCAAGTGCTTTACCTTCTACTCTCTATGTGGATGTCCCCAGATTAGTCCTGCAGAGTCCTTCTCACTATCTCATGTCTTCTTCTTTCCACTCAAGTGGATCTTCCCTTTCAGGTCTAATTAGAATGTCCCTGTTTAGGCGCCAAGTGTCAGGGACTTGGCCAAGATCCCTAACTGCCTGTATGACGGGTATGGCAAAAGGATGAAAAAAGAAGCAAAGACAAATTTAGTAATGCATGAAGGGGTGCTGTGAGGTCACTGCCTCAGAATGGGCAGAGACAAAGCCACTCCAAGATAGCCACTATTCACTGGGTGCACCCAATGATAGGAGGGGTTAGCGGAAGATTCAAGGTCGGTAGGAGACTCAAGGCCGATGCCTCAGCAGGCAGCAGACACTCTTAGGATGACTCAGGAGCTGATGATGATCCCGTGCTAAGAAGAGTCTTGCCTCGGGTGTTTTTAATCTTAGTGGTTTAGTTTAGTCTTAGTGGTGGGAGAGGATGGCCCATCCCTAAAAAATTAAGGGTAAATCTCAAAAGGGGGAATGCCCATAATCCCAAACCTCCATTTATCCCTCAGGGAAGTATGCAAAATTAGTCATTGTGAATTTGTGGTCTCTAACACTTGATGATGACAGGGATCATGCTTTCTAATTTAAAAGTACCCGGTAGTCCTCACTTCCTATGCAGACTAAACCAGTGATCTCCAGTAATACAATGAAAATTTGTCCAGGCCTTTTGGCGCATGCCTGTAATCCTAGCACTTGGGAGGCTGAGGCAGGAGGATTGTTGTGAGTTTGAGACCAGCCTGGGCTACAAAGTGAGCTCAAGGCAAGCCTGAATTGCATAGTGAGACCCTGTCTCAAAAAAACTAACATATAATTTTAAATTTTCTAGTGGTTATGTGTTTTAAAAATTTTTCAAAGGTAAAAGTAATTTTAACAATACATTTAATTTAACCCAGATATCTAAAATATGTCATATTCCATGTAAGTAAGATGAAAATACATTACTGAGATAGTTTCAAACTAAGTCTAAATTCTGGAATATATTTTACACTCAGCACATCTCAGTTCAGCCTAGCTACATCTCAAGTATGAATATCCATTTGAGGTGCTTCTCCAACTAGCAAGTGATTTATCTAAGTAATAAGCTGACTTTATAGGATTAAGATGAAGGTATACACATTTAGAATTAGTTTCTAGGGTTAACACACAATCCTGATGTACAGTCAAAACTGAGATTATGACTAAAAATGCATTAACTTATCTTTATCTTGAAAGATATTTTTCCACTACTGTGTAAGAAAAATTTTTCTCAAGTGACTGTATCAAGCCAAAAGAGAACAAAAAATATTTTTCAGTGGTAGCCATTCTTACTGGGGTGAGTTGGAATCTCAGTGTTGTTTCAATTTGCATCTCTTGAATGACCAATGATGTTGAATTTTTTTATGTGTTATTTGCCATTTATGTTTCTTCATCTGAGAAGTGTATATTCATCTCAGATGCTCATTTTTGGATTGGGCCTTTGAATTTGGGGGATCTGATATTTTTTAATTCTTTGTGTGTTCTAGATATAAGTCCTTTGTCTGAGGGACAGTTAGCTAAAACGTTTTCCCACTCTGTGGGCTGTCTTTTTACTCTGTTGGTGGTTTCTTTTGTTGTGCAAAAACTTTGCAATAAGATGAGATCCCAGTTATTGATTCTTTGAAATATTTCCTGTGCAGTTTGGGTTTTGTTCATGAACTCTCTGCCTACCCCTGTGTCTTTAAGGTTTCTACCTACTTTCTCTTCCAGTAGATTTATTGTTTCTCTTTTATTATTTATATCTTTGATCCATTTTGTCTTTAGTTTAGTGCATGGTGATAAGACATAAGTCTACTTTTAGTCTTTTACATGTGGAAAGCCAGTTTTTCCATCATGATTTATTAAACAGGCTGTTTTTCTTCCAGTGAAAATATTTGGCCTCTTTGTCAAAGATAAGGTGGCTGAGTGTGTTTGTAGTTGTGTCTGCATCTTCTAATCTGTTGCAGTGTTCCTCAGGTCTATTTTTTTTTTTTTTTGCCAGTACCATGCTTATTTTATCACAATAGCTTTGTAGCATAACTTCAAATCAGGGATTGTGATGCCTCCTGCCTTGCCTTTGTTGCCCAGGATTGCTTTTGCTATTCTAGGGCTCTTCCGGTTCCAGGTGAATTCTAGGATTTTTTTTTCTAAATCTGTGACATATACTAATGGTATTTTAATTGGGATTGCATTGAATCTGTACAACAATTTTGGGAGTGTAAATTTTCAGTGTTGGTTATTCATGAGCAAGGAATATCTTTCCATTTCATGAAATCCTCTTTGGTCTCTTTTTATCATTTTCACTGTATAGATATTTTACTTCCTTTGTTAGATTGTTTCATAAGTATTTCATTTTTTTGCATACTGTTGTGAAAGATGTGGTTTCCCTCATTTCTGTCTCAGTGTGTTTCTTGTTTCTGTACAGGTATACTACTGATTTTTTAGTGTTGACTTTGTATCCAGCCACCCTACTGAATTTAGTTATTAAATTTACAAGTCTTGGTGGAGTATCATGCCATCTGCAAATAATAACAATTTCCTTTTGTATCCTTACTCCTTTTATTTCTCTCTTTTTTCTAATTCCTCTGGATAATGTTTCCAACACCATATTGAATAGAAGTGGTGACAATGGATATCCTTGTCTATTTTCTGATTTTAGAGTGAAAGCTTTCAGTTTTTGTCTATTTAGTATGATGTTGGCTATTGCTTTGTCATAGAAGGTTTTTATCAAGTTGAGATAAAGACCATCTATTCTTATTTTCTGTAAGGTTTTTATCATGAATGAGTGTTGGACTTTATCAAAAGCTTTTTCAGCATCAATTGAGATTATCGTGTGATTTTTGTCTTTGGTTCTATTGATTTGCATATATTGAGCCATCCCTGCATTCCTGGGACAAATCTCACTTGGTAATGTTGTATAGTCTTCTTGATGATTTGCTGCATTGTCTTTGCCAGTGTTTTATTGAGAATTTTTCCATCTATATTCACTAGACGGGTTGGCCTATAGTTCTCTTTTTTGGTTGGGTCTTCCTCTGGTTTTGTTATCAGGGTAATACTTGCCTCCAAGAATGAATTAGGGAGAATACCTTCCCTTTCAATTTCATTAAAGAGCTTGAGAAGAATTGACATTAAATCTTCTCTAAATTTCTTGTAGAATTGAGCTGTAAATCCATCAGAACCTGGGCTTTTATTTGTTGGTAAGTTTTTTATTACATTTTCAATTTGTTGACTGATGATGAGTTAGTCAGGATTTTTATGTCTTCTTGATTCAGCTTTGGTAATTCATATGTATCTTGGAATCTGTCCATTTCCTTTGTGTTTTCCTTCCTATGAAAGTAAAGATTTTTGAAGTAGATATTAATGATCTGAATTTCTACATGGTCTATAGTGATTTCATCCTTTTCATTCTGTACTGCATGAAATTGAGGGATAATTTTTCTTTTTTTGATAAGGTTTGGTAGGGGTTTATCAATTTCATTTATTCTTTCAAAGAACCAACTCTTTGATTCATTCTTTGTATTGTTTTCTTAGTTTCAATTGCAGTAATTTCTCCTCTGATCTTTATAATTTCCTCCCTTTGAGCTTGATTGACTTTTTTTTTTTACAAGCTTGGGGTGCAGCATAAGTTTGTTTATTTGTGCTTGTTTTGTTTCCCTGATGTGGGAATTCACCACTATAAATTTCCTTCTGATGATTGCTTTCATTGCATCCCACAGGTTCTGATAAGTTTCGTCTGCATTTGCATTTGATTGTAAATATTGTTTAATTTCTTCTTTAATTTCATCTGTGACCCGTTTGTTGTTCAGGAGGTTGTTATTTAATTTCCTTGTGCTTATGGAGTTTTTGTGATTTCTTTTGTAAATAATTTCCAGTTTTATTGCACTATTGTCAAATAATATTCATAGGATAATTTCAATGCCTTTGCATTTACTTAAGTATGTTCTATGGGCTAGTATATGGTTTATTTTAGAAAATGTCCTTTGTGCAGCTGAGAAGAATATATATTCTGATTTTTTTCTCAAAATTTAAAATGACATTTATTTGTATCTGTACAATAATATTTATTTCTACATTTATACACTATATATAAGAAAAGCTGACATGTGACACACTGAAATAGTAATGATTAGTCCTGGATGGTAGAATTGTCAGTGACTAGAAATTTCTTTTAGAGTTCAATCTTGTATTTCTTACTTTCTTTGACACATATATTTTTACAATTGTAAGTAAATAAGAAATGAAAAATTATGTAGAATATACCAAATGCTTTCATATACTTACTATATGTAATAAACCTTACCTCTTACTCTGTTGGATCATGCAGTAAGGTCTATGGGGAATCATTTTTCAGATGTAAAAACTGATTCATCAAAGAAGTCTACATACATGTTTATACAGCTGCTTCTTTGCTAGGATCTTTCTTTTTTATTTTAACAGTAAAAGAACAAAAACATTAACAAACAGCCATTTACAAAGTAGCACAAGAATAGTACAAGCAAAACTGAATTACAGACAAGGTGACAGGGACTTAACAATGTTTGTTGTATTACATATTGATAACTTCAAAGTGTATACTCAGGAAAACAAATATAGACATGCAAGACTGATCAAACAACTAATCATTAACTGTTTCTTACAATAAAGAAACGGAAGTCAGTAGCACAACTATGTTAGCTACCCTGTATATACATACATACATAATTATCCTTTTCTTTTCTCTTTCCCCTCATCCCAGTTGCTCTTTACTTTAGAGCAGTTTCCTTTCATTTCACAATGTTTATCATACCTCCTAATTGATAGTCACACTTTCAGGTTCTTACAGTAGTAATACAATATGTTGCTTACACACGCACATCTGATTTATTTCACTTATGAGTATGATCTCTAGTTGTGACCATTTACCTATAAAAGCCTCAAGTTTGTCTTTCTTTATAGCTAATATTCCATTATTGAAAAATGCCACAAGTTTTTTATCCAATCCTCAGTGGATGGACATTTGGGTTGCTTCCATAATTTAGCCAATACAAATTATGCTGCTATAAACATGGGTGCACATCGCTGTGATATGATATTTTCAGATCTTCTGGGAAAATACCCAGAAGGGGAATAGCTGGTTTGGATGGGACCTCTACACCTAGTTTGCAGCTCTCCAAACCGATTTCCACAGTTGTTTCACCAGTCTGCATTCCCACCATCAGTGGAGAAGAGTTCCTATTTCTCCACAGTCTTGCCAGCATTTGTTATTGGTTGATTTCTTAATGCTAGCCATTCTTACTGTGGTTACTGAAATCTGAACATTATTTTAATTTGCATTTCTTGAATGACTAATGATGTTGAACATTTTCTCATGTATTTGCCATTTATATTTCTTTATCTGAGATGTATTCATCTCAGATGCACATTTTAGCACTGGGTCTTTGAATTGGGGAGGTTGATGTTTTTAAATTGTTTATATGTTCTAGATAGAAGACCTTTGTCCGAGGGACAGCCAGCTAAGATGTTTTCCCAATTTGTGGGTTTTCTTTTTACTCTGCTTGTGATGTCTTTAGATGTGCAAAAAATTTTCACAAAGATGAGGTCCCAGTTGTTGATTCTTTGAAGTATTTCACGGGCAGTTTGGTTTTGTTCATGAACTCTCTGCCTACCCCTATGTCTTCCAAGATTTTTATCTACTTTCTCTTCCAGTAGATTTAGTGCTTCTGTTTTAATATTGATATCTGTGATCCATTTTGACTTGAGTTTGGTGCATGGTGATAGACTTGGGTCTATTTTCAGTCTTCAGCAAGAGGCAAACCAATTTTTCCAGCACATTTATTAAAAAGGCTATCTTTCTTCCAGTGAGCTTGTTTGGCCCCTTTGTCAAAGATTAGGTGGCTGAGTGTGTTTGTGGTTGTGGCTGCATCTTCCAGTCTATTCCATTGATCCTCAGGTCTCTCTTTTAGCCAGTACTATGTTGACTTTATTACAGTAGCTTTGTGGTATAATTTCAGGTCAGGGATTATGATTCCACCTGACTTATGCTTGTTGCCCAGGATTGCTTTTGCTATTCTGGGTCTCTTGATGAATTTAAGGAATGTTTTTTCTAGATCTCTGAGATATGCTAGTGGAAGTTTAATGGGAATTGCATTGAATCTGTACAATTTTGGTAGTAAGGCCATTTTCACAATGTTGGTTCTTCCTATCCATGAGCAGGGAATATTTTCCCATTTATTAAAATCCTCTTCAATATCTTTTTTGAGAGAGTACTGTAGTTTTCATTGAATAGATCTTTTACTTCTTTTGTTAGATTGATTCCTAAATATTTCAATTTCTTGGATACTATTGTGAAAGGAATGGTTTCATTAATTTCTCTGTCTGTTGTTTATGTATAAGAATGCTATTGATTTTTGAATGTTGACTTTGTATCCAGCTACACTTCTGAATTTGTTCATTAATTCCAGAAGTCTTCTTGTGTAGGGGGCTGGGGATATAGCTCAGTGGAATAAGCGCCTGCCTAGCAGAAGTCTTCTTGTGGAGTTTTTGGGGTCTTTCATATAAAGTGTCATGTCATCTGAAAATAGTGATAATTTCAATTCTTCCTTTCCTATCTGTCTTGGTTACTTTACTCTTGCTGCTGAGACAAAATACCCAACACCCAAAATGAAGAAAGGAAAGGTTTATTTAGCTTACAGTTCGTGGAGGTTTCAGTCCATACTTGGCTGCTTCAGAGGCAGAGTGGCACATGACAGAGGGCAAACTTCATGGCAGCAGAGCACAGCAAAAACAACCAGAGCAAAAGGGAGGATTTCTCCCCTACATTGTAAACAGCCTACCCCCACCCAGGGGGCATGTAGCTCTCACACAATCTCCATGCCTTCCTTTTCCACAGGCTCAGGTTGTATACAAAGTAAGTACTCTGGCTTCCTGCTGAATCACTGAGTTAAACCTCCAGATTCCCCAAATTGACACAATGTATCAACCATAACACTATCCTTATTCTTTTTATTTGTCTCTCTCATCTAATTGCTGTGGCTAGTGCTTCCAGAACTATGTTGAACAGGAGTAGTGACAGCAGACATCCTTATCTTGTTCCTGACTGTAAAGTGAAAGCTTTTAGTTTTTGTCCATTTAGTATGATTTTAGCTGTTGGTTTGAAATAGATGGCTTTGATCAGATTGAGGTAAAGACTATCTATTGCTATTTCCTGTAGGTTATTTTTAATCATGAATGCATGTTGGACTTTGTCAAAAGCTTTTAAGATGATCATGTAGTTTTTATCTTTGGCTCTATTGGTGTGGTGTATTACATTAATTGATTCGTGAATATTGAACCATCCCTGCATTCCTGGAATGATTCCAACCTGGTCATGGTGTATAATTTTCTTTATGATCTGTTGCATTCTATTTGCTAGTATTTTATTGAGTATCTTTGCATCTATGTTCATTAAGGAGACAGGTGTATAGTTCTCTTTCTTGGTTGGGTCTTTATCAGGTTTGGTATCAGTATAATATTTGCCTCCATAAATGAGTCAGAGAATTGCTTCCTTTTCCATTTCATTGAAGAGTTTGTCAAGTATTGGCATTAAATCTTCTCTGAATATTTTATAGAATTCTGCTGTGAATTCATCAGGGCCTGGGCTTTTCTTTGTCAGTAAGTTTTTAATTACATTTTCAATCCCATTAATTGATATTGGGTTGTGCAAGATATTTATATCTTCCTGATTCAACTTTGGTAATTCATACTTATCTAGGAATCTGTCCATTTCTTCTGAGTTTTCTTTCCTATGGAAGTAAAGATTTTCAAAGTAGATATTAATGATATTTTTAATTTCTGTAGGACTTGTAGTGATTTCATTCTTTTCATTCCTTATTTCATGAATTTTAGTTTTTCCTTTCTTTTTTTGATAAAGTTGGCTAAGGGTTTTCAATTTTATTTGTTCTTTCAAAGAACCAACTCTTTGATTCACTTATTTTTATAGTGTTTTCTTTGTCTCAATTGCATTAATTTCTGCCCTGATCATTATAATCTCCTCCCTTCTTTGGGCTTTGTGCTTGACTTGTTCTTCTTTTTCTAAAACAATGTGTAGCATTAGGCTATTTATTTGTTCTCTCTCTGTTTTCCTTATGTGTGAGTTCACTGCTATAAATTTCCCTCTGAGAAGTGCTTTCATTGTATCCCATGGATTCCAGTAGGTTTTTTTGCATTTTCATTTGTTTGTAGGTAATTCTAAATTTCCTCTTTAATTTCTTCTGTGACCCATTGGTTATTCAGGAGGTTGTTGTGCAGTTTATAAAGGTTTATGGAGTTGTTGAAGTTCCTTTTGTCATTAATTTCCAACTTCATTGCACTGTGGTCAGATAATATGCATGGGATAAGTTCAATTATTTTGCATTTAGGTAGGTATGCTCTATGGGCTAGACTATGGTCTATTTTAGACACAGTTCCATGTGCAGCTGAGAAAAATGTGAATTCTGATGTTGTGGGGTGGAACACCCTGAACACATATGCTAAGTCCATTTATTTGCAGATTTGGTTCAGGTCTGTTATTTCTTTGCTGATTTTTTGTCTAGTTGACCTGTCTCTGCATTAGGTCCTATATTACAATAGTGTTATTGATTATTTGGTTTTTCATGTCTGTTAAGATTTGACTTATATAGTTTGGTGCTCCAATATTTGGTGCATACATGTTTAGGATTGTTACCTATTCCTCTTGCTGTTTTCCCCTAATGAGTATGTAGTTGACCTTCTTTATCTCTTTTGATTGTTTTTGAAGTTTACATTGTCTGCAAACATAATAGCTACCCCTGCTTTCTTCTGGGAACCTGTTGCATGGGGAATTGTTTTCCATTCTTTGACTTTCAGTCTGTGGATTTCTTTTTGAGTAAAGTGTGTTTCTTGTATACAGCATATTGTGGCATTTTGTTTCTCAATATACTCTGCCAGTCTGTTTCTTTTGACTGGTGAATTTAGGCCATTTACATTAATGGTTGTAACTGATATATGTTGGCTTATCCTTGTCATGCTATTTACTTGCTGTTGCTTTCCTACTTTTGCTATCTGTTTAATTGCTTGCTCTGCTTTTGGGTTCCTTTCTGTTGTTGTTCTTGAGATAGTGGTCTCTTTTTTCTCTGTCTAGAATATATTTTAGTACTTTTTGTAAGGTTGGATTGGCACTCATGAAGTTCTTCAGTTTTTCTTTGTCGTAGAAATATTTTATTTCTCCATTGAATTTGAAGGATAGTTTTGCAGGATACATCAGTCTGGGTTGGAAGCAGTTTTGTCTCAGAACCTGTAATACCTCACTCCAAGCTCTTCTCGATTTCATGGTTTGTGTTTAGAAGTCTGCTGTGATGGCCTTTCCTTTGTAAGTGATCTCTTTCTTTTCTCTAGCAGCTTTTAACATTCTATTCTTTTCTGGATATCTGAGAGCTTCATTATTATATGTATGGGTATGATTTTATTTGGGTTATGGTTCGTTGGACTTCTATATGCCTCATTTAAGTGCACATCAGAATCTTTTTCCATGCTTGGGAAATTTTCTGCTATTATTTCTGCAAATATTCTTATTATGTCATTTGTGTTGCCTCCTGGTATTTTATTGACTCCTATTAATTAGACATTATTTCGCTTTGCCTTGTCTTGCAGCTGTTGGATGGATTTTTCCTGTATCCTTGCTTATTTTAAGAGATCCTTCCTTTCATGATCACTAGCTTCCATGTTGTCTTCAGGATCTGAAATTCTATGTTCAGCTTCATTCAGGTGATTTTACAAGCTTTCAGTGGAAGTTTTCATTTCCTGGAAATCTCTTTGAGTCTGTTTCACGTGTTCTAATTCATTCTTAAATTGCTCATGTAACGTTTCCATCTGTTGCCTATTTTCATCTATTTTTTATGTGTTTCTTCTCTAGATGTGAGCATGAGCATGTCCTTCATTTTTAATTGTCATTTCATTTCCCTTAGAGATTATTTCTGATCTGATCTCCTGTATGGCCTAATGGAGTTGTTTCTTTACTTCAGTACAATCATTTCAGAGATTTTAGGTATATGACTTCCAAGTTCTCCTATGTCAGTGTCTCCTGGACTTGTTCTTGGTGGAGTTGAGTGTGTACTTTGCTCCTTTGTCTTCTGAGACTGCATTTTGCTCCTCTGTCTTGTCATTTTGGATGTCAGATGAAAAGTGCTGAGCTACAAGCTACCCAGGCAGCTCACCAAAGTGCCCTATGGACCCTAGTTTACCTGGATATCAAACTTATCCCAAGATGGTGTCAGGCTGTGGACCACTGGGCCCAGGATCCCCAGGCACTTGCTGGGGTGCATGGCTCAGATCACAACTGTGATGGTGGGGGAATGCTGACCTTTGGTACCAGGGTCTCTAGGCCATGGATGGAAAGTGAACATCAGCCGTGGATCCAATAATGGCCAGACATGGGCCGCTGTTGCTGGTCAGGGGAAAGCAGGCTTCACCACCCAACCTAGAAGACCACAGAACCTGAGGCTGCTCCCGTGCAGCAAGCCTCATCCCCAGTGGAGAGGTCCACAGAGATCGGCTGCTCAGGTGCCACTTCCCCAGGTGGAGCTCCTTACCTGTCCCAAAGGAGCAGCGCAGAGTGCACACACAGCCCTCACCCATCAATCTGTATATTCTGATGTTATTGGGTGGAACATTCTGTAGAGGTCTGCTAAGTTCAGTTCTATTTTTCTATGCTGACTTTTTGTCTAGTTGATCTACCCCTTAGTGACAATGGGGCATTAAAATCCCATTATGATTGTGTTGTGACTTATCTGATTTTTCATGTCTATTAAAATTTGTCTTATGTAGTTGGGTGCTCCTATAGTTGGTGCATATATATTTATGATTGTCATTTCTTACTATTGCAGCTTTCCCCTAACAAGTGTGTAGTAACCTTATTTATCCTTTTCGGTCATTCTTGGTTTGAAGCTCACATTATCTGCAAACAGAATAGTTATCCCTGCTTTTTCCTGGGTTCCTGTTGGATAGAGTATTGTTTTCCATCCTTTGACTTTCAGTCTGTTACCTTCCTTTTGAGTTAAATGTGTTTCTTGTATACAGTGTATTGTTGGATTTTGTTTCTTGATCCACTCTGCCAGTCTGTTTCTTTTGATTGGTCAGTTATTGAGGCCATTTATATTAATGGTTATAAGGGATATGTACTGGCTTATGTTTGTCATGTTATTTTCTTGCTGTTGGTCCCCTACTTTCCCCTCTGTGTAATTGCTTTCCCTGCTTGGTGGTTCCTTTATATTGTTGTTCTTGGAATTGTGGTCATTTTTATCTCTTTCTAGAATGTCTTTCAGTACTCTGTAATGTTGGTCTTGTGCTCATGGATTTTTTCAGTTTTTTCTTTTGTGGAAGTGTCTTATTTCTCCATTAATTTTGAAAGATCTTTTTATATCATTTATATTGACTGCTGCTTTTTCAATGACCCCTATCAATCTTATATTGTTTTTCTTTGCATCAGCTTGCCTCTGTTGCATTGTTATTCCCTAGTTGCTTGTTATTTTGAGATCTTTCCTTTCATGATTGCTGGCTGCAATGCTGTCTTCAAAGTCTGAAAGTCTATATTTTCGGTTTCTATAAAGTGGTTTTGCCAGCTTTCAATGGAATTTTTAATCTCCTGGATATTTCTTTGAACCTGTTTCATGCATTCAAATTCTTTCCTATTGGGGCTGGGGATATAGTTCAGCAGCATAGGCACTTGCCTGGCAAGCCTGAGGTCATGAGTTCAATCCCTGGTACCAAAAAAACACAAAAAACCAAAAAACCAAATTCTTTCCTATAGTGTTCATTCAAGGTTTCCATCATTTTTGTATGCTCTTCCATTTTCTCATCTGTATCTTCTTTAGATATGCTAAGCAATTTTTTCATAATGGTTGTCATCTTTTCTTTTACCGAAGAGATTGATCTGATTTCCTTTATAGTGTAGTGGAGTTGTTTCTTTACATCAATTGCTATCATTTTAGAAATTTCAGGTGTGTGCCTTCCAACTTCTATGTTAATGTCTCCTGGACTTATTCTGGGTGGGCTGCAAGTCTGAGATTTCATTTTGTTCCTTGATTTTGATATTTCCTATTTCAAAAAATTTTTTGTTTTCTCTGGTGATCCTTGTGGGTTTTTCTAGTAGGTAGATATATCACTAATACCAAGGTCTCTCCAGGGATAATCTGTACTTCAGGGATATCTTCTACATGTAGGAGATTTTTGGTTTTTGTATGTCCAAAGATCCTACCTTCTCAATTAATTGAGAGTGAGATGTTGGTTTCTGTTTGACTCGGTCTGCAGTGTTTTGATGTGTGACTGTGGTCAGGTTATTACCCTAGAGACCCCCAGTATTGTTACACAGGGGCAAACAACTGATTATGACAGATACAACATCCTATCTACAGTAGTACAATTAACAATAGGCACAAGTTAGAAACTAACCAACTGTGGCAACTATTCACTTTGTACTTTAGACCATAGGAGCAAAGTCTATAGTTATATAACAGAACTAATCATAAGTTAGAAGTTTGTATGGAAAATGTTTCCCCTTTTTGGAGTGGATTTACTGTGGGTTCTTCTGGACATGAGAGTTACCATGTCCCAAGTGCTTCCTGCAGTGGCTTCCCAACCCTCAATATAGGAGTGTATGGGCCAGGCATGAGGGTTCCTCTAGACTGAGGCTCCCTGGGTGGCAGAGGTGCAGTGGATGGTGTTTCTCCCCTCCCACATGGCTCACTGAGGTTTCCAAGGCTGTCACTTCTGCGATGGTGGGGTTGTGGGGGGGGGCAGAGTTTCTCCCCTCTTGAGCAGCTCACTGAAAGTCTCAAGGCTCGCTGAGGCTCCCCGTTGATTAAACAATGGCAGGGTTGCGGTTTCTCCACTCCTAAGCACCTCACTGAATTCTGGAGGTTCACTGAGGCTCAATGTGGCTTCCAAGATGGTAGGAGGCTAGAGGGGGCAAAGTGATGTAATATGTTTACATTGTTCATTCATCAAAGGATTAAGTTTTGTAGACAATAAGATTATTGATTTAAAGATGCTCTGGTACAAAGGTTTATGTGTGTCTATGATGATTATTATTGTTTTTGTAGCATTTTGAATGTATTCATGCCTGCAGATGTGCAGGTCCTGCAAAGTGTGGAACAAGGATTGCTTTTCAGATTTAGACATCTGCTTTTAACAAAAACTTATATGATGTACATCCCATGAAAGGACAAGGTAGGTAAAAGTTTCTTATGTGTTAGAGATGACTTATTAAAGGGGTTATACTATGTCAAAATGGAAATTTAAGTATGTTACAAAATGTTATGATGATTGCCATGTTGCAGTATTATGTATTGCTTTTGATTTCTAACTTTTTGTGTAAAATATATAACCATTAAAATTCTATAGGTATTGAAATTAGAACTTCCACAGTTGTTAAAAAACTAATAGCTCTATTTTATATTCTAAGGTGCTTGATATTTAGATAAGAGTAATATTAAGCTTACTGCCTTCATTACAATGTAATGTCATTAAACTTCTCTTTTGGATGTTCAACAACTGTGGTTTGGAGACCAAAACCTATAGATAGATGGGTTAGGAGGATAGACAATATTTTGGCCCCTTTTGAGGTCAGTGAGGACCCAGAATATAAGAGAACCTCTCCTATGACATCCCATTACTCAGTCCCTGGTCTTCTGATCAAGGAGATTTGGGGACAACACAGGAAGGTGATCAACAATGTATTGTGTGCCTAAGGAGAGTTACTAAGAGAAGAAAGTCTCCCAAGCTTTCACAAAAAGCAAATTGGTCAAGGAATGCCTTGACTCATACAAATGGCTGACACTGACACAAGTACTAAGAAGTGCTGTGCATGGTTCCAAGATAATTCCTGAGGAGACTTAACTGACCTTGATAGATAGCAAAAAATTAATACAGGTCTTGCCTTTACTTGGTCTTGAAGATCCAACAGAAACAAAACAGATAAGGGGGAGATATGTGGAGTGGCTAAAACTGGAGATCAATCACACCTGTGAGGCATGCCACAAAAACAAGCTGTTCCAGCTCTAAGAATGTGAGGTACTTAGGCTGATAGGGCAAGAGAGACCTTATTTTCTTTTTGTAACTCCATGTTAAATCACTTAAGTTCATTTTAGCTATAGTTGACCCCACTCTTTACCCCCTCCCCTTGGTTAGTTATTAACTAACTTAAAGGAGAGCAGTGTCATAAAATGGGAACAGCACAAACAGGACAAACTGGGAAGTAGGCTAAAAGTTAAACCTCAAGATCAACTTCTGAGTAATGTAAACCTTGTGACCATTTTGTGACATTCTTACAAAATTCTTGAAAATGAGGTAATGGTTACTATGGAAACCTAAGATGTACTTCAACTAAAGGTGAGACCTACATTGGGGCGGACATCTTCCATGGCTCCTGGTTAGAGACTTAGCTGGCTCAATAAAGTTTTGTTCATTCCTGCTCTTTTGGTCTCTTGTGAATGCCAGTCTCATTGAACGTGATTGCGGTATCAAGGTGAGCCACACAGAGTTGCTAGGCAGAGGGTTTGAAATTGACACCAACCTCCTGAGAGTATAAATAAATGCCCTAGGTGGCTGAGCAGTTCCTTTTCCTCTCAGCTGGAGGGAGGGTTCCACTTGACCTCGGCTTTCTTATCTTTATTTCTCCATCCTCTCGCCGTCCTTTCCCCTGGGAACTTCAAGAGCTGAGCTGGACACTTCATAGCCTCCTCTAAAGTTAGTCAACATACATTTTAATGGGGTAGTGTTTGAATTTTTTTCTCCCATATCTACTCTATTGTGATGTAAATCACATTCTGAAGCATTTTTGTTTTGTATTGATTTGATCATTTCCCTATTGGGAGTTTTTAGAAGGAATAACCTGAACTCCACCAAATTAACAAGTAACCATACATATATATTTTTAAATAAACTACTTCTGCAAGCTTTCCTCAACATACATAAGCTTTCCAGTCTTATCAACTGATCTTTACAGGACAAAACTTTCATCATACAAAATCCTCTCATATCAAAAGTATATCTTAATATTTTTCTCACTATAAACCCTTTACAACAAACAACTGTAGCCACTTGAATTTTGAAATGTCCCCTTTTGTCCCCTTCAGATAGTAAACTTGATTGACTTCCAACAGACCTCTGAGTAACCTTGATTTAGTGTTCTTATCTTAAAACAATAGCGTAAAGCACAATTTAACCTTGTAATTGCAATTTAAGAATTTGCAGTGCACAAGAAATGTTTTACACACACAACTCACTAAAATTTGTAATTTCATTTCTCCTGTGAAACTTTTTAGGCCTAAAGGACTCTGGCCATTCACCCCAGGCTGGAGCTATCTCAGTTTGCAGATACTTGCTGGCAGCACCAGGCTGGTGAAGCTAAGAGCTGTCCTTGGGGCTCCAAAAGCTGGGAGGGAGGAGACCTTAGGACCTGTCTCACTCCGCACTCCCTTTGAAATGAAATCTCCAATCTTGGCAGGCACAGCTGGGCATAAGTCTCTTGGCCTTACATCTCCATTTTAGCCTAGCCACTGGACTAGCTCTCTGCTCAGGTGTTTTTTTGATCAGCCTGTGCTGGACCAGGCATTACAGTTAAGCAGCCTTTTCATATCTTTGCCCATTACACTGCAGATCATCTTTTCAATAACTTTCATTTTCAGACCAGGTGACCCTGGACTCAAGTACCTTATTTTGCATACATGCGTGCACATGCACACACACTTATATATCTCCCATTGCCCAGGGATTTTCCGGACCCTTTTATTGTGAGCCACTCCCAAAATTCTGACATGCCTTGAGTTTTTCTCACCGTGGGCCATTATACATTCCATTTGGCACTCTCTTTGCAGGCCTATCCTATGAAGTATTTGAGAGTGGTCTGCAAGTTGCTCTCAATGCAGGCCTACCCCTCGTTATTAGACAGCAATTTTTATTGCAGGCTTCCCCTGCATTCCATTTAGGGTTGCAGGCTTCATCTGACCTAATTCAGATCAGACTAACCTTGTGCCTGTCACAGCAGGGGTGTAATGGTTGATACATGTGTCAACTTGAGAAGTTTAGAAGTTTAAGTAATTCTACAGGAGGCCAGGATCTTCACTTTGTAAATATCCTCATCCTGTGTAAGAGGTCACAGAAATGGTGTGAGTGCTACACCCCACCTGGCGGGTGGTAGCCTGCTTACGATATACGGGAGGAAAAGAGGCTCGCTCTTCCTCCTCTCATTGCTCTTACTGCTTTTGCTTTGTTCTGCCATCTTGAACTGTTGCCCCTCTGCCATGCCATGCTCTCTTGGAGCCAGCTGATTATAGAATGAAAACTCCACAAACTGTGAGCTAAACAAACTTTTTCCTCTTTGAGTTGGGTATTTTGTCTCAATGAGAGAAAAGTAACTAAGTGGGCCACTCCTATGTGCTAGTACCCCTGAGTCAATTCTCACTGTAGGCCACTCCTCCTCGGGGATGTATTAGTCTGGTATTAGTCTAGGTCAGATTACTAGGTACTCCTTGGGAGGTGATCAGGCTCCCCATTTGTCCTAATGGGACAGGTTTTCCCTTTTGGGCCCCGCAAACCATATTTGTGGTCCTGTAGTGCAGTTGTTCCACAATCAACCTGAATTCCCTCAAGTTGTCTGTACTGACAGGGGAGAGGTCTCCAGGTTGTGAGAGGGCCCACATCCTCTCCCAGCTGAAGTTTCGCCTGGTGGCTCCAGAGGACTCAGGATTCCCACAACTCATGCCCTCTGGCATAGGAGACACAAAATCTGTTGTCTCCTGTCCTTCATAGTTGCCAGAAATATCACAGAATCCCAGGGATCAGAGAGACCAATGGGGAAACAGGAAGATTTCTTGAGTTTTAGGTGCACACCAGTTCAGCTTGACCTTCTGGTGTCCAAAACGGTCAAGTACCAGAACAAAAGCTCTAGTTTTGTACACCTGGTGGAGATGGTCTTTAGAAATGGGGGCGGGTGGGGGCAGGTGGGGATACAGCAGCAAGACAAAGCCATTAACTTAGTTTTGAGACTATCAAACCTTAGGGATCGTGTGAGAACAGGATGACATAAACTTTTATAGGATGTGGTTGCCAATCATATCTGAACCCAAGGAAGTTAAAGGTACTGGAGGTGGAGGAGGAGTTCAAGGAGGATTGCTCTTTGAGTCACACTTCAATATAAATTTTTATAAACTAGTGAAAATAATGTTACTTAGCAGAAGAACATAAAAATAAATTATGGCATATTCATAGTTTAAAATGAGTAAAATCTGCATGTATAAACTTTAAAGCTAGTAATGAGCAATAAGGGCAACTAGGCAGAAGGATTTATATAAATTAGAGAACATATGAAACAGTATAATGTTTTTATGGACACATTGAAGACAATAAAATGACTGCATATTAAAATCTGAGACACAAAGAGCCCCAAACAAAAATGTGCAACCTAAAAAACAATTTATTAGAAAACAATTAAAAATAAATTTTATAAACTGGCAAAGAATAAAGGAAAAAATAAAAACCATAATATAAAGAATTAGTAACAAAATACATCCCAAGAATTGATGTCACCTGATATAGTGAAAATGTATTGGAAGCGTGCATGTGCACAGAGAGAGAGAAAGAGAGCAAGCGAGTGAGCAGTAGCCTTCAAATTTCTGGTCTCAGAACTCCTTCAGACTTCTAAAGCTTTTGTTTTCATTATTTCTATTCAATGTACAACTGATGTAGAAGAAATAAAAGCAGAAAGGAAATCATACCTAAAAATTGTACTTGTAAGACTACAGCCATACCTGTAAGTTGTGCTTTTTTAAAGTTGTGCTTTTAAGACTACAATTTCCATGCCCAGCTGAAATTATCCAAGGTGATCCATATCAGCATTATTTTGATTAATTTGGGGCTTCTTCCCTACCACACTCATCACACCCCAAATTCCTCAGAAATACTGAAAGTGCATAAATTGGCTTATTTGATAGAGGAACAGGAGTCTAAGGAACAGGGTGAGGAAACCCAAAAAGTGTTTAAATTACCCCTCCCCCCCAGTGTAGAATGGGCCAGCACCTTGGGGGGGGGTGTGTGTGGCCGCCTTTCCCCAGGATTTCCACCTCTTCAAGAGAAGTGTACTTTTCCAATTCCAAACTGTAATGCATTTCACTTCTGAGTGCCTGCACTTTACTTGAGTGTGCCCTAAGCCTTTCCCACACTTCCTACTGATGTATCTTTAAAACTCTTTTTCCTTGCCAGGAATCAGCAAACCTGCTACAAAAGGGTGGACAAAGTTCCTTATTTCAGTTTAGGGACCCTCTCAGACCCAGCTGGTGACATTTTCTCTTGACCAGCCAACAGCAGGAAGTAAGAAGACACACCCACAGGACGACTCTGGTAGTTCAGCCAGAGGCTTTTCTGGTTTTTCTTTCCTCCCCACTTCTTTCAATCCCTTAAGTCTCTGAAGCACAGTTTACCTTTTTTTTCATCCTTTTTCTCTTCCTATCTACTTTAGCTGTAGGGCTTTTCTTATGCAGCAGTTAGAGACTCCTGAATCCCTAGAAAAGAAATGCGTAATACAAAAGCACCAGAGAGGCACCTGCTCTCCGGCCAGAAATGGTAACAGGCGTCAGGAGGAGCCCTCCAACACTTGTAGTGGCCTTACTAGGTATTCTGCAGGTCAGCATCACACCGACCCCTCATGGAAGTGAAAAATCTTGCTTCCCCAGGCACACAAAATCAGGATGAGGCCCCATCCAGGGTCTGTTTCTGATGCAGTCGGCATGGGAAACCCCATTTCAGATGGAGTGGAGAGAACTGGTCTCTGGGTCATACTAGCAAAGGCAATTTCTGAAGGCATACACACTTGTGGGTCCTGAACACTTTGGCCTGAATGAAGTCCCTCAAACTGTTGTTTCCTTTCTCAAAAACCAAAGCACATAAGCTCGGCTGCCTGATACCATGACTGCCCTTTGGGGTGGCTGGGAACATGTCCTAACTGCAGATTCAAGTGGTCATTCAGCTGATAACTGACCTTATTCATGGGGCCTGCTGAAGTCTATGGGTTCAAACTGAGAAGCAGCCCAACAGTTTACTTTTCCCCCCCCTCTCCCCCCTAGGAAAGCTGCAAGCCCTGTCATGTTTCTTCTCTCACTCAGACTTTCATCTGTCAGAAAGCTCAAATCCTTTAACTTTCTTCTGGTGGTAGGGAGGAGGAGGGAACGGGTGGAGACTTCTGTGTCCCCACAACGGCAGGGGGAATGTGGCCCACAGACCTGTGGGAGGGCACTGAAACCCTGCTCAGCTGTCTGCTACCACCTTTCTGGCTCTGGGGCCTTCTTAGGCCCTTCCTACAGGCCCCTTGGGGTTGCCTAATACTGGCTGTCTTCCTCCATTTTACTTGGTTCCAGTATTTTTTTTTTTTTTTGGTACTGAGTCAATCTCATGACCTCACACTTGCCAGGCAGGTGCTCATGCCGCTGAGCTATGTCCCCGGCCTGGTTCCAGTATTCTTATAATTTTGGCCTCAAGTTTACCTCCCTAAGATGGTATGGGATCTATAGTTGCGAAGTGGCATCTCTGGACTTTTCAAACCTTGATCCTTGTGTGTGCTGCAGGTGCCTACATAATAGTAGATCTTTTAGTAGAACAGTTCTTATGTAAGACTCCTCCTGCCTTCCAGATCTGGTGATAAAATGTTGGAGAACTTTGGTGCTAGTAACAAGGATACTTGTTCTAGACAGTATCAACAGGTTTCTGTGTGACTAGCAGGCACACAATGACCCAAATCACAGACCTGCCAAAGCTGGGCAGCTCCAATTGTGGAGTAATACAGCTGAACTGTCAGCTCTGATGGTTCTGACTCTGGCATCAGCCCTGGTTCTGGAAAACATGGTAGGCTGCATACGCAGCATCACCCTGGCACAAGGCAGTAGATGCAGCCTGACCTTGGGGACCTAAGTATCCGTCTTTTCTTTTCTCATTTCAAGAGACATCTTAAAGGCAGGTAGCAAATAATGATTATGGGTAACTCCATATCCCCAAAGTGTCACCTTCAGGAAATATTTTATGAACTTTGGACCAAATTAAGACGGAAGATTTTAAAAAACTGATTTCTCTCCAAAAGTAAAGACTTAAGATGACAAGGCTTCAATGTTCTCTTTTTTCCTTTCTGATTCTTATTGGTTATAAGTCTATGTTACTAACAGGAAAGGTACTCAGAGTAGCTTAAAGCAGGAAAGAAAATAGTATTATGACCTACAAAAGAAAAAAGGATAATAAATAAGCCCTGGAAAAAAATCTGATGTCTATACCTAAAACTATATTTAAAAAAATAATTCAGCATGGCAAATACATCTAAGATTAAACTTAATTGTTTTGTGTGTTTCATATGTTGTCTGTCTGCCTGTTTTAGTAAAAGTACGTGCAGCTACTTCATTTAAAAATTATTTTAGGGGCCTCGCAATTTATTTTTTGCCCTTCTACACTTCCGGTTCTGCTGGTGGTTTTCACTAAAACAACAAAAAAAGCCCTCTTAACAAAACAATTATACAAATATTTTAAGAGTATCCCAAATCAAAACTGCTAGGCTCAAGGATTACATAAAACTTACAGGAAAAAATCCTTAGTTTGATAACATAATGTTTGTATGTGATTTAGGTCAATATGTATGTTTCTGTGTGTTAATTTCCAAGTATGTTATCCTCTCAAAATGTTTTATTTGACTTATAAACAAATACCTAGGTTAGTTCAAATACTTTTTGTTCACATGGCTGAACAGTAATAAGAGTAAAGATGTCTTTAAAGTTGGTGACATGTTTGTGTCCACAGTTAGCTAATCAAGATAAACTTATCAAAAATCGTTTTATAAATGCCATGTCCAAAGTTTTCTGTGTACAATTACTTCCAAGTTTTTCCTTGGTTTAAGATAAAAAAAAAAAAAACAGATTCAGCTTAAGAATGTTATGCTTCAGTTCTCGAGTCATCTAAAGAAATTGTTAAGATGAGAAAATATGAGTGTTTATACATGCTCATAACATTCAAGTCATGTGTTGCTAAATATACATTCAAGTATTCTTGGCTTCTTAAGGCCAAGAGAACATATTTTGATCTATTAGTTTCATGAACTACTACTATATAAAGGTTTAAGACTGCTTTTTTAAATTGACTCAGTTAAATTTCTGATATACACAGTGGACTCTGGGAGTTACCACTGGCCTCACATACAACCAACTTGGGTTATGACTGCAGTTTTAGGTTTACCTTATGACCAAAGTGTTCCAGTTACAAACAAAATGCCATCTTTTCACGCAGTTGTAAACGAAGACTCAATGCCAGGAAAGTGAATGTGAGCATATGTAAGCTTCAGTCTGAGTCCAGATCCATGTGTTTGTGGACATGATTTTTGCTAGTGCTTTACATAATTGCTATAATTACTGCTATCAAAATGGCCCCCCAAAAGCTAGAAAAGCAGCTAAGGAAGGAAAGAAAGGTAAAGAAAGCAATCACAAGCAAAAATGTGGAAATTATGGAGATATGTATGTGGCATTCGTGTGAATGAACTAGTATGTACAGCACATCACAATCTACCATCTCAGCAATCTTACAGCGGAAAGATTTAAAGATGTTACTCAGTAAGTCACAATCAACAGTGTTAGATGAGGTAGAAAAGCTATTATGTGTAGATAAATGAAAAGGTAGATGGCCAGTTATAGCCTGAGTCTATAATGTGTGAAAAAGCTAGTGTTATACATGCAGATCTTGTAAAGTATCATCAAGTGACAATGGTGAAATACTGTGTGCAATTAAGGGATGGTTTCACAATTTTAAAGCAAGGACTGGGGTTCACAGCATAACTAGGCATGGGGAATCAGATAGTACTGATAAAAGGAAATTTTATAGACCACTTTGAAACAATGACAGAGAGAGATGGTCTTGCTCTCACAAGGTTTTCAACTATAATGACATTGGCCTTTCCTGGAAAAAAATGCCCACGAGAAAATACATTACCCAGAAGGAGAAGAAAATGTCAGGCCACAAACCCCTTAAGGATAGGCTAACCTTATTGGTATGTGGCAATGTAAGTGGTGACCTCAATATAAACCCTTTATTGGTTTATCACTCTGAGACCTCTAGTGTTCAGAAAACATAAACTCATGAAGAATAGTCTAGGGGTCATGCAGAGATCTAACACAAGTCTGGGCGACAAGAGTACTTTCTTCTTGAGCGGATCAGGGAGGCTTTCTGTCTTACTGTGAAGTATCTAGAGGACAAAGGTCTACTACTCAAGGCTCATTTTTTTTTTTTTTTTTTTTTTTTTTTTGCGGTACTGGGGATCGAACTCAGGACCCTGCGCTTGCTAGGCAAGTGCTTATTCCACTGAGCTATATCCCCAGCCCCTCGGCTCCTCATCATGGACAATGTTCCTGCTCACCCATGAAATTTGGAAAAGTTCCTCTCACCTAATACAACTCTAAGGCAGCCTATGGACCGGCAGGTTATAGCTAAGAAGCTATATACATCAAGGAACTTTTCTTAAAGTGCTTCCAGATGGTCTCAGATACAGATTTAACCCTTAGAGTTCTGGAAGCATTACAACATCCTTTCCTGTGTGGAGTTGAGAAATAAATCCTGAGCCAGTATCTAAGGATCTCCCAGATCTTCCTGGGAGGAAGTGTGGCCTAAAGTTATAAAGGAGAGAAACCTTGAAGGCTGTGTAGAGGTGCCTGAGCCTTCAACTGACCCTGTGGTTGATGACACTGTCACTATAGCAGAGTCCACAGGCTTGCATGTAGGCTTGCAGGTAGACAGTGGTGATGTGGGGCAACACTCAGAGGAACTGTCTACCGAAGAACCTCAGCAACTTCTGGCTGAGCAACACAAAATGACAGCTGAGGAGCTTTCTGAAGAGGAGAGGGAGAGTCAACAACCAGTGCAATGAAGTTCTTCTGAAATAAAGGAAATCCCGCAAAAATGGACAAAGCTACAAACAGTAGTAGAGAAGAGCCACCCAGAGAATAGGTCCATTTTTGCTTTCACTTATTTAATGACAATGTCATGTCATATCACAGGACAGTGTAAAGACAGAAATAGACGTTAGACCAGCTTTTAGACCTCAACACGTTGAGACCTAGTGAGCCAGAAGCAGGTCCTAGTGGGCTACAGACTCTCCCCAAAAGAGAGGAGACCAGAGAGCCAGATTCCAGATTCCTTATGGAAGGGGACTCTCCTTACAAAAAATAACCATTTCATCCTCCCTTCCTGCAAGCCAAAGATGTCAACTTTGATGGTGAGTACAGTGTAAAATTGTTGTTTCTGGTAAACTAGGTACATTTTATAACATTTTTATTAATACACTAAGAAAACTACTGGTATTTCTGGTAAATTATGTCCATTATACTACTCTTTTTTATCCTAAAAATGTTAGATGAGGGGTGCTTTGGGAGGTTTGGAATGCATTATGGGTACTTCCATTACTTCTTATGGGGAACAATCTTGACTTAAAACCAATTTGAGTTACAACCAGCCCTCAGGAATGAATTGAGTAGTGTCCACTGTTATTTTACATTAAAGAATTTCCTCTAAATGAGGTCTACTGGGCATGGGGAATTACTGGAAAAAACTCCCCTTTGTGGCTGAAAATACAACTGCCTCAATCAACCTACTTCAGTTTTCTCCATTGATGGGTGGCTTCTCCATTTTTTCCCCCAAAATTTTTGTGCCCCACCTCCAATAAATGTTATTAAAGAAATTAGGATATATAATTAAATTGGCTATAATTAAAAGGTTAATTTTTTTTAAAACAGAGCAAAATAGAAGATCAATAGTAGCGAGAAATTCAGATACTTCCCCAAATTACATACTGTTGTTTTAAGAATACTTCAGCATATACAGTACTTTGTTTGATTTATACTAAAAGTCTTAGTTCACAGAAAACAGTTTGTGTTACTTTCTGTTTGTTTTCTTTAAGAATCTTTTTGGCTTATGTCTTGTACTGAGTAACTAATTTAAAGATACACATTATAATAACTATTGTTATTCCTTTATTTGGTTATGAAAATGTTTTTTTTTTTCATAAAACAAAAGGTAAAATGCTCTTGGTTAAATTTATAGAAACTAGATAAAAAAGGTCTTATATTTTCGTGAGGTAATTTATTATGCTTTCCATTGTTAGGCCTCATTTAGGAAAATGAGTTTTGAAGGTTAAATATTAAGTTTAAATGTTGATTATCAAATATTTTTAACAATCAAATCATGATTGGTCAAATAACTACTAATCTTAGTTTATGACACCATATATATATATCTATATATCTATATATCTGACATTAGAAATATACATCTGAAGGCAAAATATGTTATAAAACTAAGCTTTTAAAGTTAAATACAGGCAAAGTAATAATAACTGTTCTTTTAATGTACATCTAGAACTTAGATATATAAAAATTTTTGTCATCTCTTTAAATTTGGTCCTGCCATTCAAACCTTGATCTACGTGTATTGGCTTTGATCAACAAGCTTTTGGTTACATGAACATAATATGCTCATATGTTGGATAATAAGTCTACTGATGGTTATAACAGTGCTTCCTAAACTTGTAGGAGTTACACAGATGTCCCTTAGTTCTTGTCAGTGCAGTTATATCTTATAACCTGTTAAAGAAATCTAAATCTTAAGAGTAAAAATGAAGTCAATATATATATATATATAAACATTTCTATAGAGCTGTGATACCATTACTCATCTCATGGTATATTAAATATATTTTTGCTTGCCAAGTGTATAAACCTTCTAGGATATGGAACTTAAAAAGCATTTTATCACATCATACTGATCTTCAAACTAAATTTCTTTAATTCATAAATTTTTTCAATTTTATGTTCTTATGATAGCTATGTGATTGTATAATTAGTCACATGTGCATAAACATATAGTCGAGGCAGTGATACCTATAAGTTTATTTTATAAGGCACTGTTAGAAAAATGTTTAGGTGAAAGTTTATGTCATTTAATATAATTAAAGGTAAATAATTAAAAATTACCCTATATCAAAATAAATAAGTCTATTTAAGAGATAACAGCAAAAATCTAATGGTTCTAATACAATTCCTAATTGTTATGCTAAAATGTTTGCTCCTGATTTCAAATTTTCCCAATTACCTGTTAATAATTACAGATATTTGACTTATAAGACAACCATAATTGGTAAAAGAAATAGTTCTCTGTATTTCAAAGAGCTCAATAGCCAGATAAGATTATGACAGCTGAACCTACTGCTCCCACTTCAATACTAGTGTAACTGCTCTTCTGGGTGTTCAACAACTGAGGCTTAGAGACCAAACCTAAAAGTTAACTGGGCTAAGAGGATGCCAATACTTTTGGTCTTGCATTCCCTCAAGATCAAACAGAAGCAGGATGTGTTGCGACCACTCTAATGGGTACTACAATTCCACTGAGTCACCCAACTTTTAAACAGGGAGATTGTTGCACCCCACATGATACCAGTCAACCAGTGTACACTGTGGTAGGGATGGTCACTAAAAAGGGTAATGTGCCCATAGTTCTAAGGGAAGCCATGTGGTCCAGCAAAGACCATGAGTCATCCTGGCAGATAACACAACTGGTAGAGGAAAAAACTAGAAGAGCTGAGAGGCTCTAGCTATAACTTTGAAAGTAATGCTTAAGGAGCCTGAACTGACCTTACCAAATTAGATCAATATAGGTTACTTTTGATTAACACGGGTCTCATTTTAAGTTAGTCTTAAACACCCAGCAGGAAAGTATGACCAAAATTATATATAACACTGGCATTGCTGTACATGTTTTCTAGTCTCTTTAATATGGTAACCTTTTGCATTCAATTTGATGGATATTGTTTGGTTATTTGAAATATCTGAGGAAAAATCTGGCCTCTCAGACATGTCTGTAGAACAAGCAACCATTTCAGTTAACTATGATTTCTTTGATACTATGACCAAACTCAGCAAGTTTTAATCACAAGTTGGAGTTGGAAACTGTCAGGAACTTTGTGTACTTTGTTACAGAGATGCACTGGCTTATGTTGCTCTTGACCATTAGTCAACTGAAAAATTTTGGCTGAGTCACTCAGATCTTCCAAATGCTGACATGTTTCATTATACATACAAAAAAAAAATCACATCTGTTACTTCTACAGATCTCATCAGGAAACACATTCTTAGGTGACGCAGATACTGTTTTACTAAAAGTGAGCAATGGTAAAAATGCTGTAACTATTAACACAATTTGAGGTCTGGTCTGAGACTTGCTGAGACACTCTCAACAGAGATGTCAAAATGGTTAAAAAGGAAAACATACCTTACCCTGAAAGTTGTGAGTTTGAAAGTCCCTGGAAAGGGTTGTGGGGAAGCCCTGTGGTCTACAGACCCTCCTTCTGAGAACCACTGAGGTAGATAATCTCTTAGAAAACACAATTAAGAAAAAATGAGAAATATATATTAACATCAGGAATAGTCTTATAATGAAAATCACTTATTTTCTACTTGTAGTTTGAGAAACTGTACTAACTTAAAGTGTATTTATAATTATACCCATATATAGGAACATATAAATGAATCTAAATATGGCAATCAAGCCAGGTGGCTTATGTTGAAGGTTAAAATCTTGGCTCCTCTTTGAAGTTGAGAGTTTTGTGCTGGCTTTGGCAGCACATACACTCAAGTTGAGAGCTTAGAAAATTATCCTCTCTGTCCCTCAGGTTCACTATCCATAAAATGAAGATGAGGATGTAAGTACTCTTCTATCCCCACATGATCTCATAGTAAGTTAACTAACCACCATTTTAAAATGTCCTACATGAAGCCAGGCATGGTGGCACCTATCTGTAATCTCAGCAGTTAAAGGGCTGAGACTCAAAGATCGCTATGACTTTAAGCCCAGACTGGGTTATGTACTGAATAGAAGGCCAGCTTAAACAACACAGTGAGGGCCTGTCCCAAGCAGGGTATGTGCGCGTGCATGTGTTGGGGAGGGGGTCAGGTCTGATATAATCTGTACAAGTGATAGCTGCTATTTATTAGAAAAATTATGCTAATGAAAATGAAATGTCCAATTTTCTAAGGAAGTGTAGATGACACACAATTGAACAAAATGAGAAAAATCTACCAATTTGTCGAACAGTCTGAATATTATCTTCTTTCCCAACCAAGATCTTCTATTTGCTCCTCAGAGCCTCCCTCATCTCTGCACATCCTGAACAGATCTCCAGTTGTCCTTTATCTTCAATAAATACAAGTTCAGTGCAGCTCAGTTTAACAGCTCATTTCCCACCTGCCCTCAGTTGAGATGAGCCTGCTGGCCTTAGCAGTAGCTTCCAGGAATTACTTGTTGCCTAACTTTCCCACTTTCCTACCTTCTCAGGGGGCCCAGATAAGGAATGGGGTCAAGAACAATCATCTCTTGACTCATCTTCTGGTCTAGTGGAGCCCTCTGTGTCATTGCCACTCCTGCACGGACTATTTGGAGCAGGCCTCACACGTGGCAGTGCCCGCATGCAGTCTCTGTCCCAGGATGCAAGACATGCGGAAGCATTTGATTCCGTCCTCTGAGCAGCACAGCCTCGGCCCACAGTTGTACACCTAGTAATCTCTTGCTGCTGGAGTGGAGCACTGGCAGGCAGCTCCAGCCTAGATGCCTCACACAGAGCCACTGTTCTGGAAATGGCTTAGCTTTGCCACACCCAGCTGAAGGGTACAGCACCCTTCTTCCTCCCCTCCACATCTCTCCAGTCTCTTTGGAGGTGTCAAGGTTGCTCCAGTGACACTCCTTGTAGGCAGGTGAGGAGGTGGCCAGCTGAGGATGGGCACAAGAGGCGGCTGGCTAGGCCTTCTTCACTCAGTGCAACTACAGCACTGGGAATATCTAACCTACTGGGAAGCGGACTTGAGTGCAGAGCTCCCTCTGCATTAACTGACCAAGCATGGAATGGGAGTGTGATGAGCTTCTCCTCTGCGACTGTGGAGTGAAGAAGCAGGCCACACTGAAGCAAGTGCCAGTGACAAATAGTTTAACATAAATGTATGCAAGAATCATTAGAAGTTATAGCTGTCCCAAACTGGACAGACAAGGGTATAAACTTCCTCCACTTCAGAGGCTAAAGGTACATGAGTGTGACTGAGATGCTGAGGGAGGGGTACAAACTGACAGAAGGTGGGACTAAGACCCAGGAGTCCCTAGAAATTATTTTATTTAAAAAATTTAAAAATACAAAGAAGTTGAAAATAATATAATCATGCAATTCAGAGAATCTCATCTCTGAAAAGAGCACAGTAATAAGAGGTCATATGATGCACAGTGGATCTATGTGTTTCAGGTGGTAGACAAGAGTACTTCTAGAGGCAAAGGAAGGAGGAAAGAGGCTGATGCCACACTATCAGGCCTGTAGATGAGTTTCCAAGGGGCTGAGTGCACCAAAGGACCAAGGTGACCTGAATCCCTAAGGCAGGAAGGCAAGGAGCAGTCTTGATATCCAAAAGAGTTCTTAGCAAAGAAAAGCAAGTGTGTAGTCCTTATGGTAGAAGCATGACTGCTGTGTTCAAGAAACAAGAGTGATACCATTTTGTAGCCTAAAAGGTACATTAGTACTTAATGGCACAAAATATTTGTCATCTGAAGACAGCAGTGTTTTACTGAACTGTTTTAGAAAACAAACTCTGAAATATAATGCCTGCAAAGGAAAATTAAGGTTAACTATCATTACTTTAAAATCAGTAGTAACAGTAAAAATAAAACAGCACTCCTCTACTGGGAGTGGGGTGTTATGCCTGAAAGCCTGACTCTCGCACTGTGTCATTCCTGTAACCCCAGAACCCTGGCTGCAGTGTACATACCACAGCACCAGAGAGGACCCCAGCTCCCATGGGAAAGATTACCTAGGCAACAAGACAAGCCCTACCCACCTTGAATGAGCTACAATTAATTGTGTTCTAAGACATGTTCACCTGTAGGGCTGAGGAACTCTGGTAAAGCACAATGAGAATTACAGTAACTCAAGTCTGAATAATAAGCATCCCTTTATTTGCTGACTGCCATTACAAAAACCGATTACATTAGCAACAAAAGTGTCCTCTTGAGTTGATGTCAGAGGCAGTTACTCCCCTAAACTGTGTTAAGTAAAACAGTGTACATCAGTATTAAAATGTTAAATTTTACATTGTCTTTACCACTTTGATCTTCTGAACGACTGAATTGAGCAAAATAAGGTAAAAGATTATATGTTTATTTTATCTTCAGGAATGTAAAGGTCTAATTATTCAAACAGTTTTTATTATAAAACTAAACTCTGAAGGTGTCTACAGAGTTGGCTTCTTTTTAAATTTTTCTCTTTAAATCAGTAGTCTAACAAGGATTAGAAAAGACAAAACTCTGTTCAGTGTTTCTGACAGTAGAAAGGGTGAAAACATAAATAAGGCTTTAATTTGGCAAAATATAATACAATGCCTTCTGCTGTCCTCAATTGAACAGATTCCCAATTACTTCACTCTGTAAAAGATCAGAAAGAAATCCATTTTAAAATAAAGCAACAAAAGCCAAATCAGAACACATTTTCTTTATACATATTCCACTTGACATAGCATGGCCCTTTCAAAGCAATTCTGGTCATGGTAATCAAAACCAACTTCCAGGATTCACAACCTCTTAGGTAAATATTTTACACTGTGAGCCAACATTTAAGAGGCGAACACCGCACACCCAGTTTTTATTAGTTCTACTCAAGAGAGTGTCAATCTAAGGACAGTGAGAAGCACTAAAAACAGACTCAGAAACTTACAACTCTATCTATGAATTCATGCAATCTAAAGACAGGAGGTAATTGGAAATCTTGTAATTTTTTATGTTCTACAACTGAAGCCCTCCTCTAATATCAAAGCCTGTTGACTAACTTCAGCACATTTAGTGTATTTTATACATACTTCTAGTATTTCATCTCAAGCCATGAAGGGCCTAGACTAAGATCCACGTTTAAAAAACCATTAAATGTTACCAAAAATAGTTGCTTTGGGCAGGAGAAGGCCTTCTAAAGTGGATAAAGAAATTAACATCAAGGAAAGAATATGGTGATGTTTCTTATACGAATCCTGGCACCTGGCATGGTGGCGCATGCCTATAATCCCAGCACTATGGAGGCTGAGGCAGGAAGATCCACAAATTGGAGGTCAGCTTGGGCTACAAAATGAGTTCATGGCCAGCCTGAACTATATAATGAGACCTTGTTTAAAAAAAAAAAATTATCTTTGTTAAATAGTGAAATGAAAAAGTGTGGTGAACTGAAGGAAAAACAAGATTAAAATAAGACATACGGAGCATGCTTTCAAGAGTGGATAGCAGGACCATCTGGAGAGAATAAGGCTGAAATTATGGGAAGGAAAGAAGAGTTGCCCCAAGAAGCAGAAAACAGGCTGATCCACAATTTGGGAGAGGGGGAATGTGGCAGAAGTGGGATTCCAGAGACTGGGGAGGTCAGCTCTCAAGAACAGACCTTTTCTCCTTTAACTTTGGGTGTTGGGTATTTTGTCTCCGCAGTGAGAAAAAAAAAGTAAGGCAAAGCCCATCATCTTTTTCAGGACATGTAACCTATCTCTGAACCTGTGTACAGCCATCAGTCTTAGGTATGCATTTGAAAAGGCACAACTCAATGAGTTGTCCTTTGGGTCTATAGGACAACATGATTCTTTTAAAGTAAAGAGCCTCAAAAGAAAAATGCCTGAGGTATTCGTAAACAGCCTCAAGAGAATAATATCTGATGTCTTCAGGGTACTAGAATACTCTAGGTAGCATAATTTAAGTCATTAAAAGCATCAGTAAAATCCACGTTAATGACAAAAAATCTGTATTCACCAGTTAAAATACAAGTCTTTGAGTGCTAATCAATCTGAGCTCTTCAAGGTAATAAAAGCTTATAATTTTGTTAATGATGGATTTATCCTCAATTAAAACCCTCAGTTCAGGCATCAAAAGAACAGACTTCTTAGGTTACCTACGAAAACAAACAAATAAGGAAGTGTCATACTCATACCTACAGGTATGTGGTAAATTTTGTGTTCTTTTCACATTTGAGAAAAAATGTGATGACTTGGTTTTTGGCAACTGTCAGTAAAAATGTTGTGGTCACTTCATTTTACTAAGTCATGAACAGATGGGGAAGGAGGAGATATACAAATACCTCCCCTGACGTAAGGTCAGAAGAAGCTAATCATGTTGTAGGCATTGTGGCAACAGACAACCAAGGGGTGCCAAGTCACAAGAGTTTGATGTAAAGATCAAATTTAGCAAAGGTTTTGTCCTTTCCATGCTAAAAGGCCTTCAAACTATGCACAAGATGGAAATGAAACTACAGAAGGTAAAGGCTGCCATATGAAAGTTCTGACAGAAATATGGGAATATTTCCTTTGGTAAAGCGAGTTTTCTTGATTTGTAATAAATACAAATCACACATACCTCTCGCTCAGTACTACATCAATGAATAGAAAGCAGTACTCATTTATTCTTACCCAAACCTGGTAGTGTCATTTCTCCTTTGTAAGCTGTTTGTTTACAGCCTGAAGCAACTGCTGTAACTGCGCTACAGTCTGATTTAGACTTACAGACATCGTCTCCTTCTCAGAGGACTCCTGGGAAGAAGAGAGCAGTGATGGAAAACTCCAACCACAAGGGAAAGAATGAGCAACCAAAACCAGAAAATACCTTATTATTTCAAATACAGACATGAAACTTTGAAAATGACATAAAAATTAGCACCAGCAAAAAACAAATAGAGAAATGTTAACTACTGGTGCAAACCAAAAAACTATGCTGTAATAATTTCTGTCCTTGGCCACAAAAGGTAAAATCTAGCATCTATGAGTATCAGAAATAAATCCACTTTTCCTTTTAGAAAAAAAAAAAATAAAGACAGTAAATCAGAGCTAAAAGAGCTCTTCTTGGGGACCCAGCAGTTCTAAGTGCTGGTCCACTTGAGTCCAACCCCCTCGTTGGTGATGGAAGCCTCAGGCATGCTATGGAAGAGCTGTGTCACAGCTCGGTATTTTACACATTAGCTCATTTATTACTGACAACAACCCCACAAGACAGGAACTAGTATCATTACCCTATATGGATGGCACAACCAAACCGCATAGCAACTAGCAATTTGCTTAGTCACACGTGAAGGTAGTAAGTGGCCAGATTAGGATTCTCCCATAAGCAGTTTACCTCCAGAGCCTACACCCTTGATTAAGAACTACACCACAGCACCTCTCCACACAAATCTTAAAAATGGACACAATATCTCACTAAAGTAAATAGCAATGAAAACTAGTGCACTGTTGAGACAGACTATTTTGAAAATAACTGACTTTCAATTATATGTGGAACATAGGGGTTGGGGTTTTAGCTCAGTGGTAGACGGCTTGCCTAATGTAAGCCCTGGGTTTGTGTACCAACACTACAAAAAGCCAACCAAACAGAAAAGGTGCAACGTAAGTGGCAAAAGCATATTTTTAAAGTGAGAGATGGATCTTGCAAATATGTATTATTCACATAGTTTACACAAGGTAAGAGGCCTAAGGATCTGGAAGTTGAAGAAAATTCATACCATTTCTGGTGAAACATCACTATTCTCAATAACAGTAGTATCTCCAGCGGCTTGTACTATTTTTGACTGGATAAGATCCAGTGACTGTTGAGCCTGTAAGAAAAGCAATACATATAAGGAGTGTGTTTAGTTGTGTATTCTGTACAAAATTAAAGTCCTCTGGAAGTACAAATCAACAGCTATATCCCTTACCAGATTTTGAAAACATATGCACACTATTTTAGAAAGCTCAAATACCAAAAACTATATATAGAAATTTTAAATAGAAATGACCATGGTTGATCTATATGTAGTATTAGTCTAGAATAGGGGTCACCCAAATCTAGCCTGTGAATATTTAATGTTTTTAAACATTTAAAAGAATGAAAGACAAGAATATTCAAGAGATTACATGTGGGCCACAAACCCTAACACTGTCCATGGGTTTGCTGACTCCCGGTTTAGATCTCTATGTACATAATATGTGCTTAGAGAAAACTGCCAGGAAATTTTATATAGATGGGCTTTATATATGGCCTTGTTCTTTATATATGGTCTTGTTTATATTTATAGAAATATGATGTTTTATATTTGTCTGTTTCACAAAGTATTTTGCTGACTTTTTCAGTCAATAAGTATTTTGTGCACTTCCAATCAAGTGTTTCATGGTACTTCTATTATACAGATACAGGCAGTGACAGCTGCCTGTCATCACATTTTAGGTGTCATAAGCAATACTGTCTGTCTATACCACTAATATTCTGAAGACTTTGAGAAACTACATTGCTAGGCTGAAATTGTCTGTTTCCTATTCTCCTCCAGAGGTCAGAAATGAAAATAACCTATCAAAGTAAATTTAGAACTCAACCTTGGCAGTATATTATGCGTCAGTTTCTCCTCTAAAGCAAACTTCTTAAATTCACATTTTATCTATATTAAAATAAAACAAAGCACTTGCAATTCCTAGACTTTTGCAAGACAACAACCATAAGCTTTAAGCAAACATAATCAACAAAAATATTTCATTTAAAAGTGACACAGCTTTTAAATAAGACACTTTTAAAAATCTATCAGAATACCGTTTACTTATTTGTTTGTGCTGGGAGTCAAACTTAAGACCTCACACTAGCCAGGCAGGTGCTGTGCCACTGAGTTATATGCCTAGCTAGAATACCAAATATTTAAGTGTTTGGTGAGAGTCTCTAATACTGGTGTGGGTACAGGTAACAGAAACTATCAGACCATGTTAGGAGGAGTATAAATCACTCCTAGATTTGGGGGTTCAGTTTACAATAACTATCAAAATTTTGGACGTGTACACCTCTTGATTCTGCAGTTCCAAGAAAGTGACATACTTGTTTTGTTAATGATGTATCTCTCATAGTTCAAAAGCAGCTCTGATAAAAATGTGTATGAACCATAGCTTTAAAAGTATCACAACAGAACTACAAAGACTAACACAAAGAAATATAATCTTAAAAAGTCATCTACCTGTAAATGAGATTAAGGAAAAATATAGCTGTACAAAGAAATAAATCAAAGGAACTTCTGAAACATCAGAAACTTAACACTTATAACAATAAAGAGAAATACATCTTCTAAATGACTAAAAAAAAAAAATAACCAAATTTAAATAACTGCAATTAAATTTAAAATCTTATAAACACAATGAGGTTGACTTTAAAAACTGAAAAAGCATATCAAAAAGTAACTATACAACAAACAGCTTCAATTTAGAAGGGATATAAAAGAACATGACCAGAATTGACAGCGCATTGACTAAGATGCGAGGGACAACACAGGCTCGTGACACCTCGAGCCTCCACGTCTAGCAGTGCTTTACCTTGTGCAAGTCACCTGCTACCTTCTGTCTTTCACTTTGTTCAGTTTTAAGTTTTGTGCGAGTTTCATTTAACTGTGTCTTCAACTGTAAAAATAAAAAACACCACTTACTTTGCACCCTTCCTTGATTATGCTGATACCTTAAGGACCACAGAATGAATACAAAACAATGGGATCGCTAACAGTTATGCACAGTGGATTAGCTAGTATTCTGCACCAGATGTTTCCATCTGTAGAGCTAAACAAGAAAAGCTATGGAAGTGAACTAGAGTTCAAAGTAGAAAACTGAAAATCTAAAAACAAAACCATCAAATTCCCATAGCATTTTAAAAGAATCACTGTTCGTGAAGTATTTATTGAAGTTATCTAAACTAAAAGGCAAACAGAAATTTCACTATTTTTAAAGGCCTTAACTTATATAGCTCAGTTAAAAAGATTCACCTGTATAATATTTTAAAGACACTGAACAGAAGATTACAAATTCAGGAAGGTGAAAACACCTAAATGTTGACTGTCCTGTAAAAGACTTCATTAAAAAGAGCAGTGCAAGACCATACTGATCTAAAATACACCAACAAGAAATGTCTTAAGCATAAACTCTCAATAACCACTTTTTTTTGGGTACTGTGGATTGAACTCAGGACCTTGTGCTTGCTAGGCAGGCCACTGAACTACATCCCTGGCCGCGCAATAACCACTTTATAATACTGTGAAAATCCCACTGCTTCTTCTCTGATGCCCCTAAAATACCAAGCGCATCCAGCCAGGCCTCCCATCCCCAATCCACAGGCATGACTTTCCTGTTCTGGGACCTAAGAGGCACTGGGGGAAGTGACAGTTAATGGAAGGGATTCCAACCTGGAAATCTTATGTGAGGGAACTCTAATTCTTAAATACCAAAACAGTCTTTGATTCTTCACCTAATCCTGAGTGTAATCCTCTATGTCACGGAGGTCAGTCTCCCAGCCCCAAAACAAAGAATTCTACAGGCAAAATTATTTTATCTTAAGCTATGGCAACAATTAACCTGAACAAATATTTCAAACTTAAGGGAAGAAGGGTGTGGGGAACATCACTTCAGCTGGTCTCCTGTCAAGTAGTAGAGGAGCAAAGAAACAACAACAAACAGCACAGATAACACTGGGCTAAATGCAGGTGCAACCGTAATGCTGCATATCTGATGCAAGGCTGAGCCCTAAAGTTAAAACCAAAGTCTCCAACACCTAAAGAAGATTTTTTAAAAACACATTACAGGTTATAATGGTGCCATGGAACAGTATATCATAGTTCTGATCTATGCAGTGAATAGCAAATATGTACATAAAACTAATCTTACGCTGCAGTGGACATGAGTTCAACTAGCATGGGTAAGTAAAACAAATATTATATTTAAAAAATAAGTATGTGTAGTGCTCCATATGTATTTCCATAATATGCTGATTCTCAGGAATCACTGCCGTAACACAGAAGGACAACCATAAATGAATGAGTTAAAAATTTTCCTTGGTACAAGTAAAGTGCTAATAAGAAAGTTCCATGCTGGGCAGGATAATCTGGGGTAAGGAAAATATTTACTGGGCAGGATAATCTGGGGTAAGGAAAATATATTAAATAAATATTTACATACAATATATTAAATAAATATTAAATATTTATTTAATATATTTACATACAATATATATATATATATATTTTTTTTTAAAAATACTAATCCTGTGCTATAACAACTTTCAAGTTACAAAAAGATGTGATAACATATTTGAAATGGAACAAGACAGCCACGCTCATCTCACAGCTAAGGCTGTCAACAAGAAGTATAAATTTCTAGAAAATTTAAGAATTGGAATGCAGGAAATCATGTCTTAAGACATTTAACTAACCTCTAAGTCTGTACTTTCTGGATTACAATGTGCAAAACAATATGCTGATAAAAACTACCAGTTCTTTGTTTTTTATAATTTATAAGAAGACTAGAAAAATAAGCTGGATTGGACTACTGCCCCAGAATGAAGAGCAGGCATCTTCAACCCTCAGTAATTGTCCCCCAGGTTAGAAAATGGGAGGACCACTTAACTATGATAGCTTGAGAAAAGAATCTTCACAATTCAGTCAATCATTTGTTTCTTTATTTGCTAAAAATAATGTTTAAGAAATTAAGCTTCATAAAAATGCAGAAAACTTTGAAAAAGAGTTGAAAGCCAAACATGCCATTGTTAGGAGCTGAGAAAAGAATCATTTTATAAGTCAAGAAAAGAAAGATCATCTTAGCAGTCATCCAGAATAAGAAGATTATCTTAAAATGCCAAGCTATAGATGGTTAGCAAGGAAAAAAAGTTTGGATGGTTTCTCCACATGTCAACACAAGTGTTTCCAGAGCCTACTTGGTACCCAGTGGAGAACAACAAGCTTCTTACCAAATTTAGCTCTTCATTCTGTCTTACTGCTTCAGAATATGAATCATCAAGTTTTTTCTGCAATTCAGTCAACAGATCTTTCAGCTGCAATGAAGTTTAGAGTTTTAAGATTGATCTCCTTATCACAGCCCGTGTTTTGTCTGCTACTGGGAAGCTTTTCCACAAACAACTTACACTGAATTGTTCTATCGGTCCATTATAAACTTAATTTAAATTGAAAGACAAGGTTGAAAAATGCGAAGTACCTCTCTGACTTCTGCAACGTAGGTACATCGTTCCATCTCCGCCTTCTCTAGTTCCATTTCCAAGTGATGTCGCTCTCTCCTCAACTAGCAATGGAACAAAGAAGGGAGAGTCGGCACGGTTCCCTTTGACGTCTCCTTACAGTGGAAAGTCAGGGCGCTTAGAACGTAAAACCGGACCAACTCACGCAACTACACAACATACTAAGAGCGCAACACACCATTAGGTAAAAGTAATCTTAAAAAACCAATCTTTGGGCAACCCATAATGCCAAATATAAGTTCATAGGTTCCAAGAGGAGTAACATACATTTTCAATATCTTTATTTTCTCTTCTTAATTGCTCTAACTCTTGCTCTGAAGATGTAACTGACGACAGCATCTAAAAACAATTTTAAGACCAAGTAAACCACACAGGAGACAGGCAAGTGTATCCAACCCGCAGCCCACAATTTTTTGTTTGTTTTTCTGGTGCTCTTTTTTTTTCAGTGAAGAGGAACTGTCTTGGGCTGCATATAAAATATATAATATGGTTAATGTATACAAGTAACAAATTTCCTTTTTAATATTTTTATTATAATGTTTTTTTAAAAAGAGAGGAAAAACATCCCAGCCATAGATTTCTACTGTCTAGAATTTTCAATTAATTAAAAGACAGTTCAGCGGTTCTCTACATGCCCTTAAAATCATACTGAATTTTTAAAGACCTTAATAGTAAGAACCTTTTCACTTTGATCATCAGTTTTACTTAACCCCCAAATGCAGTAAGTGCCACCAGTAATTCCTAAGGTCTGCACATAATTAGCTTAAGAAGATATGTAAGTAGCAAATGCCACAATCTACCACATCAAAGCAAAATAGAGAAATAACTTTTTCTTCTTGATTATAATATATTGTGGGATAAGTATCAGTATTTTAATACTAACTATGAACCCAGTATTCTTCCCCATACATTACAGCATAGAAATTCTCACTTTCCATTCTACTACCTTCTCTTCAGTAACTCTCTAAACTGGTGACTTTCATTGCGGGTGGGCATCAGAATCACCAAGCAGGCTACGAACACAAGGACTCTGCCCTCCTCTTGCTAGCTAAGGCCCAGGAAGGAGTCTGGGGGCGAGAACGTGCACTTCACACAGTGATCTGTGACCTCTGAAGTCTGTGGCCCAGCACCCAGCTCTGAGAACTGCAGCTCTGAGCACTTCTTTTTCAAGTACCTGCTTAATTGTCTTTTGTGATTCATCGACCTGAACTTTCCATTTATTTTCCTCTTCCTCCACACTTTTCTGTAGCTTCTGTAAAATTCCTTCCTACAGACAAAGATAGTTTTGAAGAATTCATAGTATAATGCCAAGATAGACTATTTAGGCCATAAAGAAGTTAATAGTTTAATAATAAAATGGAAATTAAAAATCATTTCCTACTGTTTCTGCAAGGACTGATTTATATGTGTCACACTCCAGCTGTAACAGTGCGCGCGCTTCATCAGCTTCTCTCAACTTAAACTCTAAAACCTGCAAAGAACACAAAACAGTCAATCCGCTAAACTACCAGTAAGTTCTGTACTTCAATTTTATTTCAGGACTAGTCTTATATTCTACAAATGGTTTCAAACAGTTTATAACAAAACACTAGGGGGCAATTAAGGACAACAGCTCTGTTGGTAATGTTTGATGGTTACTAATAAAACTGATCACTACAAAATACATGCACAGTTTTATAATAAACATGCTTGTCTCTTCTTAGCCAGGTGGAAAGAAAGAAGCAGGCGCACACGTGAAGGTCATAATGCTTATGCCACACAATGCCTTTGCCCACTGCCACTTAGGGTACAAGAGAATAACAATAGTAAGTCTCTTAATTTCAGAAATCGAAGATTAAAAACAAAGCAAGGTTCTAATACTCCTAATGATTGATTTGGGGCAACTCAAGCAAACTGGTGAGACTCTATCTACCTAGGTCACTGACTTTACTTTTTAAACTTATGCTAGTGCTTGCTTTGGCGGCACATATACTAACATTGGAACGATACAGCAAGATTAGCGTGGCCTCTTTGCAAGGTCGATGTACAAATTTGTAAAGCATTTTATACTTCTTGAATGAAAAATGGGACAGGAGAATTGCAGGGGAGTTAAAACGAAAAGAAACAAGCTGTGGTAGGCACAGGTAACCACTCCCCAAGATGACTGTAAACTCCATGCACTGCAAACATGTACTAATGAAGAAAAAGAAATAGACTTAGGCTAAACAGAGAGCATAAGAGAGTTACTCAGTTTTAGAAATCATTAAGATATAGAATTAAACAAAGGAGAAACAGCAGCTTTATACATAAATACAAAGAAGATACTAAATGTACACAAAATGATCACTTCCTTATACTTTTCTCAAAAGATTATTACCCTAAAGATATTTGAAGGATTGAAACACTGAAAATCCTTTACCTCTCTAGAACATATGAAAACAATTTCTGACTTGCTCCTTTTTCCCATGTTTCATTTAAAATACAGACAGTTCACTAATTGAACTAACCTTAACTTCTTCTGAATCTGAAGTTCCCATTACACATTCTTTTGCTTTCTTTTCAAATCCATGCAACCATTCACTGTAACTCTGGAGAAAAGTCAAAGTCATTAATTTCCAAAAATTACCCCAAAGAAATAGACATTTAAGATAACCAATTAGGTAATTCTAAAAGAAAGCTACAGACATCACCATTGCCCTAGAAATTTCAAAAGGGAATGTAACTTTCATTAACTAGAACATAATCCAGCCTTAAAAATAAACACCAGAAAATATCTATGTAATACCATCAAAATAAAATCTTATTCATCTTCATCAAGAATATTTGCAACTGAATTATGGACTTAAAGATGGAAGACTCAGGCTCAAATCTGGCTTCTACCACTTGCGAACACCAGGACTAATGAACTCAATCTTTAAAACATTTAAAATTCAGAATGAGCAAGTTTTCAGTACATTTTTTTTAAGCAAGATAGTTCTTGAAGTGAAGGCTTTCTGTCTAGATTTCAAATTCTTTCAAGGTGTACCAGGGCTCCTGAAAATATTTTAGTAAAGTTAAGAATGTATATCAAAGTTCCTCTGAGTCTTTGCTTTATTTTCATAATACTTCTACTAACTTCAAGATAAAATGTCTCTTATGTGGCCGAATCAGAATGCTCTATAAATCACCAAGAATAAAAAAAACGAAAGTGGATGTTGAGAACACCCCAAAGTATTCTCAATCTTCAATGCCATTAGCTTAAAGCTATTTAGCGCTCCATTATAAATAACACTGACATTATAAATCTGAATCAAGATTAAATGTATACTTAATGTATAAATTAAATGTATACTTTGTATACTTAACAGCTTCAAATATTGAGATCCAACATAAATTAAAATCAGATAAAAAGCTGATTTAATTGCTTAGTTTGTCAATCTCCTTTCAGGTCATATAATTTAATCTCTCCTGTGCTAATCTGCTTAGTGAAACAAAAATAGCAAACAATGAAACAATTTCTCTCATGTAAAAAAGACTATCTCCAGTAATTATGTTATCATCCTAATACTAGTGAAGTTTATTGTTTCGTGAGTGTTTTATGAGCATATAAGGTAAATGATTACGGTCTTTCATGTCTTTTAAAAACCTAAAATGCTAAACTCTTAAGCAGCCCACAGAACATTTAATGTATTTTTTAAATACAGACTACATGCAGAACTATTCACTTTCTAGCAAATGTATGAACAAAAGCCAAAGAATGTTACTCAAGTCTTATAATGATTTGTTAATATTTATAGCTTCATAACGATTTGTTCATTGAAGGTAGGTAGAACTGCTAGTAAGAATGAATTTATTACACTGAAAATTTTTACTGCTGGTGATCTTACAAAACTTTTGAAGAACAGAAACTACTAAGCATTATCTTTCTTGGCTCATAAAATACTGTCAAATAAATACATCGCTAAGTTTTACTTCTTTTTTTTTTTTTTTTTGCGGTACTGGGGATCGAACTCAGGACCCTGCGCTTGCTAGGCAAGCGCTTATTCCACTGAGCTATATCCCCAGCCCAAGTTTTACTTCTAGTAATAAAATGTAAAATAGAAATAAAACAGACCGTGGACACAAAAGAAAAAAATATGAAAGGTATTAATGGCAACTCTTTCTCCTAGATCCCATCTAAGAACAGCACTAGAACTGGTAATTTATCTCTCTGTTTACCTAGTACGAGATATTTCATCAGTTCAACTTAGGTGGTAAAGACTTATTTAACTATTCAAGCCCAAATGTATCATCAATATTTATAATAGAAATAATTTTTGTCTCCTTACTTGAACTAGATGCAGGTTGTATATACATGTAAGAAAGAAGGCAGCTGAATTCAGATTACACATCGGACAGGCCATTATGCTTACTTACACCACCCTTAACACCCACACCTAGAGGAGCAGAGGGCCTAGAAAAAGGTTCTGTGTTTGGGATGGGAAATGTAATAAATCAGCAATGTCTCCTTATACCACAAAGTGCACACATTAGCAAAGCTTAGTAGTGCTGCGTCAGGAAGACTTGATAGCCGGCCGAAATAAGCTCCAAGAAAGAAAAAGCAGACATTATAAATGACCTACTGATGCAAGACTACATCCGTTCACACTGTCCTACCTCCAAAATACTGAAACTGAATTTGATTAGACCTCTACTGAATACCAATCCATGGGCTCCACAAAGACCCCAGCCAAATCTGAACTGGGGTAAACTGCATAGGAAACTACGAGGTTTAAAAGAGAAAAATGGGTAAAGGGGTCTCTGGTGAAGGGGAACTGGTAGAATAAAACGACGTTTTAAACCAGTCACATGCTGATCTTATATTTGGGTCCTGATGAAAACAATCATGAGTTGTTATTATTTAATTAAAAAAGGTTATTTCATGTGCCACCTGGAGGAATCAAGTAATGACTATACCAAATTAAGGATGTATTTTTAATGACATTTTGAAAGGAATTATTAAGTTAGAAATATGTACTCAAATGTTTTCAGATGAAAACTGAGGTTCCTTCAAAATAATCTGGGCAGTGCAAGGTGGGATATAAAATAAGACTGCTCATGGACTGACACAAGGCATGTATAGGTAACAGCTGAGCTGGAATACTACACTCATTATTCTATCCTACTTCTGAACATGCGAATACGTTTTCATTAAAATACCCATCTACTTTAAGAAGCAGGCCTGCACCCTCACCAGCTTTCTATACTTTCAAATATTTACTTATTAATTTTCTGAACCAAGGTAACTTTTCCCTCCCACTTAAAACATGTCAACTTTAAGTAAAGCAAGTTTTCTATTATTTTCAGGATGTTTGCTTGAAGAACTTAACAGATGACCAAAATTTTGAATTTTTGGTATGTAGAGAGTCTGGCCCATGGTAACAAATACATTCAGAAACACTGCTAAAATGAAGAGGTAGTCACTTAAAACTCAGTTCTACTTTGAATAAAGCCATTAAGAGTATTACTGATTTTATTAACCATTCGGAAATACTTTCCCATATAATGATTATGATCCTGAGTTTTGTAGACCACAACAAAAATATGAGGTGAAAAAAAAAAAACAAACTAATTTTAAACTAAGTTATTAATCCTAACTACTCAAAAGCACTTTGGGTTAATAATGAAAAAATTAAGGAATCCGTATACTAACAAATCTGAGTGCTGAGAACAAATGCTATGTAAACACCACTTCCTTAAATAATGTCATACTCTAAAGAAATGATAAATGAGCCTTACCAAATCAGAAGGGACCGACACCTTTGGAAATAATTTTTTAAGAACTTCTTTAGCTTCCAACTCAATAGCTTCCACATGCTGTTGTCTTTCCTAAAGCAGAAGATGCACCAAGTCAAACTTGGGCAATTAAAGAATTTATAAAGAGAAAACACTATGGCCTTTAAGCTCTAAAAGAGGAAAAGTTAATTTAAAAATTATTTTAACACTGACAAATGTCAAATTGTCCCATTTTAAGAAATTAAAATGCTTCCATAAGAAAAAAAATCTGCAGAATCTCTAAAGCATCCTAAGTAGCAAGTGATGTCTTTTATTAATAAGTCAAAACATCTGAACAAGATGGACATTTTCCTTGGCATTAGAAACCAACTGATGTGTCTAAGAAAAATGACCCTCACCCCAAGAACAACCAAAAATAAAACAGTAGTTCTTACAGCTAAAACTTTATAAACTACTTTGCCAAAAATACACACACATAAAATTGAGACTTACTGGCAAGTAAATCTCAAGATGGGGGTAGGGGGGAGTGAGAAAAAGGAGGGGGGACAGGGGAAGAAAAAGAAATGGCATGGGAATACAATGATAACTTTCATAATTCCATCTTCAAAGTCAGGAGCAGATATTTACGCTAAACAAAACAAAAAAGGCTGTCAAAATTTGATGGGTGGTAGAAATGGGAAAAAGAGGAAAGAAAACAAGGAGAAACTGCTAACAAGTTACTTCACTTATGCTGAGTACCAAGATGACTAATTCTGACACTCCTACATATGTTCTGTCAGCTGCAAATTTAAAATACTACGAATGTGTAAGTCTAAATTTACTGATTTTAAATGCAACTCCAATGGCTATCAATTATAAACTCAAAACCATGGTTTGTCAAAATTAGGCAATTATTTGATCACAAACCCCGCCTCTACCACCAAAAATCTAGTATTCAAACCATCTCTACAAGATTTTTTTAAAAAGTAAAAAAAGAAAAAAGGCACCTATAAAAATGCATACCTAAACCAAGACAAATAAATCATCTGGAAAAAAAAAAAAATCTTGTGAAGTGCAACAGGCTGACCAGGAAAACAAGCTAGCAATATCTCAACAATACACTTCTCCCACCAGTCAGGTGTCAACTTTGAAATCTACTGCTGGTTTAAGGGGCACACATTTCAAGTTAACTAAACCTAACCACAGGGAAACTCTAAATTTACATAACAAACAGTTACATTTTGGTCACATTCTATAAACTCAAAAAACTGTCCCCTTATTAAGGATTAGTGGCAATATCTAAAAATAGGTACTTTACTGGGATATTTTCAACAATTCAAAAACACTAGTGCAGGAATATATAAAACTGCAGAAAATAATGTTATGTCCATTCAATAAAAATGATTAATTGCTACTTCAGAGTCAACTTAGAATTTTTATCATTTGACCAGAAAAGTGCTAGAACAATCTTTAATGAAAATCACCAGAACAGAAGCTCTCTTTTTGGTGGTGGTGGTGGTGGCACCAGGGATTGAACCCAGGGCCTCTCACTGACCTACATCCCCAGCACTTGTCTAGTGACAGTCTCACTAATCTGCACAAGGTGGGCTCGAGCTTGCCATCTGTCTGCCTCAGCTTCCCAGGACGTGCACATGCCACCACACCCTTCAGGAGCAGAAGCTTTTTGGAAAATCTCCAAAGGAAAATGAAATCAACTAAAGTAAGTGTGTAATTTCTAATCAAGAGCCACAAAGACGAGAAGTTATTTTTATCAAATATTAACAATTTTAACTACAAAGTTTTTATTTGATGTAACAGCTTGTTTGTAGGTGGCAATTTCCATTTCACTTTACTACCAGGAAAAGATCTAATGTTGGAAGCTGCATTTATAATTTCATTATCATCTTTAGATGAAATATAAAACTCATCTTTCATGTAAACCTGTCATTTATAGTTGCTCTTTAAGAATATTACTTTAATAATGGAAAGGTAATACTATACTTCTGTTACATTTTAGGTAAACTAACCAGTTACTTATTTCTGGCACTTAAAACCCTGAAGACATTTGACATAGTTGCTTTCACAGTGTAGTTTATAGCACTAAATCAACATCACTTCACACCTTTGTTTTCTAAGGACATCTAAATTCTGTTGAAACAGAGAAGGCAGTAAATTCTCTCTATAGATGATTAGTTACACAAGAAGCCATCATGCACATAAGCTCCAGCTTTCTTTTGTAATTACAATATGCCTCTGGCCAATGGCATATACAGTGACTTCTGTGGGGATGGCATGGTCAGCACTTCTCAGATATCCAGTCCCACTAACAAAACAGAAGCAAAAATCTTGCGCTAATGTGGTGGTGGTGGAGGGGGCACGACACAGAGAAATCTTAGCAAATTCTCTTTGCTGACAGAAATGTGTTTTACTCACGTGAAACAATTAATGTCTCACCTGGTCTCAATTTTTTTCCTCTGGTCTATTATCTTCCTGGTCCTAATATTGCCATGTATCTCAAATTCAAGAATTAGTGAAAATTATAGCCAGATGACTGGGTATACATCCACAGCAATAAATAAAATATAACTCCAAAGGTAATGCAAAGTTCTGTATAAAAATATATTCTGCTAAGAAGTCCTTCAAATATCCCCAAGACTTGTATTTAAAATTCAAGATTACCTACACACATAAGACTTTTACAATGCTGAGCATAATCATACAGTTTCCTACTAATCCATGTGCAGAATTCAATACTCCTGTTCTATATTGGTTCAACTATCTCAGTCTTTTTAAAAGTACCTCTCCATGACAATCAGAAATCTTCACATTTGATAGATAACTTAGGCTCAAGGAGAATGTCCTCATTGTTTTGAAAACAGAGGGATATATGTTTCAGGACTAAGTACTGAGGTTAAATCCTTCTCTTCTAAGAAACCATCCCCATTAACATATTTAAAACTGATCTCTCAAGACTTTTGTCATTTTCACACCTTGTCTGAGTCTCCTTGGTGTACCTCCAAAAACCTCAGTCCTCTATGCATTGCAGATGCATACTAGACATTAACATGTGTTTGTCAATACAGTTTTGATTTCTTTGGTTCGGGGGTTTGAAAGTTCTCTTAATCACCCCCACAAACACACCTTGTCCAAGGAGGCCTGCATGCCAAGCAGTGCTCATCAAAGCTCCAACAATGAAGTGAGTCATCCCAACAAATCAGCACGCCCAAAATTAACACCTCAATGCGTAGATGAGAAAAGCCAAGATGAGGGTGATGATAAATGTGGATGACAAGGAGATTTTATATTTAAATTGCAGTAAAATTAAATGCTTTAGTCTGATTTTAAGACAAGCTGCAGACTTTCTCTGTTCAGTGGACTGTTTCTAGAAGTTAATGTTACAACCTTGGAAGTCTTGTTCACTTTGTCCTGCAGCATTTTTTCAGTTGATGCCAATGCTTCCATTGCTTCCCAGTTTTTCTCCCGAAGGTCCTAATCGTTTTTAGAAAGAATGATTTCAGTTTATCCATTATTAAAAGATTTTTGCTTGTTACTTTCATTGGTATTTTGCACTGCATTTAAATTAAATGCTGGTTACTGCAAAATTATTTCAATGGGAAAATATGTACATTAGCAAAAAAATAAAAAGCAATGTTTAGAGCTTGAATGAGAAAATAAAGATGCCCACTTTCCAAGTTATAGTAAACACACCAAATGTGCCAGCTTCTAAAACAACTACTGTGCATATGAGAAGAAAGCATTCAAAACTAAGCACATAAACCCAGATTACAAGTGTGATTTCAGTTACCAAATATTACAGGATTGAGAACAGAACAAATATATAGACATTGCAAAAGCTTTTCATATGATCTTAAAGCAAAGACAAAATCATTCATGAGACTTTCCATAGCAGTCTACCATTTTCCCTCTGAATCTGTTTTAATACAGGTAACACTTTCCTAATCTAACTAGGGAAGACGTAGAGTTAATTCACTATATTCTGTATCTTTTTGGCATTGTCAAATGTGTACGTCGCGAACAACCTGACACTAGTCGTACGAGGTAACTGACAAGGCGAATGAGGCAGCTGGGAAGCTATAAACACGTTCTCTTAGGGGAGAACTGGAGGTCACTGCAAACTGAGCTCTGAAAGATCCAGATTTTACCAGTACTTCATTAGGAATTATAAAGACATTATGCCATATTTCAATCTTCCTTCAGCGTTAGAAATCTAAGCAAAACAAAAAATAAAAAGCCAACAGTCACCATTTATTGGATGCTTAGGTGCCAAATCTTACTCTTCACAAACTCTCACTAATCCTTCTAACAATATTTAAAGTATTTACAGCATCCCCATTTCATAGACAGGAAAACTACAGCAGAAAGTTAGGAAATCTGGCCAAGCACACACAGCAAATGAAGAGGCAGAACTAGAGTGGATGGGCGCTGTGCTCTGCTGGCCTCCAGCGTCCTGGCCTCCTCACCACGTCTCAAGGCCTCCAGGTGCTGCCGCAGTGGCTGCTGCTGCATTGAACTGGCATCGCCATGCCCTCTGTATCTCAGAACCCCACCCACAAACACAGCAAGCTGTTAGCGGGACACTGGGCACTTTACCGCGAGTTCTGTGCTGAGCAGTGCTGTTAGCGATGTAACACACACAAAGGCAATGCACATCCCTAATTTTGACAAACTCAGGGATGCAGGAAAATGCCAACTTGTTACATTAAACTTTAATATAAACTTTATAAAAAGTTTAACTTATATAAGAAAACATATCCATTTATTATCAATATTCTCCTAGATTTCAGTAACATTTTGGTCCTGCCCACGTCTTAGTAATCATACTTGTGTGTGCAAATATTCCTTCTCTAGGTAGAATATAGACTGCAGGTGTTGCCTTTTGGTAAGAGAATTTGTGAAATTCACCTACATTCATTATGCTCAGTAAAAATACCAGATTTGTAGTTGTTAAACAACGGCTTCTTCCCACTTTATAGTATAAATTTATTCAGGTCCTAAGGCCTTTTGATTATCAAAATTGAAGGCATGCCCTTGGTTAAAAAAGGGAAACCTCAGGAGTCTTCAAAAACTGAAATATTGAGACTATGTGGCTTGAATATTGGCATCACTTTGAGTCTACAAAAGGCTGGCCTCATCTAAATAAGAAGAAAAAACTTTTATTTTAAAATACTGAGCTTGAAAGAATTATTTTTTCCAGATAAAAAGTCAACTGCTATTTTAAAAACAAGAGACAAACAAAAAAACTGGGTTTAAACAGAGCTTCAGTATTCAAAATGATATTCCTAACTGTAAAAATTGGCCTCTCACCTATAAAAAAACCTATTCTCCAATAAAATTATTCTAGTAATATCCTCCAAAAGCTTCAAACAGAAATCAATAGTATTTTGTTACAAAGATTTAGAAACCTAAAGTAAAATTAGTTTCAAAGAAAAAAGAAATTCCTGAACTATCTATGTTGAAGAAATACAAAGAAAAGTTTCATTTTTATGAAGATTTGCTTACATTGTTTTTCTTCCTCTGATGTTCAACAGCATCCTTCAAAGAATCTAATTCATTCTGGAGCTCAGTTATTTCTTTCTCTTTTTCTGAAATTCTAAATCAGAATATGAATACTTATTTTTGGTAGAGTAATTTTAGATAAACAGAAACATAACTTAAGATATTAGTCAACAAACAATATAATAACTACTTATCACTGTTACTACAAATAGATAATGATTCAAACAGTGCATTAACTTAGTAACAGCTTAGCTGCTGTTTACCACAGAAATCCTATCTTATGCACTCTTAACTTTAGAAATGATTTTTAAAGTTTATACACACGACATGCTGAGGTTTGTGCTAAAGAGAAATTTCAGCTCCAAATAAACAATTCATGAATATATGAACTGCTGTAGTTGTTATTTCCTTTCTATCTGGTAGTGTATTAGTCATTTATTTTGCAGTTATTTATTCACTCACTTGTTCACTGGTGATACTGTGGAGTAGTAGAACCAGGGCCTTCTCACTAAGCTACCTTCTAACCTCATCCCTTTTCAATTTTTTGGGATAGGATCTCACTAACATGCCCAGGCTGGGCTCAAACTTGCAATTCTCCTGCCTCAGCCTACCAGGGTGCTGAGATTACAGCAGTCTGCCCCATCAGTAGCTATTTCTCTGAGGAAAGGCAACTGATATTAAATCAGTACCTTACCTGTGTTTTAAAAGACAATGAAACCAGATAGGACTTTAAGTGGCTCACCCACAGCGTATTAAAATGACAGGTGTTCCCCTGCCGTTTCCACACTACTCAGAGGATTCATCCCTCCCCACCCCCGTTCCATCTAGTGAATTTATTTACCAGAAAAGCAGAAGGCAATGGTAAAGATTCAACTGTTTGACTGAGAGTGGCTTGGTAGAAAATTATACCACAAATGTTTTTTTCTTAAGAATAACAATATATATAAATGTTTGGCTACAGAGTTAAATCACACAGCTTTTTCTAAAAAAAAGAGTAAGAGACTGCCCAGCCCACAGTCTATTTGTGTATGGCCCTTAAACTAAGAGTTGTTGTTTTGCTTGTTTGTTGTTTGAGCCAGACTCTTGCTATATTACCCAGACTGGATTCAAATTCTTGTGGGCTCAAGTGATCCTCCTGCCTCAGCCACACAAGTAGCTACAATAAAGGTGCTATGTCCAGCCTCTTGTTTTATGTTTTTAAAAGTTAAGAAAAGGCAATGGAAGGAAAAAGTGAAAGGAAACAGACACCTATGTTCCCCATAAGGCTCAAAGTATTCACTGTCAAGCCTGTTACAGAAAGTGTCAGGCTTGTTTCACATAGTCAAGCTTGAAGACTTAAACCAATTATTCTAACCTTATAAAGGATCAACTCTATCAACAAACCAAGAGGGAGATATATTTACATTATTTATATCACCTGTGAGTATGCTTAATGTGGTTGAAATTTAACATGTTGAGACATACTGTGACATATCTGAAATGACTTTCAACATACTCTCATAGATAAAATTATAGGCCAATAAGAAAAGAGTTTCAGTAAAACAGTTCTTCTTAAGAGAGCAACAATGAAGATTATAAATTTTCTTGACACGCAAGAGCTAAACCAAAATTTGCATCACTGAATTCCACAATGAGATTTGAATAAAGAAGACTCACTGGGACAGCTGAGAAAATTAAAGGTGATTTAGTAATGCCTTAAAATACAGTTTGGTAAGATTCAACTGGGTATTTTCGGAATGCCTAAATGGAAAAAAAAAACCCTAGAAACATTCAAACATCACCCTCATATTTCCCAAGAAATCCAAGTATCATAAAAAGGATGTTAAGTTGGCAAGCACACGTATAATCCACTGACCTGCAGTTCAAGGTATCTAATTAACTATAAAAATTATGTGGACACTTGCAGGTATATCAAAATGCTTCTCTGAACTGCAATGCACATAGAAAGTTACCACCTCGTACACAGTGAATGAAACTTACTACTTACACTTTCTGTAGTTCTTCATGCGAGGGAAAAGATGCCTAGTAAAAAAGGTAAATGTGATTTCAAAACAAGCTTTCTAAGACAAAACAGTAAATTTTTCTCAAGTATCAATTACATCAAAGCTAAAAGTACCGTATTTATTCCCCATGCCAGCATCTTAATTTTAATCAAGGGATTTTAATAAAAATATGTACAGATTTACAAAAAGTACTGAGTGCTAACTCCAGTCTTCACCACCACTACATACTTAAATTCTTCATTTAACAAGTATTTATCAATCTCCTATGTACAAAGTAGTAATATCTTTAATTTTCATACTGCGTAATTCATAGTTCACTATGTAAAATTTTTAAGCTTCCAAAATTCAAAGAGTATTAAATGCAATCAATAGAAAAGTTAGTAAAAGTTAATTTCCTCACATACGAGAGTTTATTTTACATAATATGCAAAGACAAATGGCCTTCACATATGATATTTATTCTTGATGACTGAAGTCTCCCAAAGTAAATTACTAGAAGCTTCTTGTCAACAACTACTCTGAGTTTTTTGTTCTTCAAAATACATTCTGAAATATTCAGGAATTAAAGAAAATTGTAGGTAATGTATCCTTTTTTTATAAACTGTATTTTAATTTTATCAAGCCAAATTACACCTTGAAAAGGCACTTTTAACAGCTGTAGATCATCGTTTATAATATTATGTATTTGCTAGTTTCCCTCCAATAATTGATATTTTGTTTTAGAAGAGAGAATATGTACATACACACGTTTAAACTGATTTTTACATAATTTTAACGAGCTAAGAACAGCATTTCTGAGACTCAGGAAACAGATACACAGAGTACTGGTACTAATATGTGTGTATTTTTATAAATTGTAGATTATTTTATCCTGAACATTTCTTGCAAATTTCTTTGTTTTATAGGAAATCTGGTAAAGAATAAAAGGACAAATATTTTATTCTTGATGAAATTTTAAAATGGAAAGATATTACTAGTTATGTAATTTTTTAACCACATAAATAAAAGGCAAAAAACATCTAATAGTACCAGTACCTACCTGCTGATAAATCTGTTGCTTAAACTGCTCAATCTGGGATTTAAATAATTTGTTTTCATCTTGCACCTCCTTTTTAAACAAAAATTAAATATGAATATCTAGATTTTCATTTTCCGTATAACTTTTGAAATATACTATACAATCTAGAAACATTTCTAGAAACACATTACAATTACAGTATTTACAATCAGCAGTAGCCTGGGAGTGGGTATGTCTCAAAAGGAACAAAAAAAGGATACAGAAATAGACTCAAGTACCTATAGGGTGAGATTTCATGTCAAAAGGGCGGGGTGACTCAACCTTAATGCGTGCAGTATCTTGGGCTGGGCATTTTTTTGCTGCAGGGGACTCTCCTATGTACTACAGACTATAGCAATCTCCACAGCTGCTACCTAGTAGGTTCAATAGCTGTGACGACCAACCATGACTCCACATACTATTAAATGTACCTTACAGAGCATCGCCACTGCAGAAATGACACAGGATTTAATAACATAGCTAGCTTCTTTTTAAAGGTTGGAATGTTATTTTCACAACATACTGAAGTTACATATGAATTTAAAACTCTAAGGAAAATGTAAAAATATCTTTATGATTGGAGTGAGAGTCCTAAAACTAAAACTCAGCAAAGTACTTATATTTCAGTACATAAACATTTAAATTTAAACTCTCCAAAAACAGGAAGGAACACGAAAGAAGTCTAAAGGAAAACTGGAGGGGCAGCAGGGGTCACCTCACAAGTAACAAAGGATTAATTTCCCTTATAAATTATCAAAGAAGTCATCCCAGAAGGAAAACTATGGGAAAAATTAAAGGATATTTCATATACAAATGGCATGTACATATGAAGAATGCTTAACCACTCACAAAAGCAAATTAAAAACAATCCTACCATCTTTCAAGAGTATTACCAATGGTTCTCACTGCCTGTCCATGTTGGAAAGGAAGAGTGGCCTCCATCAGCCAGGGTATAATTAATAAGAATACCTTTGGATGGCAATTTAACGGTGCCTAGCAGAACTGAACACGGGTGAGCATGGGCCAGAACCAACCCTTGGAAAATGAAATGTGAGACTACCCTACAGCACTGCGGGGACCAACAGATGTGCTGTCATTTCAATGTCATGTGAAACAAAACACACAAAACCTGAATTAACATTTGACACAGAATTTTACTTCTAGGAATTTATAACACAGATACGCTAGCAAAAGTATTCAAAATACAATAGGTGGTCAAGGATATTCACTGTGATATTGTTTGCAGTAGGACAAACAATCCTACACAGGCTAGGTACCAAAGACTGGAATTGGTTATGTAAGTGGAGGTATAACCATATGATACCACAAAGCCACTAACAGTTAAAAGCAGAAATGTACATAGGTGGAAAGTGAAAAACATTTGTAGTTGGGCAAAGCAAACGTCAAAAGTCTGTAGCAGCTGGGTGAGGTGGCACATGCTGTAAACCCAGCAGTCTGGAGACTGAGGCAAGAGAATCACTGGAGTTCAAGGCCAGCCTGATTACATATACCCTGTCTCAAAAAACTAAAAGATAAAATGAAAAAGACTCTATGTAATTATGTATAGCACATTTTGAAAAGTAAGTACACATACATTTATGTATTTATGCATGGATATTTTTTCAAAAGATATAACCAATATTGCCAGTAGTTATCTCCAAGGAATGAGACCCAAATCAGAGTGCATGGCTCATTCAGTACTTTCTTTTATAGCAGCTAAAACTTTTTAAAACAACATTCAAAGATGATAACTCACCAAATAACTAATTTCAAATAATCATATTCACCTGTAACAGCTTCATTTTGCTAGAAAGATCCCTCTCCCTCTCTTTCAGCATAGCTTCTACTACCTTCATTTCATTTTCCTTTTCTTTCAACCTAGAATTTTTAAAAAGACCTTATTTTACTAATATACACAAAAATGGAAAGCCAGACTCCAGTATCACCTTTACAAAAATAACAGAAACAACGTCTACCAGCTATTTCTCTTCCTATTATACCAACTTTAAGTTTGTTTTAAAAGATTATTTCCAGAGTGGCTGTTGGGGTTGAGCAACATCCTAAAACCACCACAGCTTAATTTAATATGTCTGAAGCAAACATAGCTTTTTCTAGGCAGAAACTCTAAAACAAAGGTTAAAATAAAAACTATTTCATCAACTTGTTATGTAAGTTATGCATTAAAAAGAAGTGAGAGGCAAGAATCTCAGCCATAATTTGACCCCAGAAATTACAATGCGCCCAATGGTTGTGCCAAAGAGGTGTCACACAAAATTTAACTTGCTACTTCCTTACCCAGTCTTGATGTAAATCTTAATCTGGCCCAAGTGAATCCCACTAGTTCTTGTAACTAAACAACAAACCTCTAACATAACACTTAACATTATTAAGGCATCTGTTTATCTCCCCAAGGAAAATCTTATCCATTTCAATATTCCCAGTGTCTTGAAGGCACAAATAGACTCTCGTGTATTTGGTAAGTGGAACACTATATATATCCCACATTAATCGAGAAAAAATGTCACCCTGCTGATAGGGCTATATGAAAAATAACTAGGCAGCATACATGAAGAGTGAGATTAAAAAATCAAAGGATAAATCTTAAATACATGTTGCTATGTGGAAAAAGACAATTTGAAAAGGTTATATACTATATGGGCCTGACTGTGACATTCTGGACAAAGCAAAACTATTAAGACAGTAAAATGATTAGTGGTTGCTAGAAGTTTAAGGGGGTGGGGGGAGTAAATGAAGGGGAGTGGGATAAAGAGGGACAACCATCCTAAAGGACAGTGAAATTATTTAATACCATAGTGATGGATATATTATTATACATTTGCTAATGTATTGCTATTGTCTCATCAAGTGTAATAACTGTACCACAATAATGCAAGATTGTTAACAGGCAAATCAGGGGACAGAAGTGATACAGGTTCTCTGTGTACTTTTCTCTCAATTTCTTTCTATACCCTAAAAATTCTTCCCCCAAATAAGGTCTATTAATTTAAAGCACAAAGGACAAGCAAAATGTAAAGCAGAAATAAACCTACAAGTATATACTTTATAATTCATATGCCTACAAAAAAAGGCCACAAATGTGTCTCTACTAGAAGATGAAGGGACTCTTGGGAGTGGGATGGTACTGTGGGTAGAACACAGAGCCTTCACAGTCAGCTACATCCCCAGCCTGGTTTTTCTTTTGAGACAGGGTCTCACTAAATCACTGTTGCCCAGGCAATGCTTGAGTTTGGTTCCTCCTATCTCAGACTCCCGGAGTGCTAGGACAATAGGTATGTACTAGCACAACCAGCTAAAGTCACTTGAACAGGTACACAATACCTGAGAGGTAAACAATCATATATAAACTGAGCCATGTTGGTGGCAAGAAAAGTTGTCCTCTTTGCTTTCAAAAACACAAGTGACCTAATAAACTCTGGTTACCTTGGTTCTAAAGACACAGTCTAAAGGGGTACTTCTTAAAACAGACGTCAGTAAGGACTGATGGGCACTGCATTAAAGAAAGATCCTTAGAACTAACTATAGGGAAATAGAAGCTTAGGTTCAGATACCCTTCCTCATTACTGCAGACTGATCAGGCTTTTCCTTATGAGCAAGTTAGAATTATAGAAAGATTAAGGATTCAGTATCAATATTATGGCTACGCTCATGATCTATTTAACTCAGAGATGTTATTCTATCAAATATTAAATTAGTTTTAATTTGAAATAAATTTTCTTTTTACAGTAACTGCATACTTTTCTTAAAAAAGCAAAATTTAAAACCAGTACATATTTGTAGAATGAGTATTTGGGAAAATGAGTTTGACTGACTGGTGAAGGATAAAGTCATCAGGTATTTAAAAAATTATTTAAAGGGCCTCTGCTTCATTCTACCAAAAAGAGATTTAGGTTATTTGCCTCTGGACTATAATAGGTAACGAGAGGCCTATCATCCTTACTTTTAACCCATTTGTGCCCAATATTATAATTTTTCAAACTTTTGCATGAAATGACCTAGAGAAAGTCAAGGAACAGAATTTGAAGAGAAAAAACTTTATTATGTTCTACTCTTTTGAGCATTCCAAAAATGGAACGCTAGGCATTGAGGTCAAGTACATTCTGGAAAACAGTAAGATCTTACTGATAATGCTGGTTGAAAGTATACTTACACAATTTCAAGTTCTTCAAACTGTGATGCAGAATGTACCTATGAAACAGATTCACATTTTTAATGCCAGCAGCAAAATAAAACCAAGTAGCACAACACATATCTAGAACCAACCACCAGTAACACAAAAACATAATTATGTGGCAGGTTTATAGTTAAGCTATTTATAAAAGAAAGAAAATGACTTTTATCAAACTTAGTTTTTGAAAGATGCACATTTAAAAAAAAGACTATACACAGTTAGGTTGATAAATCAGAGCACTGAGCATGACTTTACAGGAATAAAGTTAATTTATTTTAACAGTAACAAAACTACAGTAGAAAAAGAATTCTCTGGGCAAAGGAACAGGAACCAGATTAAATTCTTTGTTTTGCAGTATGTTAAATAAAGACTCCTCATTTCTTGTGTAGATGTTGGTAATCTACTTATACATTACCTCCTGCAAGTCATGTGCTGCTACTTCTTCAACATGAGCCTTTAAAGATTCATTTTCTTCTTGAAGTTCCTTAAAAACAATAGGTATGAATTGATATTCAAATATTAAAAAGGTATTTTTTTTTAACGTTTGTCTTTAGTCTCACCTGTAACCATTTCCCTCTGTTGGCTAGGTCTTTCTCCTTCTCTTCTAAAACAGCTTTCATGGTATTCACCTGTTCCTCCTTTCCTTTTAATCTGATAATAAATTAAGAATAAATATCAATAAACATGTTACATGAGCATAAATAATGGAGGCTAGAAAAATATGCTTATTGCCCAAGGTGATTAAAATAAAAACTATTTTATGTAAAAAGGCATACAGGCTGGGCGTGGTGGTACATGTCTGCAATCCTAGCACTTGGCAGTCTGAGGCAGGAGGATCACCATGAGTTTGAGGCCTGGGTTACATACTGAGCTCAAGCCCAGCCTGAATTACATAGCAAGACCCTGTCTCCAAAAAAAACTGTATACCAGAATTTGGAGACTATCACATTAGGAGGTACAGGACAATTAAATAAACTATCAATGAAAATCTAAACATTAAATATATTATGGTAGCTCTACAATATACCACCCTATTTTAAGAAATATCACCAAATTTAGAAAGCTTATTACTAGAGGGCTGAGTATAAAATATATACCTACTTTCACATGACTATTCATATGGGCCAAGAACTATATTCACTTAAAGTCAGATTATAAATCAAAAAGTTAAGAATTCCTATCCTACCTCCTTCCTGCCAAAAACAAAAACAAAACCCTACAGGTTAAAGCATAATGAAAAAATGTAATACTATAAGGCCTTTTGAATGTGATGTTTTCTAAAATATTAACTGAAATAAAAACATGTTATAATTGTCATTGTATTTCATTTCTGGAAAAGAGGTATTTATAGGTAAATGAGAAAAATGGTACTTACAAGTTCTGAAGCTCCTGAACTTGAGAAGCGACAGATAACTGAAATACAAAGGACAAAAAAGGTAACTCACAATCCTTTTGCTTTATGATATACTTAGAACACTTTGAATTACAAAGACTCCAGCTCAACTTTTTATGCCAAAATGAGATGCTTTTATTACATTTTTACTTGACAGTAAAACTAACAATATAATGAGGAGGGGCTAAGACAAGGAAAATGGTTATAAATAATAAGTTTAAATAATATTGATATTTTTACAATTATGAAAGTAAGAGTATTACCTAATTCTCTACACACCTGCATACAGCTCAGTTATCACGAACAACTACTCAACAACACTCTATTACTGTCTTTCTGCAGTCTCCTTTTTAAACATATCACATTGGCTATCAGTACTTTTCTTCTCCCATTCTATTCTCATAGCCCCTTCAGATCTTGGCATAGGTATCAGTTCCTCATGAGGTCTCTCCCCTAACCTCATGATCTATCTATATCACAGAAGAGTGATCTTTTTCACTATACCTTGTTTTGTTCAACGTATTATCTCTAATCATTAGTATAAAGTTTTGACAGGAAAGAAGAACTCAAAATTTACTGTTGAATAAATCTGTTAGGTGAAAGAATCTTCTTCCACCCAATATTCCCATTTCCTTCAACAAAGCTTCATCAGGTTAAATCCCATTAAGCTCACATAATTCTAGTAAACACATCTACCTTTGGAAAAAAGCTTGTTATTTGTTCTATAGGCAGAGGTTGAGCAATATACATTTTGTAACAAATCATTCTGTTCCATGTAGCTTGTTTTTATAAGGGTGAGATTAAAAAAAAAATTTAACAAGTGTTTAGTATTGTTTTAAATTGGAAAATTAAAATGAAATATTAATACAGAAAACTAAAAAAAAACTTTGACAGTTAAGCTTTTAAAAATATACAATATCAAGGGCAGATGAAATCAAATGTCACATTAAGGGTATTTTCTCACATTAGGCAAGAAAACAAAAGTATATAACCTAATATTACCTACAGCATACTACTAAAAGATTTTTTCTGAGCAACAAAGCAAAAACCAAGTACCTCATACATAATACATGGACTAATAAATCTGTCATGCTATGGCTCTGAGATTTTTACCTGGTGAGCCTTTTCAAGCTGGATATTTCCTATTTCTTCTTTTAGAGCCTCTATTTCCTGTTTCAAATCCTTGACAATAACAAAACAGACAAGATTGGACAATGGAAACACATAAATTGACATAAAATGCAATGCACAGACAGATGAAATTAAATGGTATTAACTAAAGCTGATAAACAGAAAGGCAAACACATTACTCTCTTTCTCCCAATACCTGAACAGTTTTCTCCTTATTAGCAACTTTGAGAAGTTCAGCTTCTAGAAGTTCTTCTACAGACTTGATCTTTCCATCTTTCTCATGGATCCTTAAATAAATAAATGTAGTATTACCATCAATAGAAATGACCAAAATCCATCAAGATATAAAAACAGCCCCAAATCATGACATGGTTCTCCAAGTCAGTACTCTCGTATCTTATGTAAAGCAGTGCCTGAGCTCGCATACAAAAGGGAAAACAAACACAAAGGGTACAGCTCTTCCTAAATGAGACCTAACCAGCAACTACCAGCCGGCTGCGCCTTACATATAAGAAGGTAGTGAAAACCTTTAAAAGTACATGCAGAGCCAGGCACGGTGGCTCAGTCCTGTAATCTCAGCCCCTCTGGATGCTGAGGCAGGAAAATGGCAAGTTCAAGTCCTGCCTAAGCAACTCAGCAAAAGCCTGTCTCAAAAACAAAAAAATAAGAGGGTTGGGAAGTGGCTGGATTCAATACCTAGTATCACCCCCACCCCCAAAACGTACACGAGGAATGTAAGATTTGTACTGTGAAGAACGACTAGGAGAATCAAATACCACTCAATAGTACTAGCTTCTAAGATGCTCAAAGCTGTGACAGAATATACACAGTTATGGTATCAAACTTTACAACTTCTAAAGAATGCAAAGAACTGATCGCTCTATCTAGTGTAACGTTTTTTAATAGTCCCTACTACAAGACAAAAAATTAACAATTTCAGGTCATATAAAAATAAATGGAATCAATTTTGGAAATTAAAAACAAATCAGAGTAAATTTGGGAAGACAGCTAACTTCCTTTAGTCCATTAATGAAAATTCTAAAGTCATATACCAGCTGTCCAACTAAGCAACAAAACAAATTTATGAGTACTAATAGGTCAAAAGAAAAAGGTCAGTTTATAACAACGTTAACACTTACACTTTCTTAAGTTCTTCAACTAGAGACGCAAAAGAAACCTAGAAATAGAAAAGCATCCTTAATAATCTGTTCACTCTATAAGTGGGTCAGAAGTAGAAAAGTGCAATTACCACTCTATTAAAATTTAAATGGGAAAACAATAAGCCCACGATTCTTTTTAGGTATTTTAAATGGTGTAATGATAAAAATCAATAGCATTTTAAAAGTAAGCAGTTTTAAGCCTACTTATAAATAGAAGACAAAAGAAAAACCATTAGATAAATATCTGAATTACTTACTAATTCTAAACAGACAAAGATAAAATACAACTAGAAAATTGCCCCATTTGAGACAAAACGTTATTATTTAGCCTTACCTTTTTATTACTGTAGTAAAAACGCAATGACATCCTATTGTAGACTGCTCTATACAGTGATTGACGTGCATACAGCTTTTGATAAATTGTACTCTCTAATACTGATAATCAAGTAACTAATCGCTTACTGATTAAAACTATTTTGGAAGATAAACAGACAAACAAAAGATCTGGCATATCTGCATGTAACATTTTTGTCCATTGCTTAAAAAGAGTTGTGGAATAGGTACATACCTGATCATTTTGCTTAGCCTTTAAGTCTTGAACTTCTTTTGTCAGAGATGAATTTTCTGTTCTTATTGCCTTTTTTCAAAAACATATAATAACAACATATTTTTACCTTCTAAAAAATAGCTCGTTTCAAAATAATAGCTTCTCATTTTTCTTTAGTTGCATCTTTTCCTCTCTAGAAGGTCCACAATCTCATTTGCTCCTTATGTCGTATGGCTAGCCAAATGGTTGTAATTCAATATTTCTACTAACATTTCCACAAACTCAAAAATACATAGTGCATCTCTTATCAACTAACTCATGACCCTCCCTAAATTCAAATACATCTTTACTTACAATTCCCAGTAACACTGCCCATTTAGGGCTAAGGAGAACCATAAAACAGAACTGTGCTCTTCTTCCCTTTGCCCTCAGTAAGGTCTCCTGAAGTCTGCTAGCATCGTCTAGTTATAACCTGCTCTTGCAAGCAACTGGGTGAGCATGTTACAAACTATAACAGCAGTACACACCTCATTAAGGCAGGGATACGTAGTTCCTACAATCAACTGTGCATTTTTCTATTTCTAAAAAAAACTTAAAATTCAATTTTAAAAGGTATTTCATATACTTTAAAATGTGAGTAATTAATAGTAAGTTTAATAGCTATAAGAAAACCTTATACAATTCCAGTGAAACCCCTTTATGTTCACAGAATAAGGGTAAGAAAAACAAATCCACAAAATTCTTTACATTCAATTCCTCCTCTTTTGTTGCCACCTGAATAAGTCCAGTTTCAAGCAATTCTTCTACAGTCTTTAACTTCTCATTTTTTTCTTGAATGCTGAAATTATAAATTTAAAGTGTATGTATGAACTGTTTTTCAAGGTAAGTAGTATCATTCCTAACTCAATCCAATATTCCTATAAATTTTTAATTCTAGAAAGATCTCTAAGGATCTTTGATCATGTTCTAGGAATACTTCCTCACTCCTCATCAATAATTAAAATGTGCTCCAGCAGTCCGTGTTCACATGCTATCCAAAACAAGTACATCATTGCAACACGACACCCACAAACTATAATGTAATCTAGCCAAGAGTATACCACACTCTCTTCTACTACAAAAAAGAAAAAGAATTTTAAGAATCTAGGTTATTAAGTTAATAATTCTGTTATTTCAAGTTTGGTACAAATGAGCTGTCAAAATAAAAAAAAAAATTTAAGCTCTTACCATTTTTCCATTTGTTCCACAACATCTTTATTGGGCTTAAAAAAAAAAGGAAAAGAAAAACATCAAAATAGTTTAATTCTCTCAAGTTTACATGTGGTAAAACTACTTTAAAACTACAACAAACTGTTTAGGGTTCTAAATACATCTGAAATTTAGGAAAATCATCCTTATTAAGACTATTTCATTGCTATCATCCAATAACAAATGTTGAGGTGCTGTGGGGAAAAGGAACCCTTCTCCACTGTTGGTGGGGGTGCAGACTGGTGCAGCCACTGTGGAAATCAGTGTGGAGATTCCTCAAAAAGCTAGGATTAGAGGTCTCATTCAACCCAGCTATTCCCCTTCTGGGTATCTTTGCAGAACTAAAAACGGCACAGCACAGTGATATATGTGCACCCATGTTTAATGAAGCATAATTTGTCATAGCTAAATCTTGGAAACAACCCAAATGTCAATCAAGCAATTACTGGATAAAAAGATGTGGTAATTTTTATGTAATGGAGTACTACTTAGCCATAAAGAAGGATAATCTTGTTATAGGTAAAAGGATGCAACTTGAGATCATACGCATAAGTGAAATAAATCAGACTAACATATATAAACATCGTATTATCTCCCTGGTGTGAGATACTGAAGTAAATGAGATCTAAAATGTACAACAGATATTGTGAAATGGGAAGAAATTGTTTAAAAGGAAAAGGGAACTAGGATGCGGGAAAGGGGAAGGAAGGAAGGAAAAAGGGAGAAAAATGCAAGTTAGCTATACTATTAGTATATCTTTATTCGCTAAAAAGGAAGGTTCATGCTAATATTGATTGGAGAATTTTTTATGCCCATATCTTGTGCTTTGAGTAACTACTTTGAAGATCACAATACAAAGTGCATTAACTCTTGGTATTCTATTATTGTGTTATGAAATTGTTTTACCTTTTTTCCATAAAATAAAAAAAAAAGACCCTTTAGCTTCAAGTTGCCTATTTCCTAGGTTTATTGCTTGTTTCAAGTATCACAATAATCTATTTTTCCCACCTCTATTTATTATGGGTTGCTTTCTAAGGGACACAGGAAGAGCATTCCAATGGGAGAAAACTGTTCCACCATCAGAAAGGAGATGGTTGATGCCAGAAGTCCACTAAATCAGATTAATACTGTAAAACACAAACCATGTTGTAAGTTTACAAATTTTACAAGATGGTGTTTGTCCATTTTTATTTTTTATAAATGCCATCTCACAAAAAGACTCAACACCATTAACTCTAACTTATCTACATGTTAAATATTTAATTATATTTTTATATCAGCCCTGATTTTCCTTTTCATAAACTCAGATACTTCATTGTTATTAGGGTGATCTAAAATATGAGACAAAATCCATCCTTTCCACACCCTTAGCTTCATGATCCTTACACCACAAAGCCCTTCATAATTAGACCCAGGCTTACCATGTACCACCGTAAATCTTGAACAACGTGTTGCCTCAGCCTGGACTGTCCCTTAGCTGTCTAGCCTGTTTGCAGCCATTTTTCAAAATCAGATTCAGCTGCCATTCTGTAGCCTCTCTCCTTCTTCAGGTAGAATACATTATTTCTTCCTCTAACCCTGGAGAGTTAGGTCAGAGATCTTATTCCCCACACCTGTCTGTGTTATGTATCTCCACACTAAACCATATTCTGAGGGCAGGAATCAAGTGTCATTTATCTCCACAGCCTCAACGTGTACATAAGTACCTATTATATATTCAACCAATATTTGATGAACTTAATTTTCCTTAGTGGAGACACAGTTTAATACATACTCTTCATCTTCAGTTTATCAAATATTCAATTGCAGAAGATGATACAGCTCAACATCTACACAACACTTTTCCTTATACTTTATTGGTCTAATCCAACTCTATCATTTCCTCCTCAAATGGTTTTCAAATGTGCATTTTATAGAATAAGGAAATTTCCTTCCATTAAAACCAACCAGGGAGCAGGGCAAAGAGAAGAAACTTCTTAGTTTTTACTTTACAAACTTCGCTACTGAATCTTAAAAATCCACTGAAATAAGGAAAAAAAAAGCCATTGCCTCTCCACTAAAAAGCAAGGATGTATCTCCCCAACATAAAAGGTTTTAATTTATTCTGGGTGTATGAGATCTTAGTAAGTGATTACCTGCATTATCTGACCATCTGCAAGCCTACATTAAAATGGAGCCTTCCCATAGTGTTTAAACAGGCTACTTTACCTCATTCTCACTGCCATTCTGCTTCCTACACCTTAGGAAACCACAACAACTTGGCAGCATTATTGGTTTCTATTTTGGGACAAAAATCCATGTAGAAAGGACTGAAAGTTTTACATAACTCAACTGTTTATCTCTCAACTGTCATTTGGAATTCTGATTGCTGTGATAGAAAGGGTTAAAAAATCTGGAATCGAAAGAAACTAAAATTATACTCATCTTTATCTCCTCTGTTATTACCAACAGCAATTTTAAAAAATGAAAAAGGCAAAAATTTTTTGGTCTACCAAAATGCAAAAAAACTGAACTATAACCAAAACCGTAACATCAGAGTCATATGGTATCTGAATTATTTAAATCTTCAGAACCAAAAGCACAATTCTAACAATTAAATTCTCTGAGTGAATTTCCCCTCTTGTAAATAAATCCAAAACTGTGGCTATGAAATTTTGTTCCAAGAATATAAAAAACTTACATTTCATACTAAAAGTTGTCATTTTAACAGAACATTTGTGTACAAAAACAAGAAAATAAAAGATTGACTCAATAAAATCAAAATAAGAGAATTTTTTTAGAAAATTAATTTCCACAGATATAAGGACTTTATTTAAGATGAGAGAATGTTGACTTCCCTAAGTATCACACAATTTTAAAGAAAAAGGAAAATGTAGGTCTAGTGGTTTCACACATGTAAAATGGAGAATACTGTTTTGAGCAAAGAACAGAAGGTAAAAGATTTTTAAAGATTTAAGTTTTCTGCTTAAATATAGGTAGAATTTGCTATACTAGAACACTAAAATTCTAGGACAGAGTCAGAAATTTCTAAGTATGTACTTTACCGAAGTTAATTTTGGAAAGTTTAAAACTTATATTGACACAAACATTTCAAAATCCCTAGTAACTACTACCAAAAAGTATAATCTGCTTTTCTAGGTAAGAAAAAAACTGTGTGCACTACCTAATCCAGGTCACTAATGTTGCATTTTCCAACTGATATTTTAATACTAAAAATTTAAAAGAGTGCCAAATTAACTATAACTAGATACTACAACAAACATCCAGGTTTCAGAGATAGTAAATGGGGGAAAAGTGTTTTTTAACTGATGGAATGCCATGATCTTTCATAAGCTAGACCACAACAAAGGGAAATAAGAGCAAGATTTAAAAATAAGACTTATTTGTAAATGTCCTTTTAACATTTTTATCCATCCCCTTTAGTTTTCAGGGGTAAAGCATATTCAAAGTATTAAGAATTACGCAAAACAATGTCAGGAAGGAAGGGGAGCAAGTGATTTATTTCTAGACAAGAAAACAGACGTTAACAAAATATTTCCAGCAACACAGCTATTTAAATCAATTCAAGATTTGCATAAATGTGAATTTTAAAAGAAGTGCCCACATCTGCTAAGGTAGTGCTACCATTTGCAACAGCTTCCATTTCAGTTTTAATAAAAGCACATTCCAAAAACATACTAGTAGGAAAACATGGAAAGCTTCTGTGATAATGTACCATCTAGGATCAAGAATTTCTGGAGTAGTTTTTAAAACTATAGTTTGAAGAGTTAAGCAGGAAGAAAACACTTTGGAAAAGCCATAGAACAGACACTACGACACAAGTTCGTGAAGCACTGCTTATTCAAAGTTGCTATAGTTCAATGGTTTACAACAAATACAGAAAGAGTGATGTGTATTAGGGGAATGGTGATGAGATGGGAAAACACACTCTAAGAGAAATGAATGAAGACTTAGATGCCTACTACATGCAAAACACTGTGCTTCCCACTTAAATGTAATGAACTTACAATACAGTGGTACATTTGTACTTGTCATTAATTGGTTAAGGGAAGTGTGATGAGTACCAAACTAACTGTCCTGGCTGGAAACGATAGTATGTCATGAGGCAACGGGCACTAACAAGTTCGGGGTTATATATGGAGTACCAAACAAGTAAGTACTGGTACAGAATTTTTCAGTCAAAATGCATCAAGTACCAAATATGATTTAAAGCAGTAGAGTATGAGTGTGTAAGCATCATCTTGGTGTAAAGGATTTGGAATGAAGGCATCAGAAATGTTAAGCAGTTGATTTGTACTACTTTGCTTCAAAGTGCTGATAACATGTTTTAAACCCATTCTGTTTTTAAGAAGTCACATTGCCTAGAAGAAACAACTGAAGCTCCAAAAGTGTAAAACAGGACTGTCACACCCTTCCTTCCTTCCTCCCTCCTTCCCTCTCTCCCTTCCTTCTTTTACTTATTGCAAAGTTCTGCTAAGTGGATTAGCATTTGTTTCATCTCAAGGAAGTACAGTATTTAGAACCCCAAAAGGAAAAGGTGAAGAAAAATGTCATTAGGAGATGCACCTACGCTTGAGCAAGACTGCTCAGTTAATACGCTGACTGTAAAATAAGAGCCAGATCTTATTATATATTGACTATTTCTACCTCAAGATTCATGGAAAGTCTTACCTGCTCAGATATAAGAGTTTGGAGCCTTCGAACTTCTAATTTTAATGCTTTGTTTTGGTCATTTACAATCTGAAAGAAAAAATTTTAATTTACTATGATTTTTTAAGAGAAAAAGTGGCAATAAAAGCAATCTTCTGAAATTTTAAAGTCAAGCTCATAATATTATTTGAAGTGCTCACAGAATAACAGGTGAATTACATACTAACATAAGAATTCACATTTCTTTTGGTGCAGATGTGCCCTGGCAATCAAATACTCAAATTGGGATGACCACGACCAGAAGCTAGCACTATGGCAAGAGCAGAGACAGACAACAGACAAAATATAACCAGTTGAAAACTGCCAAGGAAAAGTTGGGGTAAAGTAAATTTCAAAAGTTTATTAGAAAAACAGATAAGTCAAAATCTAGACAAAAAGTCCATGACAAAATTCACTATTTACATAAGTGTCCAAATAAACTATAGAAACACTGCTTCAGTGTGACTTCGTATACAAAATAGTACATCTTCATTCACAACTGAAAATCCTAAGCTAACTCTAGGAAAGCTGAGTACACAAGCTTAGCCACATACCTTAAATTCTTCTACTTTGTTTGAAATTTCACACTGTAACTTATCTTCAAGCAGTTTTATTTTATCATCCTTAACATGAATACTATGAGAAAAAAGCATCAATTAAAAATGTTTCCTATATTCAGATAGTGTAAACCATGTGTTCAACCATCAATTTTAACTAGCAGTATTTTCTGCAGCAATTAAACTTGAACATAGTTTATGAGTGCCTCTATTTACAGTAGTATTTCAATCACCTTTTTTGTATCTTCTCCAATTCATGTGCTGCAGCAGCCTGTTTGGAATAAAATGAAAATTTATCTTTTCAGGAAGCACTCTAAACTCTTTCACTTACTTTTATACTTCCTTATATTTGGAGTAAGGTTATGGCAATGTCATTCAAGTCTGTAATGTTCACAGGTCAATTCTAATCCTAATGAAAAGTCTGTGTGTTTTAGATTACACAGCAAAAGGCTAGCACATTAAGATTATTTTAAGTGACTCCTCTGACATCTCAGAAATAACCCATCAGCTAAACATAACTTCAACACAAAATAAAAATAATCGAGATAGGTTGTAAAGGTTTTCAACACATCACACAGCCAAACACAATTATATTTATTATTTACATGAATAAAACTGAAGCTCAAAGTATTAATAAAAATGAAAACAGACAAATTAACATTCTCAAGTAAATACAAAAGAAGTAATAAAGACCTACTTGCTCATTCGCCAGAGCCTGTAATTTCTGCACCTCAGCTTTTAGTAAGAAATTCATATTCTGTATATCCTAGACCAATGAAACAGAGTTCTATATTAGAATATTTAAGATGATTGACCTTAAAGTGTGAAAGGCATCTGCTCTACACTAAGAGTTAAGTAAAGGTCTCAAATAACAAATTCCCCTTAATCAGCAAGAGAAACTGTCAATTCCTGACATTTAGCGTATTTCTCCAAGTGTTGTAAATAATAGCATGTGAGAAAGGCCCTTTGACTTTTTCCTCTCAGAGAGCTAGAGGATTTTATAGTTTAGAAAAGAGAAAGGCATTTTTCAAATGAGTTCTAGAGCATTTTCCATTTTTCATGTAAACACTGATTATAGAGATTATGTTGAGCACTACAAAATATTGCAGCTGTTTATAATAATTACTGACCTTAAGTTCCTCCTCTTTACTTGTTAAATGATGATGTTCACTTGCTAGGGAATCTTCAGTCTGTTTTATCTGTTTATCTTTTTCTGCAATCCTTTAAAATAAAATAAATTTGTATGCTCAATCAAAATTTGTAAGTCACATCACAAATCGAAGTATTAAAATCCTTAAATAGGGTCATCTTTAAGTAGTTTCTCACATAATCATACCTTCCTTTTCTATAGTACCTCTTCAGTTTACTAATAACTGTCTTATAATTACTGTAACTCCTTAACATATACATACATAATTTTAAAATTCACAAGTTACTTTGTTCGCACGTTCACAAATCTGCCAAAATTAAACACAGATTTTTGAGATCTTCTGAATTCAACCTGTATCTATGTAAAATTGTGCAAAACAAAACACAGAATTCTGTTTTAGGTATATTACTACATACCTAGATACAGAGTAGCTACAACTACATATTAAGACACAAAAATTAATTTATTTCTGATACTCTCAAAATCACCTCTTCTACATAATTGCCAACACTCCCAGTGAAAAGCTTCACCCACTCATTTTATGACGAAGACATTAAAACAAAAACTATAATGGTCCGGGACCCAACAAACAAGAAGGGGTAAAAAAAAAAAAAAAAAGTAAAAGTTTCTCCATCTAGTTTGGAGTATTTTCCAAACAGGTAAGAGTATAGAGTCAATTCTGTGTAGGTTTCTAAGAGGTATCAATTAGCGGTGACTACACAATTGCAAAAGAAGCTTGGAAAGGTAGACTTACACTTTATGTAATTCTTCTGCTAGAACTGAAGCAGAGGTCTAAGAAAGACAAACATGAAACCATTTAAGAGATAGCTTAAAAGCTGCACAATAAACATCAGAGCTTTAAGAAAAATTAATGTATATAGAGCTTCTAACACATGGTAAGTGTTCAATACAGAGTAGCTACCGTTCTGAAAGCATTTTTGATCATGTATCATGAGATATACAGAATAAAACAATTTGATAGGACTGAAAAGTAGGTGACAAGGAACAAACAGGGAACAGCGGCCACAATGGCCAAGTTTCACTGCTGTACTTCTTTTACTTAGCAGCAACTTTCAATACAATCCACCTTCTGATTAAGGTAAGCAATCTGGTAATATTCAGGTTTATCTTTACTTTTTAATAAGTATTCACAGCATTCTCTAAATATGTAATTTTTGATAAATTTTCTAGAGCTACCTCTCAGCTGATAAAGATTTCAATCCAATTTGAGCTAATAATTTGCAGACAGATACATACCTACAGCCTCTTTCCTTTTAATAAATAGTTCTTCACTAATTATAGACTATGAATTCTACAAAGACAACAACTCGGAATAATTACATTTACATGCTTTGGGAACTCAAACTTGTGTGAACCCTAAAACTAAGTTTTTATGTTAAAACCGTTCTTTTTTACACAGAGATTTCAGACTTTTAAATTAATACTTTTTGCTACAAACTTACAGAATTATAGAGTTGAATTGAAAATGAAATTTATAGTATATATATTTTAGAAATGTACTTGCAAAACGTTTTCACTTTTTCCTTCATGTTGTATCATTTATGTTTTAAGGCCTATTTACCAATCATGACAGAAGAACACTGTCAAAAATAACAGATTTTACAACACCATTTGAAAAACTTTCAAACATCACTAACTGCAACAAAGTATGTATTTTAAACTCCTATGAATATATTGAGAGGTATGATTAACACTGCTGACTGTGGATACCAGAGGTTTTTCATAATTAGTCAGTATGTGTAAATAGCTTTAATGCATAAACCACTATCATAGACACTGTTTGTCCAATTTCTCCCATTTTGTGACAGGACTGGGCATATTTTCCTGAGAAGAGCTTTTTAACTGCCTCTTTCCACTTAGTTGGATTTGAATTTCACTAGAGTTTCCCCATAGCATTATATATTCCTGAGTATTGAGCACTCAGGATCATCACTTGTTAATTCACTAACTAGTTTTCCAACTATTAACCCAATGCTCAGCACTCAACAGACACTCAGATGATTATCTACATGGCTCACAAGCTATTATTAATATTATTAAACTGTTTCTTTGAGACAGGGCCTCACTATACACTTCAGGCTAGCCTTGAACTCACAATGTAGCTGACACTGGCCTCAAACTTGCAGCGCTCTTCCTGCCTCAGCCTCCCGAGTGCTGGGACTACAAGTGTGCTCAGTCATGCCCAGCTTCACAAGTTATTATTAATGACAAGCAAGAAGAAAGTACCATTACCTGGGCAGCTATCTGGGAATGAAATTGTTGAATTTGTGCTTTCAAGGCTTCATTCTGCTCCAAAATATCCTTTCATAAAGAGCAAACAAAAAAGAGAGGAAGGAAATGTGATATGAAGGAAGGTCCCAATGTATATAAATATCTTGACTTTTAGGTTCTGTTTATCTTTAAAAAGGCACTCTTAGATTCCAAAAGGCATTATTTGAAACAATGTTGGCATCCTATTCTAAGTTAATTTATAAGATGGAAATTAAGGAAATGTTTTACTGTTTCTAAACTACAAGGAGCCTAAAACTATGGTTAAGCAGATGTCCAAACACAACATACTATGGTATATGCTCAAAAATTAAATTGTGAATATTCACTACAACTCCAGAATTAGGATAAGGTATATTCTGCTCTCTTTTTAGGCACACATATCTGATTCTCTATTGTTTCAAAAGAAGGAAAAACAGATACCTGAACTTGCATTTGTAGAGACTCTTCTTTGTTCACCCTTTTTTGCTCTGATTCCATTAACTGCATTAATCTTTGCTCCAATTGTTGTTTTGATACCAAGGTATCTGTAAGTTTACTATGTAGACTCTGTATTTCATTTTCTTTGGCCACAAATTTACTCTGTAAATCTGTAACAGAATACTGTATTTTTACAAAGGTCTCTCTCTTTGCCTCGTTCGTCTTTAGCATAGGCATTGCCTCCTCTAGAAAGTTTCCTTGACACTCTCCCACTTCCCTCACTTCACACCCTAAAGTAGCCTATGCTTGGCTTTATCCAGCAGATGCCACATCATACTCATTCACCTGGGTCCTACAGTGAGCATTTTGAGATCAGAGATTGCCTTTTCTCTATATCTAGTTCTGTATCCAAGGCTTGACAATGGTGCACACTTAATAAATGCTAACTGAACAGTACACAAGATTTTTAAAAACTTGTATCATTCTTTTAAAGCAGTGGTGGTAAAACTATGGTGAAAATTGGAAACTATCTTTTCTCTTACAACAAAAGATATTAATATGTAAGTTGGTTTTTGCTAAACTAAAACCTCAGTATCCAGATTTAATTGCAGGGTTGGCACTCTGCAATAAATAAGTGGGTTTTAGCTTATAGACTGGGCACTCCTCTCTAAAAGGTCAATTCCCAGAATCCTTACTCTCCTCAAAAAACTATTTTAAAATTAAAAGCTTATTATTTGAAAATAAAATAAAAAGTATTCTTTAGTTTCTCCAAAATCCTATTAAAAAGATAGTTCAGTAAAATTTCTTGTTTATTTCTTGAAGTCTGCTACCTGCAAATACCTTGTATAATGCCACACAGAAAGATGCTGGAAAAAAATCTATTATCTGAATGCTGACAGATGTCTGTATTTAAAATAATCGATCACTTCTCAGTCTGCCTCTGTTCTCAGACATAAACATAACTACTAATTCTATCACAATAAATGAAAACAAAGTGAACATAAAAATAACCACTACCTTGGCAGAGAAAAAGGGAAAATAATCCAGAAGTAAGAAAGGCTAATAAGAAGAGTTAACCACATTATCATGAGAGCTGCCCCCTATCCTATACCATAAACAAGTCCAAAATGGCGCTCCAATAGGAGGGAAGCCATGGGTAGAAAGACAATGTGGGGAAGAACAGAAAAGATGTATATGCAAGTATTTTTAAGAAAAGCAAACACAGGACACTAACAACAATATAACTCAAAAGAGAACTCTTAATAATTAAATGTATAATGGTCATATTTGAGAAGAGCATGGTATTTTTTTTGCCAACAGCAAATGCTAAAACACTGAATGAATGTCTTTACAATGCTGTGGAGAAAAAGACTGAAGAGGTCAACAGAAAATAGGACAGGCAGAACTATTATTACTAAAATGGCCGTATTACCGAAAGCAATCTACCAATTTAATGAAATTTCTACTAAAATACCAACATTCTACACAAAACTGGAAAAAAAAATCCTAAAACTCATATGGAATCAGACAAGACCCAGAATACCAAAGCAATTCTGAGCAAAAGGAGCCAAGTGGGAGGAAAAGGTTGTAATTCCAGATTTTAGGTTATATTATGAAGCTATAATCACAAAACCAGCATGGTATGGGCACAAAATAAACATGTAGGCCAGTGAAACAGAAGTCACAGAAATAAGCCCATTTACTTTTAGCCATTTGATCTTTGACAAAGATGCTAAAAACATATGCTGGAGAAAGGATGGCCTCTTTAACAAATGGCACTGAAAAAATGGTTATCCATGTGCAGAAGAATTGAACTAGACCCATACTTTGACTCTGTATTAACATGCTCCCATCAGCTTGAAACACTGGTCTCACTGGGCTTGCAACTGGTGGTACCAACAGATCGAATCACTTTTATTGATCTCTTTACTAATAAAATTAATGAAAATTCGACAGTTCAAGCTAACAGGAACATAACACATTCAAAAGAGAGCTGCCTGGCAACAAGACACACTGTATTTCACTGAAAATACTGTATTTCACTGAAAATAAGACTCGGTCTTGTATTAATTTTTACTGAAAGACACAGTAAGGCTTCTTTTCAAAAAATGTCTTTTTTCATGTACAACAATCTATATTCATGTACAAAAATCTACATTTACTCAAATAATAGTCATGTCATCTTCTGGAACATCGTCGTAATCCTCCAAACCTGAATTCTGGCCAGAATTTCTTGAGACTCCATTGGCCCCAATCCCTCATGGCCAGCAATGGAGCTCTTTTTAACATGCATCTCTTGTCCATAAAGCCTGCTTGGAATGCACTGGCAACACAGCTGTCAGGCTGCATTCCATGAATTCTTCACCTAAGACATGAACTCTTGTACATTGGGCTTCACAATATTTCCATTAAATCAAGTGTTAATTGAAGACTTATGAGATAGGTGTGGCAACAAAGATGGTAGTTAAAAATGATGGTCCATGGAAAAGTGACAAAAAAATTGCAGGCACCAAAACTCAGAAAACATTTCTTTATTTCACACAAGCAGATTAACTATCTCCATTACAACACAGGACATAATGAATTATGAAGATTCATATTAGACATAAGTGTGTCTATTCATTATCAAGTGTGCACATTATTTGTGTGGTGTTATCTGTACTCTTACTGGTAAATAAATAAATAAATAAATCTCAAATGCATCTGTCTACACAGACATTTACTCTTGTCTAAAGACACCCATGTGAGTATTTACAAATTATAATTTATATTATCATTCATTTTAAACATTAATGTCAATAACTTTATTTTTATTTGTTTATTGTTATTGTTATTTTAAAATTCAATGCATCCTCTGTGTGGTGCAACAGACATACTAAATGCAGCTGTCTGGGTGATGATCTTAACTAGAGATTATATTACAAGCATCCTGAAAAACGACAATAGGGTTTATTTTCTGGCTAAGTCTTATTGTGGGAGAAATACAATACAAATTATGGGCCCTGGCTGTAAACATATTAAATCAAAATAAATCACAGACAAATATAAAACAGAAACACTGAAACTGCAAGAAGATAACTAAAAAAATTTAAGAGATATAGGCAAGGATTTTCTGAACAGAACTCCAATAGCATAAGAAATTTACACTAAGAATCAACAAATGAGATTAAACAATCAATACAGTGAGGAGAACCTTCACAATGGGAAAACAATTTTGACAGCTACTCTTCTGATAGAGGCCTGACACTAACATATATAAAGAACTAAGAAAATTAAACCACCCCACCCAAATAACCCAATTAGAAAATGGGCAAATGAACAGGCATTTAACAAAAGCAGCAGCAAAAATGGCCAATGAGTACATGTAAAAATGTTGAACATCTTTAGTCAATACAGAAATGAAAATCAACAACAACATTCTATCTTACTCCGTTAGGAGCGACTACTATCAAGAACACAACAAATAAATGATAGCAAGGATGTGAGGGGGAGAAGGAACCTTTCCACACTGATGGTGGAAATGTAAACTCGTCAAGCATTATGGAAAACAACATGGAGAGTCCTTGAAACAACTAAAAACAGAAATTCCATTTGATCTAGCTATACTTCTCCTGGGTAGTTCCCTGAAAGAGTTAAAGACATACTGTAGAGATACAGGCACATGTATGCTTATAGCAGTGCAATTCACAGCTGCTAAACGATCAAAGCAGCTTAGATGTCCAATCACAGACAAGTGGACAAAGAAAATGTACTATATTTACAAAATAAAATACTATTCAGCCATAAAGAGGTTAAATTCAAGTCTTATGTAGGAAAATGGATGGACCTTAAGACCATAATATTACATTAAATAAGGCATGTGCAGAACACTCATTATCACAAGATTTCTCTTATTGAAAAACTAAAAATATAAATGACGAGTAAAAATAAGAAAGGGTGGAAAACAGAGAGACCGACTTCCTGGAGACAGAAAAGGGGATAAAAGGAAAGGGCTGCCCCGAAGACTGACAAGGAGATGGAGTAGGTACAGAAAATGATCAAAATAACACACACATACACACACACACACACACACACACACGCAAATTTCTAAAAATTAATGGGATTATTATATATTGCAAACATAAACCAATTAAATTTTTTAAAATTCTGTGGAGGAAATGATTTTCAACTTAGAACTTGAGGAGTGGGGGATATAGCTCAGCAGCACAAGGGCGTGCCTGGTAAGCACCAAGTCCTAAGTTCGATTTCTGGTCCAAAAAAAACCAAAACAAAAACCAGCTTCAACTTAGAACTTGATATTTAATCAAACTAGCAATCAAGTATGAAAATAAAGACATTTTGAAAAATGAGGCCTCCACAAATGTACTCTGAGGCATTCTCTTCTGCAGCTTCTAAAAAACATGCTTCACCAAGGGACAGAGGAAAGCAAGAAAGATGGCAGTGACTGAGGATCCAAAACGAAGAGAAGACAGACAAAAAATAAAATAAAACAACCAAGTCTCAGAAGAGAGCTGCGGAGCCAATACAGAAAGCGACAAATACAGTGTTGCCTCGGTTCACGATCTTAATTCTTTCCACGTTTCTGGTCACAAACAAAATTAGATGAGAACCAAACCAAATTTCCCCATAAGATCAACATTGCACCTAACCACTGAATTTGATTAGATTCTCGTTCAATTCGGTTTACAACCAGAATTGTGAGAAGTATTAAGTCTGTGAACCAAGGTACCACTTGTACTACAGCAGGAAAACTGAAGATTCCAGAAGGAAGTACCACCACAAAAACCTGCTAGACTCTCTTGTCTAGGACCTTGTATGTTGAGAGGCTGCAGCTAGAGGAAGTGTGCTCAGAAAGGTTTAATGACAGTAAAATTTTAAGCAATTAAAAAAAAAAGATGAAGCAGCTGAAAAAATTAGCCCCACAAAATAAACATTGAAGAAAGAACAACAGTTTTAACAAGTACCTTGGCTTAGCATTGCATTATACAGTCAAAAGGGTGAAAGCAAAGAATACTGATACAGAAGCCAGCACAGCCGTATCAGGGCAATGAGAGACAGGTGAGAATAATGATGTGGAGGAATAAAGTTCTCTTTTTCTGTAACAGAAAGTCACATGACTAGCAATACTGTTTGGTCAGAAGTACAGAGTACAACCAGGAATGGTGACACACTCCTGTAATCCCAGCTACTGCAAGTTGGAGGCCAGCCTTGACAACTTGTCAAGACTTTTGTCTTAAAATTTAAAAAGGTCTGGGGATATTGCTTAGTTGTCCCTGGGTTCAATGCCCAGTTACACCAAAAAATAAAAGATGCTAAACACTAAAAGTAAATGGTAAATTTCTTAAGCAAGTGCTTCTGATAAAAGTAAAGTTTCATTGTCTACATCAGTGATGGAGCTGTTAGAGATGCGCGCCCAAACTGCAACCCAAAACACACTTGTTTATTGCAAAGTGCTAACACTGCATCAAACCTGAATACTGAGGTTCTAGTTTAGATAAAACAATTCCTACAATATTATCTCTTGTCTTCAAAACAAGTAACACATGTGCTACAGGTTCACCACCACTGATCTAGAGTTACATAATTTGTGTACAGCATGTATTGGTAAGGGTGAGGTTTTACTGTCTATAGTTATATAATTTATAGTCTTATACATCATTATAATACTTTTAGCAAAATTTCTGTGCTCCATAGATAAAAATACAAAATAATAATTTAAAAATAAGCTATCTTAACATGAATACAAACTCTATATACAAAAGAAACATCTTGAATTATGTACATTCCTATCTTGAAGAAGAGGAATGGTCCAGGGGGAGGGAGAATCAGAAGAAATAAAGGCCTAAGAAGCCAAATTTCTGTCCAGTTATTGTTGGGAACTATATTTTTTCCAGCTAAGTCCCTCCGCTGTGGGAGAAAGAGAGTGGTGAAGACCCAGATAAGACTCATAATAGAAGTTCCAGTATCACCCATGTGGGTCTAAGAAATTAGGAAGAAATGAATAGTGAAAGTTAGCATTTATTAAGTAGACAGTGTCATGTAAACTACTTGAAACAGTAATATTCTCATTGGTTTTCTCTTTACAATACAGGAAATGGATCTTTTCTAAATAACAAAAAAAAAAAAAATTAAAGTTAATCAAGGAAAAACTACAGAGAAGAAAGAAAAAACCCTCAAGGCTACCTTCCCATTACTTTTACTATGTACTGTAATTTTGTCTACAATTTATTGCTTCAGAAAAAGCTAGTAGGAGAAACTCAAAATATAAAGAGCAAAATAAAAGATACATAGTAAGAAGACAGATCTTCAAATTAAAACAGAACTGAGAGATGGAGGGAGGGAATGGGTAGAGGGAAAGAGAACTGAGATGTGTGTATGTACATGTAACAACTCCTCACAGGAATGTACGAATCAAACACTTTAAATATGTACTAATAAAAAATAACTGAAAAAAAAGTTTGTAAGTTTATTTATTTATTTTTCTCTTTTTTTTATTTTAAAAGTAAAAGAACAAAAACACTAACAAACATACACACAGTGGCACAAGAACAGTACAAAAATCGAACTACAGGTGGCAGGGGATCGACAATGGTTGTTGTATTACACGTTGGTAGCTTCAAAGTGTATACTCAGGACAATACAAATAGACATACAAGGTTGATCAAACAACTAATCGCCGATTGTTTCCCACATCAAAATGACATGAGACAACAGTGCAACCGTGTCAGCCATCCCGCACATACATACACACCTACTCAGCTGTCCTCCTCTTCTTCCCTTCATCCCGATTGCTCTCTACCCTTGAGCAGTCTCCCTTCATACCTCCCGATCTATATTCTCACCTCCAGGTTCCTACACTAATGATACTATACGCTGTTTGCACATGCACATTTGGTTTACCTCACTTATGTCTCTAATTGTGACCATTTGCCTATAAAAGTCCCTAGATTGTCTTTCTTTACAGCTGAATAATATTCCATTGTGTAAAAATGCCACAGTTTTTAAATCCAGTCCTCTGTGGATGGATATTTGGGTTGTTTCCATGATTTAGCTATTACAAATTGTGCTGCTATAAACATGGGTGCACAGGTATCACAGTGATATGTTGTTTTCAGATCTTCTGGGAAAATACCCAGAAGGGGGATAGCTTAAAATCCTAAAAAAGGTAAAAAAAAATAAAGATAATCTGAAAGGATAAAAGTTATATTTTATTGAACTGTAACTAAAATGCTACATTATAGTTTTTTCACAAATGGAGAAGGGAAGAAATTTTATCCCAAATTACAGACAGCTCACAAGAGCATCTCTTCCCCCTACCTTGCTGTGCTGCCTCATGTTCTGCCGTTCTTTTTCGGATGTACGTTTGAACTTCTTCCCATCTTCTTTCAGCTTCTTGGAGTTGAACCTTGATATTTAAAAAGGGAGCAAGTAAAAGTCACCACAAACAAAAAGATTTCCACATTGCAAAAAAAGAGAAAAGCATCCTTTACCTGTAGTGTTGTATCTTAAAATTGCTTACTGCAAGTAGTCGCCAACATTTTAGGACAGACAAGTAAACACAGACTGGCTGCTATTTATTTATTTATCACTTACAGCCATCCTGTCTTCCAGTAAAAAGGTATTAAAAAATGCAATATGTAGTATTAGTACTGTTAGATCAAGAGAGCTACTACTATGTACATATCTGATCCACTTAGCTATTCCCCATTAATCCTTTTTCAGCTGGTAAATGTCCAAAGGACAGGTTTGCTAAATCTTAGTGACTACTAACGTTCATATTTTGAACTATATATATTTATTGTACAATACTCCAATTATTACTGTGGTCTTTAAGGTCATCCATTCCTATCAGTGAAGGACAGATTTCCGTATCTTTTATAGAGTAAAATCCAGCATTAAATCCACCTGCAAAACCAACTTTAAATAAGACAATATTATATCATGTAGGATCTAAGAAAACTTCAAGGAAAGTCTCAAAGTCTTTTAAATCCCCTTATCATCTCGCAGTCCCAAGCCCTTTATCATTTCACATTCAGGCTCTCAAGGTCTCACTGCATCTGTGATCTAGATGGGAATCTGTCTGGTATACTGAGGTTACATTTCAGTTTCATTAAACTGTATTTTGAACAAATCCTCTCTTCATAAAGGGAGTGTCTCAGTCACTTCTCCCTTGCTGATACAATACTCAACACACACAACTGAAAGGAGGAGAGGTTTATTTTAGCTAACGTTATAGTCCACGGTTTGTTGGTTGTTGGTACAGTGAAATGGTTGTTTGCTGCAATGAGCAAACAGCATGGAGGGGGCATGGTGGAAGAAAAGCTGCCCACTTTATGGTGGATAAGAAGCAGAAAGTGAGGGGAGGAGCTGTATCCTTCTAGATCACGTCCCCAGGGACCTGCCTCTTCCAATCAGACTTCACTTCCCAGCAGGAAGTCAGCTATACAGCCTCCATAATTTAAATGCCTTCCAAAAGTCTACCCTATGAGGACTTGAGGCTCTTGAGGGACATCAAGATATAAACCATAATAAGGAATAGATAGTTCTCCTCATTAGCATATAAGCTGCACGAGTGCATCCAGAGCACAAACAAGATGAGAGAAATGAATCTGCTCCCCCTTTGCTCATCCTCACCCATCCTATGCATCTCTTCACAGTATAAGCATCTCACTGTACCAAGTGCCACTCTGGTGTCTGAAGACAAAGTATGTGATTTTTGTATACCATGACTGAATGCAAGCTACTGGGCCAGTACTTAAATCTTATGCTCAACCAAAGGAAAACCCATCTATTCAAGTGCTGGAAGAAGACAGGTTTCACTGGACTGACAAATTCAAGTTAAGGATGATAAAATGATACAAAAAGTAATATTATCTACATAATTTTTGCCTGGTATGTGTAGGCCCTAGCCCCATACATAAAATGAAATTCTACCACTTATTTACACTGGTCAGTCAGCTAATTTCATTTTTCATACTTTCAGTCTTTAGCTTCAATTGAACCCTATATTCAATTATTTCATTAGGTCACATACTGCTACACAGGCAGAGCTACGGTTCTTAATAATCCTCAAACTGTATTTCTTAAACCTATATACATACTTAGGTCACAAATTAAATATCTACATTATTCATGAAATGATAAATACAAGTGGGGATGTATTACCTTCAACTGAGTAACTGCTTGCTCAGCACTCTTCTTTTGGACTTCCTCCTGTTGTAGCTTCCCTGTTTTTTCAGTCAACTCATTCACCAACCTGGCATAATCCTGGCGAAGTTTATTTAGTTCTGCAGACTGCCTGAAAACAGTAACTGGATTAGGAACCATCCATTACTACAAACACATATAAAACAACACATTTTATTAATTTTGCTGAGCTAATAATTCCACTTACAAAGGAATGAAAAGAACACAAGCAAGTACTTGTTTGCCCGAGTATAATTCCCAAATAATTCCAATGACAATTATATAAATTCTAAAACTGCAAGAAATACTGAGAAAAAGGGATAACCACAAACTTGTGAGCACTGACAGTATTACCCTCCCACTGGCCTTCTGAAAACCTATTAAAATCAACCAGTTAGAATTCTTACTTGTGCAAGGACAGTACTACTCTCTAAAATACTGGTTCTCAAAGAATAGCCCCAAAACCAAATGCACCCTGTTAAGAGGAACATGTCTTCATAAGCAGATTCCTGAGCTGCACCTTAGGTCAGTAGATGAGAAAAACTTTTACTCATAGGATTTAATGCTTTTTAAGTTAGCATGCCATGCTTCTATCCGGTAATCTGAATAACTAATTTGAAGACAATAATATGCAATATAACAACCATTAGTGAATTTCTGCCATCTTGTTTAGTGAAGCTCTGTACTATTTCTAATTTTTTATTACTTTTTATTCTCTTTAATAGTTTGATCAATCTCTATTCTTACAGCTGGTAATCTAAGCAACTTTGTTGAAGATAATATATATAACAACCACTGTTAATTCCTATCATTTTGTTTGGAAATCCTGTATTATTTTTATTGTTTTTGTCTGTGTTGTTGTTTTTTTTTAATTCTCTTTAAAATAAAATAAATTTTAAAAAGTTAGCGTGCCGGGTTCTACACTGAATAATAGCTTGAGAACTACTCTAGTAGGAATAAGTGGTTTCAAAATTATAAATTCAGTCTCACAAATCTAAAGTTTTCACTAATTGTAGTATTAAGTGATATATATAGAATTATAACACCCAAATATAATAGTTTATAGCTAATGCTCTTCACACAGTAAGAGAAATGTTTTGAAAAGTAACTCAATTTCAGAAGCACACGTAAGAAAAGTCTAACCAATTATTGTAAGTACCATTTTAATGATTTAACATTATATTCTCCATTTAACTAAAACAGAAGTATTTGGAAACATACTTGCTTTCCAGTTGATTTGTAGTGTTGCTGACAGCATCTCTCAGTATACCATTTTCCTGCTTCAAGTGCGCTATCTCTGCTTCCATCTGCTCACGAACTTGCTGAAACTAGTCCACACATACAAGATTTAGAAAACAAAGGTTGACAAAGCTACCTTTTAAAAAATTTTATTACAATGAGAATATTAAAAAGCATCAGTAGAATAAAATTTCAATTGCTCTTTTTAAAGACATATAAACACACCTAAAGGAAGACATTTTGTGGATTTTAAGGACTGAACCCAGGGCCTTGCACTTGCTACTGAGCTACATCACCAAGTCTTTTTTATTTTGAGATGTCTTGCTAAGTTGCCCAGGCTGGCTCTGAATTTTTAGGCAGAATCCTTCTGCTTCACGTCCCCGAGTACCTATGATTATAAGCATGCATCACTATACCTGGCCAAGAATTGTATTTTTGTTGTAGAATCCAAAGTAAAGAGAAGCTGTAACAGCAGTCAAGGATACAATTAATTATTAGCTATTATTGTATTGAAAATGCAAAATAAACACACAGAGTTCCAAAACTGAAAGTTGATTTAGCAATTCCTACTCATCATAACAGAATTAAGCCTGTCATGATCCTGGAATAAAATATGTTCAACTTATGTTACAAATTCAGCCATTACACAATCAATGACACAAAAATATACTTGCTAGATGAGGAAAGGAAATAACGAGAAAGTAAATGAAAAGAGAAGAAAAACATGGAAAGAAGGCTTTGTAGATGGGGAGGAAGGGTTGAAGGAAGGGTAGAGGAATGGGGAAAAAAATCAAGTTATATCCTATACAGGTACAAATTCTCTTTGATGAATGTGATCATTATGTACATCTAAAATGTACCAATAAAACCTAATTTAAAAAAAAATCTATTTGCTAAATTAGTATGACTTTGTCTGTGACCATACCATCCTAAATGTGCCCAATCTCATCTAAAAAAGTATGACATCTATTTATTTTTGTGGTAAATATGTATATCATAAAATGTACAGTGTTAATCACTTTCAAATGTAGAGTTCTGTCATATTAAATATATCCATACTATTGGACAATCATCAGTATCATTCATCTCTGTAACTCTTAAAATGAAACCCTAGCCAGGCATGGTGGCACATGCCTGTAATCCCAGCACTCAAGAGGGTAAGGCAGGAAGGTTGCTGTGAGCTGAAGTCCACCCTGGGCTATGTATGGTAGTAAGTTCACGGCAGGCATGACCTACAAAGGGAGATGCTTGCATAGGGTCTCGACAAACAAACAGAAGGAGGAGGAGGAGAAGAGGAAGAAGAAGAGGAACAGGGAAGAAAAAAAAAGGAGAAAAGAAAAGAAGAGAATTAAGTCTATATCCATTAACCAATTACTTCTCTTGCTCCTCTTCCTAATTTTTTTCTGATATCTAATTTTTTTATTTCAAAATTACAGAATCAGAAAAGAACACTGAATCTTAGATTCACGTAAGAAAATGTCTTACACTAATATATAAAATTATTCTTGAGAAATTAACAGATATTAGTAATCTTAATTAAGAGACAGTATTTTTACTTTTCAGAGAATTTATATGGAGCCTACATTCTGGCTTCTAAAAGTAATCAAGTAAAACAATTAAATCATTTAACTATCTTTCACCTTTGATAAAGATATTGCTGTAAGTACTTGATTTTCAAATGAACAGTAAACAGTGATTACTGAGGACAGGAAAATCAATTCTTCAATAACCTGACTGATATGAAAGAGAGTATCTACAATGGCTACAGAATGGGAAGATGGAGGAGTGTGATGAATAAAAGCTAGAGGCATCAGACAGAGCAAAATGTGACAAGTGTCACCTGCTTCTTTATTATCAGTGACATCTAAGTGGAAAACAAACTTACATAGCAGTAAAAAATAAAAAATTTAGCAGACTACTGATAGTGATCAAAGCAATATTTTACAAAAAATAATTAGATATCAATTACAAGTTAGGATGGAAAAGAGACACCTATCAATAAAGGGGCTATACTTACCTACTATGAAATAAACTTCAACATCTATGGAATGATAGCTAGCTAAGAAATGAATGCAAGAGTAACCACAAATCGAGTGTCTAAGATTCAGACCAACTTGTAGACTGGGTGGAAGAAGGAAGTCAGAGGACTTAAGTATAAGGAACATAATGCCTTAAACTGGAAAATAGTAACCTGGTAAAGACAGGAATCTTACTTTTGGCACAGGTTATATCTGAAGCGATAAGAAACCTACCAAACTGAAGCAACAACTAGCAAATGAAAATAACAATTTCAAAGAGTTACTGGCCCAGAGTTCAATCAAGGGGAATATTATAAGCCTAGTTTGGCAAACAGATCTAAGACACATTCTTCATTATTTTATTAGGTGAGTTTAGTGGCACACAACTGTAATCCCAGCAGTCTGGGAGGCTGAGGCAAGAAGATCCCAAGTATGAGTCCAGCCTAGGCCCAGTGACTTGGCAAGACCCTGTCTCAAAATTTTTTTTTTAAAGGTTGGGGATGTAGCTCAGGGCAAAAGCCCTGGGTTTAATACCCAGTACCCCAATCCTCAAAAAAGTCTCTCAGCAGTGATATGGTGGTAGTGAGGAAAGATGATTCACTGGTTTTCAGCTAAACGAAGAAAATGAATGCTACATGCAAAAAACAATGGTAAGAAATGAACCATCTGAAATACTCAAGAAAGGTAAATGAAAGACTATGAACTAACAAAAACTTGAAAGGGTCATTTAAGCTGACCATGCAAGTCATCATTCACTATTCCTTTTCTCCTCCAACGCAAGTCCCATCTAACTCACTCTAGTGTACACTCCAAGTCATCTCTTCACTGTCAACATTTACTTCAGGCACTGCTCTCCCCATCACTGCAATTCCTTCAAAAGCCTTCCACCTTCCCCTTGTTCCATTCTCCATGTGGGTGCAAGAGTAACAATTAAAACACCAGGTAAGTCTCATTTCAGGCTCGCCTAAGCTCCTTCACTGGCTTCCCTCTCTCCATCTAAGATAGTGTTCCCATTTGCATCTGTAGACCTTCCCTCTTCATTCCAATTCTGGTTCCCACTTACCACAACTTGTGAACACTGCACAGAAACACCTGGAGAGTACTGTTTCAAAAGTACAATCCCAAAAGAGGCCCACTGAACACTAAAAAATCATGACAAGTTACTCTTCGATCCAGGGTCTCTTTCTTCATCTCAATTTACAGCTGATTTAGAAGACAGACAAAGGGAGATGCTTACATAGGGTCTCGTCTGTGTATCGTACCTACGGAGTCTCCCATCGTCCTTCTCTTGTCCACTTCTCATATCTAGTGCCCCCAACTATCCATCATAATGTACTTATTTCTCTACTTCCAGCCTCCCTACTTCATCCTTACCCAGAAAATGTGTTTACCTAAGCCAAAGAGTGAATTTAGTTACTTGTATGCCTATGGCCTAGCACATGAACACACAAAACACTTAAAAGTTTGCTAATTAAATGAATATACACATTTCATCTTATTTTCAAAGAATGAAACTACACCTTTAACTGCATCTGTTGAGTCTCTTGATAACTGACATGTATTTTGTTTTGAAATACATTATGTTCCTTTTCTAACGTTCCAATCCGATCTTTCATCCTTGCTATAATTACATTGTTTCTTTCTTTCTCTGTCATCATTTCCTGTAAAAGTAAACCAGAAAAGACAGGAAAAACGTCATTAAAAATGTGCTATAAGCTTATAACCATAAGAAAACTCTTCTCATATTAGTAAAATGATCATAAATTCTAAAAAAGTAAATGCTTGCTTAGAAAAGAGTTAAAACTTTTTTTAAAAAAAAGTCTTCGTCTTTGATATGAAGATCACCTGCTCTTCACAACAATTCTCTTGATAAATACAACACTACTTTATTTACTTTTATTCCAAATACACTTTCTGGGTAAGAATTAAAGACTGAATCTAGAATAAATCCAACATTCTAAATTTATTGTAATGAAGAAGACTTTAAGGAAAAAGTTAGCATTCCCACATACTAGCTTTCTTCTGGTATACAGAAAAATGTCTAAGGGAGCCTAATGGAGGTATCTCTCCTAGAGGAAAAAGTTAGGATATACAGATTATGGAAGTTTGGGATAAAGGAGAGCAAAAGTGTTATCATCAAGGAAAAGTACATGTAAGCAAATAACCTTATTGTTTCATAAACATACATCTTAAATATATAGCACAATGAATTATCAAAAAATAATGTTTGCCTAGTTTTAGTTTTTAAACACAGCCAAAACATGATAGTCACAAAAAATTACACTGAAATTTATATTGTAAGGAAATGTGTTTATGAGAATGCTGACTAATCAGGTGTTCCCACTGACTTTTTAAAAAATTTTACTTACTTTTTTTTTGTCTTTTTCAGACAAGGCCTCACTATGCAGTTCAGGCTGGCCTTGAGCTCACTTTGTAACCCAGGCTGGCCTTGAACATTAACAATCCTCCCGCCTTAGCCTGCCAAGTACTGGAATTATAGGCATGGGCCACCACGCCCGGCTCTCACTGACTTTTTAAATTTACTTCAGATCACATAGAGGATTTCTATCACACAAGAACATGAAGGTGAAGGCGTTAGAAATTCATATTCTACTGCATTTACTCCTTAAAAGGAGTACTTGAAGAAAGAAGTCACAAATTTTCTAGTTTCAATTCTCTTCTCTTGCTCTGTGTACTTTACAAGTTTGCTTTTCCACTAAAATTTCTGGAGTTTTAAGAACTTGATTAAAAATTATAAGTATTTACCACAGAAGCTCCAAATGCTTTTTTTGTTGTTGTTTTTCTGAGACAGAGTCTTGCCAAGTTACAAGATAGTCTTGAAATTACTATGTAGCCCACGCTGGCTTAGAATTCTGAATCTTCTTGCTCTGCCTTTAAAGTGCTGGGATTACAGGTGTGTGCCATAATACTCAGCTAAAACAAGCTTATACTTCTAAAAGAATGCTCTTGTTATTCTGAAAATAGGATACCTAATATATATTATTATTTTAAACTTGTAACTCCATTATAGGTGTGATATCATGAGAAAGTAAGATACCTCCCTCCAAAAATTCTACAAACTGACCGTGTTGGGTAAATTTATTATATAAGTAATGCATTCTGGGCATATGGACAATTTTTAAACCTTTCATTCATTCTAATTTGGGGCGCATCCCTTCAACACAAGAGTAACTCACCTGGGTTAACTGCTTACACCGCTCTTTCATAGCAGCAGCATCTTCCTTCACAGCAGCAAGGAACTTGTCCTTCTCCTGAAGCTGATGCAGAAGTGCGGTCAATTCTCCTTTATTTGACTATAATTGCAAAATTAATATAGACTTTAGAAAAAGTTAACATGGGCTTATAAGAATAAGTATCTGTCATCAATGTTCTTGGGCCAGTGCGGAGCTCTGTAAAGTCAAATGACTGCCAAAAACTGGTCAGCAAAGTAAATTGGAAAAGTCACTGTAACATTATACAGTCTCAAATTTCCAACAGCACAAAAATCAATCAAGAAGCAGATTTTTGCAAAGAATTATAGAACTTCTTGTTTTAAACCCAGAGCAAAAATCGCAATTTCTCTCCTTTTCATCCTAGATCCAAAGAAAGAATATGAAACCAAAAGGCACTTTACCTCCACCAAAACAGTCCTCTTTAACCTCAAGGTATAACACCAGAAAAGACTACAAAAGTAATGCAGAGTAAATACCGGCATCCAGTCACACTGCCCAAATATGCCCAGGTTAGTGGAGGAGCAATGGATGCATACAGGAGTTCTCTAAATTTAACAGGCACAGTTGAAAGGAAAAACCAGTCAGCTCCCATCTGACATGAGGAACAAGTGTAAAGTTTCAAGGCAGGAACTTTTTTGGCAGGAAACCTTGGAAGGAAGAAGAAGAAAAGGAAAAAAAAAAGTCACACAAATTTTACTCAAAAGCAAGCTGCTAGCCAGTGAAGAAAGAGATTTCCTGTATGAAGGTCCAGGCCTGCTCCAGGGGAAGACACAAAGGCCAAAGGGGCACATTCATGCTCATAGCCCCAGGATAACAGAGGTGAGCACTAACTGTTCACCATTACCAACCTCCAGCACAGTGATGATCCGAAAGGTATATCCCCCACAGGAGAGCAGTGGTAGTTAAATAACATAATACAATAAAACAGGGTCTATACAGTGTTTTTTTGGGGGGGACAGATTTCACGCTATGCAGTTCAGGCTGGTCTTGAGCTCATTTTATAGCCCAGAATGGCCTCAAACTCACAATTCTCCTGCCACAGCCTCCCGAGCGCTGGGATTATAGCCATGCACCACCACCCCTGGCCTATATAATGTATTTTTAAAAGGAAAATAGTACAAATGGCAAGTGAAGAAACACACAGGGAAAAGGTTGTCAGGGAGCTAACAAAAATTCTAATAAAATTATCACCATGATTTTAAAAAATGTCATCTAGCAGTCATTTCTGGAAAACAAATGCCAAGAGCAGAGCTCATAAGAAAGAGCTCAGAGAAAAGACCACAGAAAGAGTGAAATATAAAATGGCAGTAAAACTCATGGTGGAAGTAAAAAGTACTATCATCTCAGAAATAACCTAATCAGGAAACAAAAACCAGAAATGGACACGGTGCTGAAAACAGTCAGGGTAGGATAGGGTAGTAAAATAGCAGCCGAAAATACAAAGCAGAACTAAAGTGTGCTTTGGTTAAGTATTATTTTCTAAGCATGAAAACATGAAAGGTCAGGAACACAGGAAAAGGAAAAGCCAACATGCGCCTAACCGGGCACAAACAGTTTCGCTTATTCCGAGCACACACAAGACGTCCTAGTGATAAATGTTGACTTGAATCTAATGACTGGATAGTGCTCTGAATCTAAAAGAAAATTGGTAAGAGCAGTCACTGTCATGCCATAGTATAATGAATTATTGCCGAATTTTAAAGAAACTTCATCTTCTGATATATATATACAGTACTGCACACAACAGGAAAATCCAATTAAAAAAAAACAAAGAAACATTTGCTGAATGCCCAAAGAATGTTTTAGGGCAGTGTGGCAAACCTGTGTGGCACATGAGCCAAGTTGTCCCATGGGCCAAGCATTGGATAACAGCATCCACAGGGGGCCATATACATGCTAGGAACGAAGCAGTGGCACCAGGCAATAACGTCATGAGCCACACTCATTAGCTGTGACTTATGGCGCTTTTGCATGGCCAGTGAATGACTCACAAGTAGGGGCTCATGGAGGGAGACAGACAGAGACAGAGACAAAGAGAGAGATCTAGAGAGACACAGAGAGAAAGAGACAGAGAGACAGAGAAAAGAGGAAGAAAGAGAGAAAGATTAATTTACGTATTTGCTTTGACTGACTGTGATTTTAGCAGAAGCCCCCACAAGGTAGAAAATGCACTCAGATGCCTTTTTCAGAACAGGCCATAAACTGGTGGTCAGTGAAACACTGTGCCCCTCCCTCTGTGCTAGTAGTCAGCAAATTCAAGAGGAAGCCCAGCTGACATTAATTTCCATAGACTGTTGATTCAGGGAATATCCAATTCTTTAGTGTTAACTAATAACATTAGCTATTTTTGATACAGGGATAGATTTATATGGGGTGCTTTCTTTTTAATTTTGTGTTTACTATATGCTCCAAGTCTTGAACACCAAAAAGTGAATTACAGCAAAAAAAAGCCAAACTGAATGCAGACAGTGGAAGATCACTCCAAGAAGCCTGGACAGTCATGTGTAGTAGCTGAAAGTGTCATCTGTCACTCATCAGGTGTCAGATGGCATTTGACACCAACCACAAAAATGTTGCCAAACTTGGTGAAACTGAAAGGTGAGTTTCTGGAAGGGAAATTGAGGAAATATCATTCCATGTGTCTCAGTTTTCTAAAACAATCTGCCAGCTTTCAAACTTTAGTGTGCACAGCAAAACATGGTATGCCCCTCTATGATGAAAAGTTTATCAAAATGGCTATGTTGTTTTTTCTAAACTAAAACCTCAGTATTCAGGTTTAACTGCAGTTTTGCCACTTTGTAATAAATGAGTTTTGGGTTGCAGTTTGGGCATTTATCTTTGAAAGGAGGCTCTGGGTTCAATCCCTAGTACCCTCAAAAGAACAAAATGCTTTTTTTGTTTTAAAAGACAAAAGAATGGAGACATGTAAACCAGAATAAATAAAAAACAATACAGGAAATACAAAATTATGGAGAAGATACTAGGGAATTAGCACTGCATGCTGTATTACATAATACTGTCTTCACATTTGTTAACACAAAAACAACAAAGGAAATACCAAATTACAGAGAAAATAGTGTTTTCATAACGTTATCTTCATAATGTTATCTTTGCACTTGTTATTCAGTTATACAGATGATGGCTCGTTCAATTAATCAACTTTCTCCACCCTCATCTCCCTTGTTTTCCCACCCAATCAGTCGTCTTCCCTCTGATCATAACTGTACTTTTTGGTTTATTTACTCCCTCAGGCTCTCACATTGGGAAGAGACATGGCTGCTTCAAATTATGCTGTAACAAACATGGGTGTACACAAATTGCTATGGTAGGAGGTGGAAAAGCACCCATCCTCAAAGATGGTGGATAGGCAGGGAACTAGGTTCACTATGGTCAAGCCCCCATTGACAAGCCCTCAAGGCCACTGGGGGTCTTGTCCAGTAGGCAGAGTTAGCCTCAATACAGCGTGTCTGGAGGCCCGGTTGAGTCCTGGGGGTCACCCCAGTGGAACACCAGGCTCCACCCCAGTGAGGCACTCCCAGGGGCCCAGTCGAGTCCACGGAGTCGCTCCCGTGGACCACCAGCTCTGCCCCGGCAAGGTGCTCCTGGGGACCCGGTCGAGTCCACAGGGTCATCCCTGTGGACTGCTGGGCTCCAAAAAATGTTTTTATTAGAAGAGTGCAATTTTATAGAAGTACATATAAAGGAACAAAATTTACACTGGCCTCAGACCTCTGCCCAGCAACGTGAATACAGAGAATAGTAAGACAACAAATACCTTAAAATTTTTCAATGAAAGACAGCAAAATATTGAAATAAACTCTACATAACAATTTAAAAAGGGAAACAGTATACCATCATTCAAGGACAGAAACAAAAAAGTATCATAACTTGACAATATTTTGGAAAGATAAAAACCATGATGCTTTTATTTAAGAAATTACAGGAAAAACGTTAGCCAACCAAGGAAAGAAAAAGCAGCTATGAGAAAGACCTAGTAGAAGGCTTTCAACTCATCATTAAACTACAGAATTAAGGTTAAACCAAGAATGGCAATTATACTCACAGATGTTATATATTATGAGTATCTGACAAATAGAAATGCTGTAATAAAACCAGAGCTAAGGAAGACAAAAGGTAGAGAAAAAATTACCATGTCCAGTAGTCCGTCTTGTTATATAGTATGAAGTTAAAACTTAAAAGTTTAAAAAATCATGTAATTGACGCAAGTACACTTAAATATCAACACTTAAAGACTCAAAAATAAGTATTTCTTACTAGCAACCACACTATCAACTAACATTTACTATATGCTAGGAATTCTAAGCACCAAAGACACATTACCTCATTTAATTCTCAGAGCCTCATTATTATTCCTTTTATTAAAACAATTTTTTATCTTTTTGAGACAGGTCACTATGCAGTTCAGGCTGGCCTCAAACTCACTTTGTAGGGGCCTCAAACTCATAGCAATTCTGCTATGAGCACAAGCCTCATTCTCACTTTAGAAATGGGGAAATAAGGGCTGGGGATATAGCTCAGTGGAATAAGTGCCTGCCTGGCAAGCACAAGGTCCTGAGTTCAATCCCCAGTACCGCAAAAAAAAAAAAAAAAAAAAAAGGGGGGAAATAGAGGCCCTAAAGTTAAGGAACTTATTCAGAGCTATAAAACTCAAAGTGGCAGAGCCAAGATTTAATTAAAAAATTCTGATACTAGAGCCCAGAGCTTAACCTACATTCCACATATAGAACAACTATCTTGTTCCTTATACACAAGAGCTTGTGCACATGAACAGCATAATAGCTCACCTCCACTTCTGCAGTATCTCCCTAATTTTTCCTCTGCTTTTCTCTTCTCAGCTAGGTTTACTCTTAGTGGACACTCATGGTCACTTTCCTTTCATTTACTTACTTACAATCTAGTTCTTAAATGAAGCTGCTTATACTGACACCAAAGCCAGATCTTCAAGTTTTACCTTCTGTGGTAAAACTCTCTGGAGTTTGTGCCACTGCTGACTCTTCCCAAGCCCTGAATTCTGTATGCTCCTAAATTCTGGGACGCCCTATCTCCTGATGTTTCTCTTTTGCTCCTCCTCAGTAACCCCTGTGGTGACTTTCCTTGACCTTTAAACAGGGTGCTTCTCAGGGCTTATTCTCAAGTTTTCGTCATTTCCCATATCCATATGTACTGGTGACAGGGGATGACATTTCCAAATCACTCCTATTATAAACTTTCTTCAACTCCAGAGAAATACATATTTAACTATAAAATGATTATATTCACTTAAATGGCACACCAGATGCCTAAACCAACTTTCTAAATTTTTACAATCATTTTACTCTCTATTCCTCTACAATGTGTTCATAAATACAGCTGTCACAACAATTTATTCAGTTACTAAAAGAAAACAGCCATCCTAGATCCTTTACTAGCCACTGTATTTAGCCGTTTAGCAAGTCCCACAACTTCTCTGTCACAAAATACATTCCTCCTTACTATGAAGTAGTCTGTATTAGGTATGAGGATCCATTTACATCTAAAGCTTTGAAATCTGTTAAAAAGTCAGTATTTATGGCAGCAAAGAGAGAAACTAGTATTTCTCAGATACAAGACACCTGTAAGAGCAAAATCTCTGCAGTAGAGATCAGAACCACCCAGAGGAAATCATAACAAGATTTTAAGCAAAAATCCAAATTTTTTAGGGAGTGGGGGCACACAATGTGAACATTTTCAAAACACCTGCCCTCTACCCAATGCTATCTTTAACAACTTCCTTACTTCCTTGTAGGCCTACCTAAAAGTGAAGTCAAGGGCAGTCTGATTTTCTATCCCGTGTGTGGAGTTCAAAACTGCCTCAGACAATAAAACGATTACCCTTATTCCCATAAGCTACCAGCAACAACCTCAGGCACACTAGCTAAGTGGTAGTGAATGTGGCTATTTCACCTGAAGGCTTTCCTCTGTGAAGAGCTTTGCCCAGTCCTCCCAAATAATGTAACAACTCTACAGAAAGGTATTCCTCCAATTATAATAAGTGAACCAAGAGACAAACTCTTCAAGAATGTCACAAAAGTTCCTTACAACAGAACTAACTTTGCATTCAAAATCACAGTTACATTTATTTATTTACTTTTTTATTTTTTTAACCATTGATAGATTTTATTTTTCTTGTGTACGAATCCTTATGTTGTAGCTACTGCTGGAGCTTGAGTCCTCTGGACAGAGACTCTGGTGTGGGTTTCCACAAGATGGTCGGTAAATTCCTGAAAGGGAGACTTGGTGAACACAGTGTCTTTCCAAAGGTCAGGGGTCGGGTAGCTGTAGGTCTTAGATATGGCATCAAAGGTGGCCTTAGCAAAGTTGCCCAAAGCAGCAGTGCAGCCCCTGGCTGAGGTGTAGCAGTCATCAGTACCAGCCATCATCAGCAGCTTTTTGGGCGCAGGGGCTGAGACGAGGCCACTGCCTCTGGGGGTGGGGATCAGACGTACCAACACAGAGCGACAGCGGCCCATCACCTTGCAAGGGACAGTGTGGGGCTTGCCGATCTTGTTCCCCCAGTAGCCTCTCCGCACTGAGACCATGGAGAGCTTGGCCCGGATGATGGCCCCACGGATGGCAGTGGCTACCTCCTTGGAGCACTTTACACCCAGACCAACATGACAGCTGTAGTCCCCAGTGGTGACAAATGCCTTCAACCTGGTCCACTGGCTAGCACGAGTTTGCTTCTACATAGGCATAATCTTTAGAACTTCATCCTTGAGGGATGTGCCCAGGAAAAAGACAATAATCTCAGACTCCTTCACAGGTAAGGAGAAGAGATAAATTTCCTCAAGAGACTTGATCTTCATGTCCTTGACCAGCCGGCCCAGCTTGGTTACAGGAATCCACTCCTTGTCCTCGGCCTTACCGCCGCAAGACCCGCACCCACGCCCGTGGCCTCTAAGACCACTGCCGAAGCCTCCGCGGAAGCCGCCATGGCCTCCCATGACTGGGCCCCCCAGGGCCTCCAGGCCCTCCCGCTGCACCGGCGTCATCCACCATTTGGTGTTTCCCCGAAGAAGAAGCCAGAGTTACATTTATCGATTGCCTTCAAGCTCCTTGTTTACTCTGAACCATCTCTGGCAACACACTAACACAGCCTAGCCAGCACACTGTACTATGAAATATCACAGACTTGTAAAATGCATTGTTGATATCATACAAGGATGTGTGGAAAGACTTATAATGCTGTAGTCAATGTTATGGGAAAAAGTCCACAGTTATGAGAGAAAATAACAGGGAGAAGAATTTACACTATAAATTCAGGTTAGGCTTATATGAAAAACTGATATTCAAGGAAAGAGGAATTAGGCATAGGAAGAAATTGAGTAAGTAAGGAGATAGAAGAAAAATGGTTTGGTAGCTAGAAAAAGCAGACAAGAACTACTATGGGTGAAATGTAGTAAAGGGGAAATTTCATTAGATGGGGCTACAGAAAGAAGTAGTCATAGACCTGTTAAGGACTTGAGATTATGCACTAAGTATGAAGAGAAAAACACAACAAGGTTTTTAAAACTGAATAATGTGATTCATCTTTTAAATAATGTGATTCATCAACTTGCAGGTATGTGGGGAAAACAGATTAGAGGGCTAAGCAGAAAAGCAAGCCCTCGATTTGAGGAGCACTGCAGCTCACCAGTAAGAGGCAGCGACTCAGACGAACACAGGCTTTACTTAGAAAAATTAAACCACGGGCTAAAACAGCGAAGTGAGCGGGCAGGTACCTGTGTGAGCACAGCAAGTTTTCAGAATCAGGAAGTCATTAATCGTAACACTGAATATCAAATTTGATGTCATCTTATTTTACTAAACTTTTAGAACTTCTCACTTTTCCCAATATGACAGTACACACATTATGACTCATAAGAATAACATTAACTCCACAGATGTTTTTTGGTTTTGAGGTTTTTTTCTTTTACAAACTTTTTATCAGCCTTATGCATTCTGCCATCTAAATCTTTGTTTTTAACCACTTATTAGTTTACCCCAATACACATCACTCAGTGCATCTGTTTACATACTGGCTATACCCAAGCATTGCAAAGGCAGGTGTTGAATGTTTTAGGATATATAATACATAGAAAATTTATCAAATAAATTTGATAAAGTTGCTTGTTTTTCTATTTCTTACAATTTTATACTATAAAATTAATGGAAAAAATATGCAATATTTGGTTATCCTGTGATCCAATTAAATATTTAAATTGAGCGGTTAAAGAGAAATACATTTACTCAAGCATACATATTCTTTCCATATATGCTGCCCAGAAATTACCCGACCTTGACATCAAAACTTGTAGTCAGACCAAAGTGTACAGTTAGTCAAATTCCAAGTGACTTCAAAGCCCTAAAAATCATCTTATTTTAAGTCACTGGCTTTTGTCAAAGTATCAGATGATTCAAAAGATGCTTACTAAGTCAGCACACATTATGAATATGAGATACTTGTGAAGGCATTCTAAAACTTTTAGACATGTTTACATGGCCTAATTATTAAGGACAGAGGAGACAATAATTAATTGCTCTGGTATAAGTCTTATTTGATGAACTTCTAATTACCGCTTACAAATATGCCCATAATAAAAAATATACTTACCTTCTTTAAAACATCTTGTATCACACCAGACTTCTCCTTTAGTAAGTCTACAACACAAAGGGCCTCATCTTCAGAAAACATCATGGTCTTCAAGGACAGAAGAAAATCTTTAAATTTCACTTCAGCATTTTCTTTAAAAAAAGAAGGAGTTGGCATTTAGAAAACACAACTAATTAACTTCAGAAAAGATAAACATCAAGAATTTAGGTGCTAAAACGTAAATTTTCAAGAGAAAATATTTACACTTCTACTCAAATAACAAATGATTAAGTCAAGAAGGAAAACAATTTTTATCATCTATATTATGGAATTACCTAGAAGTTTGAAGAGTACTAAGATAACAGTATGCCCTCATCTCTTAAAAGGGTACATTTAAGCATCTATAATATGCTATAATCTACACTGAATATATTCATAATATTCTTTTAACTTTAATAATTCTGAGACATACATAAACCAAATTCCACAGATAAGAAAATAGGCTCTAAGATAATTAAATAAAAATGAAACAAATATATACAGGTGTGACTGTTAAGGTACACTACCAACTAGATTGGCCCGAAATCTATCCAGGGGACTAGGGAAGCACACTCTGGGGTGCGTTTGGGTAAGGTATGGGAGCATGACTGCCGGGCCTGTATCTATGCCTTGTCCCTACCCTTTGACACCATTCCCCTTGCCTAGCTTCCTGGCTCCCATGAACTGAACAGCTTTGCTCTGCCACACCGCCCTTCTACCACATTTCCCCCTTGGTACCAGCTGAACATGGACTGAATCCCCTCAACCTGTGCACCAAATTAAACCTCTTCTATTTTAAATTGCAGGTTTTGGTTTTTATGTCCTAGAGATAGCAAAGCTAACACAAAATGCAACCCAGACATTAAAACAATCCACAAATGAAATACTTCCTAGATTCATCCAACCAAATTCTCCCAGGGCTCCTGTTAGGCAGAAAATTCCCCTTGCTAAAAGAACTGTCACCCATTACACCAAAACAACATTGAGTTTTTAATATTTCAACTACATTGTAAATTTTTTAGGCAGCTGTGTGCATGTGTCAGGTAAAAGGCATATGAGAACTTTTTTACTTTCTACTCAATTTTGCTGTGAATTTAAACATGCAGTACATAAAAGTTTATTTAAAAAAAAAAAATCCAGCACCACCCATCACTACCACCAAAAAAAGCAGCAGTTGTGAATCAACCTAAAAATCTCACAGGACGTAACAGTAGCAGGGAAAAGACAGCCAAAATAGCTATAGGACCTTGAGCAAGCCAAATTCCAAGTCAACAAAATTAAGGATGGACTAGAAAACTACCAAATCTCTTACTACTAGTACAAAGTGTACTTGATTTCATCAGAACCCTAAATATGCTTTTACACTGACAGATTAAGATATTCTGCATATTACCTTTGTCAGTTTCAATCTTCAGTTTTTTAGACCCAGATTTCTGGATCCCTTCTGTTTGGTCAGGTTTAATGAGATCAACAATTTCTCTCTTATCCACAAGATTTGAGGTAGCATTACCCAACGAAGAAATCGAAGTACTTGCATGCATAAGGGGCTCATCTACCAAAACTGCAATTTAAGTTCCACAAAATTACAAATTACTTGGGGTTATGGAAAAAAGTAATTAAACATGCAAGCACACTTTACTGATAAATGCACTTAATTTCCTAATCTCCCATATTAGTTCAATTTGGTTTAAAATTCTTACCTCATCATTTAACAATGCAGAAACTCTTATTCAATTAGTAACAATTAAATATTACTATTTTATAGCAAACCATTTAAGTCATCTAAAAAAATGGGCAGATGCCCGGTCTATGGCACATGCCTATAATCCCAGCACTTGGGAGGCTGAGGCAGGAGGATCACTGCAAGTTCAAGACCACTCTGGGCTACAGAGAGAGCTCAAAGGCCAGCATGAACTGCACAGTGAGACCTTAACTCAAAAAGACAAAAAAATTTAAAAAATAAAAATAAAAAAGGGCAGTAGAGCTTCTCTAACAGTATCTGCAAATTTCTTAAAAATTATTTCAACAGCTTATTTAATTTTTCTGCTTTAATGTTAAGTCTAGTCACATTTCATTAGTGCTTAAGGAAACTTAATTTTAACATTAAAAACTCAGGCATTTATATCGATATTTGCTAGTAAGAGATACTTTTATACACAGATGGAAATCTTTGCATATTCCTTTAAAAATAACTTGTAATAACTTGCATATGTAATTCTTTTATTTAAAACTTATTGTATCTAACTTTATCAAATATATTCAGATAATATTCCATTTATATCTCATGCTTGATATCATAAAATGCATGTAGAACCTCACATTTTCCCTTTCTAAATTTCCTATTCTCTAGTACGAGTTGATATCACAGGCCAGTATTATCTGGAAATTGCTACCATTTAACCTGCATTAAAGTTTCTACCCTGGAAAATTCTGAAAGTGTAATACGGCTCTGTCACTTTTACTTGCATGCTGAGCATATACACATGTGAACAGTTGACAAAATAATAGAACATAAAGGGCAACACTATATCTAGTGAGTGGCTTCAGGCCTAATCTTAAGTGACACAAAAAGTACAAATACTTAGCAACACTTTGCTTCACAGAGTTTGTATGCTGTTCTTTTTCTTTTCAAAACCAACGATGAGAATAAAAAGTACTGCCATTTTAAAATTTCACATAAATGTTTTCATCACATACTTATACTCTATTCAAAGCAATATAGAACCACACACAGTTGTTGTAGTACATATTAAACTGGCACTTAAAAAGCATGTGACATCTCCAGGGTCCCTGTCCTATTACATCTCTAGAATTAGTATTTATAAAACATGTATCTACACGCCACCATTTTCTGTCTTCTGCTTCTTTGATGAAACTTTCTTCTTTCCTGATCCACTTTCATGCTTAGTCTCCTGGTGGGAGGGTAGTACTTCTTGCTTTTTCAAAGGTGCAATCAGAGTATCTACCTTTTTATCTTGGTCATCTGTAATGAATACAAATTTTAAAAAATCATACCAAACAATGAACACATCAGAAAAGATACAATTAGTAATAAATAATTTCCAGAATGCTGTACCACTCAAATCCTACTAGTTTTCTCACCAGTAAATTTTCCTTCCAGCTTTCTTACTCTTCATCTGCCTTCAGTGCACTTCCCCCTTTTCAGCCCTATTCCAGAGCCACTCCCAACTCTACTTAGCATAGTCAAATCTCTCGGTTTAAAAACTAAGCACCTTCCCTACTGTAATTCCCAACCTCCCACACCCACTTCCTTCTACAGTGACAAAAAATAAATTTTACTTCCCTATCTACCCATCTTTTTCTCAACTGCAATCTGATTTTTATTTCTCCCATACCATGAAAGGATTTACTCAGGTGCCTGGTGTTCCAAATGCCATACACTACAAATACTATCTGTTAATCCTTATTTGACTACTCTTTAGTATTTTATTCTGTTGTTTTTCACCTTCCAAATTCCTCCCCTTTATGCTAAGTGAAATAAAACTGTCACAAATGGACAAATAGTGCACGGTTTCACTTGATCAGATTCGTGAAGTAGTTGGATTCATAAAGATAGAATGGTGGTTGCCACTTTCCTGTATTTGGTGTTTAATGTGTATAGAGCAAGAGAATTCTGGGGATGCCTGGTGGTGACTGCATAAAATATGAAGTACTTCACACCACAGAACTGTGCTTAAAAACAGTAGATTTTATGCGATATGTACTTTAACACGAGGTAAAATACATATAGCATAAAATCTTAAAAAAAAAAAACCTGCCAGTTCCCATAATTCTCTCCCTATACAACATTTTTTGTAAACTCCTTTACTAACTGCTTACAGTGAGTATCTCATAAGCTACTATTCCTTGGATCTTCAAGTACCACCCTAATGCTTATGAATACTGAACATGGCATACAACCTTCCCTCTCTGCACTTATATAGCCTATTGTACCAAGAATTGCTCTCTTATCTAGACGACCCACATAAGCACCTAAAACACAAACTGAAAGCATTCTCTCCATTCGTACTCAGTCTCTCCAATATTCTGTACCTTAATGCTAACAACCATGTACCAATCAAGTGTTGGAAGACTTTCTCTGTCACGGTCAAACAGTAAATACTTCAGGCTTTCTATCACAACTACTCAAGTCTGCCACTGCAGGTGAAAGAATGAGTGGCTGTGTTTAAAACTTTATGGACAATGAGGTTTGATTCGTAATTTTCACATTTCTCCAAGTATTCTTCTGATTTTTCCCATCAACCATTTAAAATGTAAAAACTACTCTTTGCTCACAGGTTATAAAAAAACAGGAGGAAGGGCAGATGTAACCCACAGGCTGCAGCTTGTACATCCTGACTTAACTTAGATCTTGGAAGATCAGGGTTGATCCTGTCTTCTCCTTGTCTCCCATTCCCCTATTTAAGGTTAAGTAATGTTACTCTTACTTTGTATACCTTTTTACTTTCTAGTTCTTTTGTCACTGCCATAATTTAGGCCTGCAACTTAACTTTAGAAAACTATAGTAACCTTTTAAAATAGTCTGACTACTTCAAATACTGCTCTATGAAATGTGTCTCACAAGTTTTGCCACAGAAATCTTTCTAAAATACAATTTAAATCTAACTATGTAACAAATGTGCTTGAAAACCTTCAACAATGACTAATCTACAGAGTCCCAGATCCTGGGATGGTACACGAAAGCTTTTCAGTTTTGTTCTCTGCCTCGTATTTTATGGCTCAACGGTACTATAATCTTGTACTTCTGTACTTTTAGGTATAACATTCTGTCAGTATGGAATGTGACCCACTATTTGCATGAAGCGATTAAATCTTTAAGACTCAGCTTAGGCACTGCTTTCTCTATTAAAGCCTCTTACTCCCCAGCCATCAAGAGTTGGCTCCGGCTTCTGTATTTCTTCCAGACATATACATATATACAATGATCTATCTTCCTGTGTGTCTGCAGCTAACCTTGAAAAGGCACTACTCACCTCTGCAGCCCAAGTACCAAGCATGCCTTGAATAAAAGACATGATAAATGCTTGTAAAATTCATTATTTATTCTTATCACATTGATTAAAAGTACTGGTTGAAATAAATGTACAAGTTTCTAATTGCTAGTAATTATAAATCCTTGGTAGTTTTAGGAAAATAAAGTCATGTTTATAAGTTTCCATTAAAGGTCTTTTCCATATTTACAATGTAAAATTTACAGTGCTGATTCATGCAGCCATACTAATTTCTATTAGCAATCATTGCTAATGAAAGCAAACACATAGCAAAGAGAATAATCTTGGTTTCAGACTCAACACAAATACCGTATAATAAAGTTAAATAGATCACAATACCGCTTCCATTTTTAGACTTCTTCTGCCCTGGTTTCTTCTTTGAGACAGCTGCTTCAGAGGGCGGGGTGGGCTGCTTTGTAACTGGGACAGGTTCTATTTTTTTGCCGGGAATCTTTGATACATCACTTTCTTTGATGACCTGCTCTTCGAGTAAAGATTTTTGTTTCTTTTCCTTCTTCTTTCTTTCTCTTATACCACTAGAAGTTTCAACCACATTCAATGGAACAGGTACAACTTGCTCATCCTCTACAGTATCAGGTAATTTAAAGTCTCGAGGCACACTCTCAGAATCAGATTCATGGAGGTTCCCATTCTGGATTTCTTTCTTTTTATTCTTTTTCTTTTCTGCCCTCTTTTTATCTGTTTTTGTAGGAATAAGCTTTTGCTCTCTTTTGTGCTTTGCAAGAACTTCATCATATAATGTTTCTTTCATGAAAAGCCAGAAGAAGAGGAAAATTACTGTAATAACTACTGAAGGAATAAGGACAACAAAATATGTTGACTCATAAAACTCCATAGTGCTCTTGTTAATATGAACCTGTGAAAACCTAAATGAGGGGGAGACAAAAAGAAAAAGAAACAACTTCAGTTTTATACAAATTAACTTTGGAAAGCTGTCACTCTTTTAAGTGGCATTTCAGATTTAACCTGGTCTACAAATCTGAATCTAAACAAGTTTATTGCTCAAATCACATACTTGATTACCCTGACAACTATAATTCAAATACACTATGAAAAAAGAGTGACAACATGATCTGTTACATATCCTTCCATTTTCAAATCATGTGAAAAGATCCTAATGGAAAGGAATTAAAATGTTTTTCCCCAAATATCACTGGTATATGCGCATCTTTTACTGGTGATTAAACCCAGGCCCTCATGTTTGCTACATATGTGCTCTAACACTGAGCTACACCTTCAGGTATACTCTCAATAATTTATTAACATTTAGCTTTTTTTCTTTTATTATATAATGTTGCTACTTACTATTATATGTGAAAATAAAGCATACCAGCACATTGGATATTCACTACAGCACTAAATTTTTAGTGGAAAAAAAGAGAGGTGATTCATTCTTCCCCTTACAGATTTAAGACCATCCTGTAACTGCTAGCATCTCTGTTCCTGTGAGTCAGTCTTGTGTTATGGAAGGGTAATATATTAAGGATATGGAAATACAATAAAGTCAAAACCAAAACATTAGGATGAAGCATTAAGATCAGTTAAATTTAGATTATTTTCTTAATTCTTTTTAAGCTACTCCTTACTGTATGAAACAGGTTGCGCTGCAAAAGCAATGTTGGCCAATGTTGTTCTTTCTACCCAAGTGCTAGAGAGAAAATGGATTTCTTCATCAATAGTGTCAGCTCTCCTTTTAGATTAACCTAATGGCTACAGAAAGAAAGAAAGAACGAAAAAAAAATGTATCATCTCACTACCCTTCTAATATTTGCCTTGAATATAAATACTGTATCCCTCACCTAAGGGGAAGTTTCTATTAAAATTAAATCTCAATTCTTAGATGATTCTGATGTTCAGATTCTAGATATTGATATTCCTGTAAGTATGCATAAACCACATAAAAGTGCCTTACAAACCAAGCATGGTGTTGTAGGCCTGTAATCCTAGCACTGTGAGAAACTGAGGGAGGAAAATCCAGGCAAGAGCCTATATCAAAATAGTAAATGGGCTGGGAATATAGTTCAGTGCAAATGCTCTGGGTTCAATCTCCAGTATTAATGCCCCCCCCCAAAGTGGCTTAATGTCATCCCAAAATATGTTACAGAAAACAAGATATTTAACACAGATATAATTAAAGCCAAGAACACACCTAGGGTAAAGCAAATTAAAGTGAGTTAATATATGCACTTTTAATGTACAAATGTTATGGCTTGTGTCTTGATGTCCCTCTAAAGCCTCATGTAGTCATAGGTTGGGCTTTTCAGAGGTGGCTGGATCTATAGTGTGTGACACTAGATCAAGCACATGTGATTACTAAATTATTGATTTGGCTTAGTTCTGTGTGTGGATAATGGGCAGGCCCACCCTGTGTTGAGTGTACAGGAAAGAATATAAAAGACAAAAAGAGGGCTCTATCCTCATTTGCTGCTTGCTGATTATACACTACTTTGCTGCCTTCTGCCTGCAATGAACTGTTTCTCCACTGTAAGCTACAATAAACTTTTCTTCCTTTAACTTTGGGTGACAGGTATTTTGTCTCAGCAATGAGAAAAATAACCAAGTAAGTCTTGTAACAGGCAACAGTTAAAAACAACAAATTCCATTGGGCAAGGTGGTACACATCTATAATCCCAGCTACTCTGAGGGCTGAGACTGGAGGATTGTAAACTTGAGGTCACATAGACAATTTATTAAGACCCTGTCTCAAAATAAAAGCAAACTAGGATGTAGCTTTGTACTGGAGCACTGCCTAGAATGTATGAGGCCCTGGATTTGATCTTCAGTATTGGGGGGAAGGGGTAATACATACACACACACACATACACACACGTGAATGACTATTTTAAAAACTATTTTAGACCTTAGAAAACACACTTTTAAGTTGAATAAATCTGCGTTTATTCAATGTAAGTCTCATCAGAATCATTTTAACAGAATTTATGAATTTTATGAGACAAAGCTATTCTCACCTGTTAACCATTAAGAATAGGTATCCTACATTAACCTAATAGACTTGAGTTCAGTAAATTTAACTGTCTTTCAATTAACTTATGCCTCATTTTAAAATGCAGAGCATACTTGATTCAAGCTACACCAGCAATGACACAAGTCTGCAAAGAGAAATAGAACCTGAAAACAAAGTTATCTGTTCAACAGACATACTATTAATCTTTGTGTTTGAAATATTTAACATTTTGCATATCTGCAAGCAACTTTTAAATAGCATTTACATAACCCTTAAGTTACAAGTCTAACACACTGAAGGAGAAAACGAACTGTGCACTAACAACACACTTAAAGAAACTTTATGTAGAATCGTTCCTCCCTGACAACTGATACTAACCAGAACTATCTCATCTCTAAATGGTCAGACAGATTTTACTGTGCCTAAGTATTACTGGTCAATTGGAATGTGTGTAAAGAGCCAGGTTCCTTGCTTTTTTAAAAAAACGTAACATCCAGAGGATACACACAGCCAGTTCCACTTGGCTGCGGGAGAATGAGGACAAAACAGTGAGTTAGACACCTGTTCCCAACCTTTTTGGCACTGGGACCAGTTTCATAGAAGACAATTTTGCACCAGGGTGAGTGTGGGTGGAGGAATGCTGGCGAGAGGGTTTCAGGATGGTTCTAGCTAATTATGTTTACTGTGTATTTCTATTGTTACTACATTGTGTACTTTATTATTATATTAGATTATCATGAAGATCACCCAACCTAAATCCCTCTCCTGTGCAGATGACAGTAGGGCTCCCACTCTTGTGAGTATCTAATGCTGTGCTGATCTGACAAGAGGCAGAGCTCAGGCTGTCAACCAAGTGGTGGGAAACAACTGTAAACACAGACGCTTTGCTAGCCTGCCCACCACCCACCTCCTGCTGTACAGCCTGGAACCTAACCGCCCCCACCACATCCAGTTCTTGGCCAGGTTATCTGAAGAAGAGGCTGTGGGATTTTTCAGCAGACACACGCTGAGAAAAGAGATCAACCCAGAGTCAGAGAGACCCAACGAAGCAAGCAGTAGCACCATGCAAACCTAGAATAGACGAAAGAATAATCTGTGACTGAGCAGAGTTGAGTCCATCGGTATACAAAAGAAACAAATATTCAGGGGAAGCAACATCATGAAACCACAGAAAAATGAAACACTCATTCCTCAAAGATTCTGATTAGTTTCTAGTTTCCTTTTCCAGGATCTGTACAGACCTGGTGGAATCATGTTTCCAGTCTTTAAACTTTCATGGGATTCCCTTCATACAATTCAATTCCCCTTCACTTGAGCTCATCTGGAGAGGAGACTAACATTAAAAATCAAGAAAATGTTTCCATTCCTTTAACCCAGCAATCCTAATTCTTAATCCCAACAAATTTACTTCTAAGAAAAAAGCATATATAACAATGTATATAACAACATTACATAAAAAAACACGATACAGAATTTTCAAACAAAATGATAGGAAATTAACAATGGTTGTTACATTGCATGTTGTTACCTTCAAAGTAGTTGTTCAGATTACTGGATATAGGCATGCAAAACTGAACAAACAATTAAGCAGTAACTATTCCTTTTGATAAAACAATAGAAATTAGTACTACAATTATCTTAGCTATATATTGTATGTGTATATATATTTTTTTTCCTTCTTTCTTTTCTCCTTTCCCCATCCCAGTTGCTCTTTAAAATTAAAAATCTCCTGAAGTCATACAAAATATGCAACATCAGAATCATCTGAAAATACATATATTAAAACTAGATTTTCTGTTCAGTTCTGTTTCAAGTCAAATGTAGAATTTTACTAGCATGACCAAAACATATTTCCTGTAACTAAAGATCACTATATAAAAATGTGTGCCAGATTTATGGATACAGTCTGATTTACCTTAACATTATACATTTTGTTAGAGAAAATTACCACAGGTTCAACTCCTTGGGATTTGTTGTTTTTTGTTTTTGTTTTCTTGTGGAACTGGGGGATGAATCCAATGTGTTCATACTGAGCTACATCCTCAGCCCTCTCAACTTTCAAAAATTTTTATGAAAGTGTCTCATCAACCTTCTTCAGCCTAACTAATTGGAATACCTTGTTTATTTTTTTAGGGTCAATATAAATCTTAATAAATAATTCCTATATCAATTAATGTACCTCAAATTCACATTATACCCGCAGGCAACAGAGTTATATAAAAAGAGAAATGGAGAAAGAGGGAGACCAATAGTAAAATACATAGAAACTCAGAAGAAAACAAACACGATTTTGCTCTAGATGACAGGAACTAGGTCATTAAATTTTTCTATGTCCATAGTAGGGCCAGGCATATAGTTCAGTGGCACAAGCGTCTGCCTATATCCATAGTACATAATTTAATATATGTATGATGAATTGATAACATGGAGACAAAGGTTCAGGTTTTAGACAATTGGCAAAAGTTACCAATATTAGTGATTTCCCCATATAACAAGTAGCCCTCTGTTATGGTTTGCGTCTGCCTGTCCCCCCAAATCCTCATGCAGTTGTGGGGCGGGCTTTTGGAGCTCATGACTGATCCATCATCCAGTGCTGGGATTCTGCGAGTAAGAGCCCTAGGGCAGATAGTTGTCATATGTAAGGGAGAGAAAGAGGCTGCTTCTGCCACTCCTCCTTTTGCGCTTGTTGCTTTTGCTATCTTCAGCCGCCATGAGCCATGAACATTTGCCTGCTGCCACGTGCCACTCTGCCTGGAGCCAGTCAGGTATGGACTGAAACCTCCACAAACTACAAGCTAAATAAACCTTTCCTTTCTTCATTTTGGGCGTTGGGTATTTTTTTCTCAGCAATGAGAGAAAACTGAGACACCCTCTGTAATATTAATTACCCTTTTCACTTTACCACCACTGAATCATGACAGATTCCAATCTGGATGCAACCAACAGCTAGTGGTGGTAAAAATAGTTTCTCTGTCAGGTAAACTAGGAGGAGAAATAGCCACAGGATCCTACGAAGTCATAGTAAAACTATGCTCAAGCCACATTCCATACTAATCTCTAGTCTCATTTATCTTTTGCTCAAACATAAATCCTTCAAGAAAATGATTACAGTTACCAACCATTTTTCCTTTAAAATAAAAAAAGTATGTATATACTCTCTAACATTAACAAATAATTTCAGGTTTCTGGACTCCTGAAGGATGCATATAAATCCCAGCTTATAACCAGGTTCTTGAATAAAAATGAGTTTTCTGAGCAGGAAAGGAGGAACATAAACTCAACAGTCTTGTTAGGTTTACTACTGAAGGTGAGAGGACCTTCTCTGTGCAGGCAGAACAGAGAAGGCGTCTCACAGGCTGAGATTTTGTGTAGGGTTTTTGGTGGGCTTTTGAGGGGATGGGTCAGAGAAGGGGGGCTTGTGGCTTGATGACTCGTCCTCTGGGGACTGCTGGTGACCTACCTAAAATGATCTCATGCTTCTCTAAGATAGTGGGTAGGCTCATTCCAACTGGCAGAAAGGGGGAATGTAGCTCTGTGTGAAGGCCCCCAGGTTCAGTTCCTAGTACCAGGAAAACAAAAACCAGGATCTCAAGTCTTTAGGGATCTAAATCTCTAATTCGTTTTTGCTTCATATTGCTCATGGTGATTTATCACGTTTTCAGTTTGGGTTGTGGGTTCATACCTGGGAAATGAACCTTGAAAATCTTGAGGAGCTTGGCTTGAGGGAGCATTCCATCAAAGAGGATACACTTTTGCTTCTGCCATGTGCACTACAGGCACCACCAATTTAGGGCCACTTATATTTCTGGCTTGATATTTCTAAGATGAAGCAAATAGTCTGTACCCTAAAGCTATGTAAGAAGAAACCTACAGATACCAATTTTTAGGGAGTGCCCTAAGTGAAGGCAGTACTGGGATCAAAAGCCAAGATTCTTGACTTCATTTTAGTGCATCATTATAGTTATGTACCAATCTTATTAAAATAATTTATCTTTATGCTTAAGATATATCTGGTGTATAGCATATTTTGATTGTTAACAACTATATAATGCCTAATCTTTAATAGTTCATAAAACATGGAGTATAACTCTGTTGTGGAATGGAAATCTGATTGATAACAACTATATAATGCCTAATTTTTAATAGTTCATAAAATATGGGGTATAACTCTTGTGGAATGGAAATCTGATTGATAATAAGACAATAACAGACACTATCTTATTTATCACTATGGTGTAATTCCCCTAGACGAACTACTTTTCTTAGAAACTGTTAACATCTGTTCAAAAAGAAGATAGTGTAAGATTTATTGTGAGTTTAAAGGACAGGAAGCATGGTACCAGTAGTGGCATGTTTGGAATGTGAAGTATGTAGATTCAGTATGATCAGACTGCGATTTTGTTATTACTTATGACCACTATTTTCACAAAGAACCTGTAATAGTAACTTTCAGTTTAGGCTTCACAGCTATTCTTAATAATATTTTAACTACATTGCACATTGAATAAAGCTCTTGTATGTTAATCTGGGAGCCTGTGTTATTTTTAAAGCTATACTTGCTCAGTTGTCCAGAAGTCATTGTTTTATAGTAACTTTTAAGAGAGTATGTATTGTTGGGTTAAAACTACCTTTTCCTTAATTAACTGATATATATGTGCATATTTTGGTAAATGTGCAGTAGAAAGGTAAACATTAATGATAATGAGTCGAGTTAGGGGCAATGTTTTCCAACAGCAAGAAGAAACAGAACTTAGTGTATGAGATTGGCTTATAAAATTCATCTACAGAAATACAAGGAAGGGTAGTATTTTGTATTTTTTTGTTTTAAGCTGGGGTCTCACTCTTTTGACCAGGCTGATCTCAAACTCATGAGGCTCAAGTGGTCCTCCCCACTCAGCCTCCCACATAGAGGGGACTATACGTGTGTGCCACTGAGAAACAAAGTCAAGGTAAAAAAGGGTAAAAAAGGTGGTGTTGATGGTCCTACAAAATACAATGATACAATTATTATATTGATGAATTTCTTATTCTTCATAAATTGTATTTATTGCCGGGCATGGTAGTGCACGCCTATAATTCCCAGCACTCGAGAGGCTAAAGCAGGAGGATCGTTGGGAGTTCAAGACCAGCCTGAGTTACAAAGTAAGCTGAAGGCCAGCCTGAACTGCATAGTGAGACTCTCTCAAAAAGACCAAAAAAAAAGAATTGTATTTATTTTTATTCTCTACATAAATTTAAAAAGCTGAGTGTAGGATATTCAGCAATGTTCAAAAGTAGATTCAATGATCTCAAATGAATTTATGATCTAGGTGTGGAACAAATATTTAGTATCTATCAACCAGAGCAAAAAACCTAGCCTCGGCATCAATGTGGTCCTATACCTACAGCTAGTTCTCCTGGAATCTTAGAGCAGTTATTCACCATGTATGCTTACACACAATTGTGTGAGGTAGATGATGGCCTGCCTTATCCAGATGTTTTGTGTATGTGTATAAAGTACTTGAAGAAAATCCAATGGATCAATTCCTTTCATATATACTCCCTGTTTAAACATTTACAAGTATGTTACATTTGCAATTTTAAAAGTTTAAATAAATGACCCTACAAATTAAGATAATCCAATGAGAAAACCAGGCAAAGCATTTAGCATTTCCTGAAATACCATCAAAATACAAAAAAAACCTAAATTCCCATTCTCTTTGTCAGTCACTATCCCAAAAGTATAATGCTGCCAATAAAGCTGTCTTCAAAACAAAGAGGAAAAAGATTCAAAGTAACCTAAAGACAAAATAATCTTTTAAATCACACTCTGAAGTCCCTGACATGGCAACTCCCATTTACGTATTTTCTCAAATTAACTTTACAGACTACACTGAAATCTCAGAGCTGTTGTACAAGTCTTTCTTTTAAACTGTAAAACACAGTTACTTCTATGATTCATGTCTTAACACATCTCTCATCTCAGCAATATCCATTCTAAAGAACTGCTACCACAATCTGCAGGAAAGAATGAAATTTAATTTCTCTAGTAGGTGTCCTGTTGAACACTTCAAACTTCTATTTTTTCATCAAATTTACTTTTTTCCTTTAATAGATAAATCAGTATGCACAGCTTCTCCAAGAAAGTGAAAAGGAACTGCAAAGTTGGCTGCTCTTGCAAGTCACCTCCTTACCTGTTAGCCTTCTGCTTACACCAAGCCCACACTAGCCCATTCTCTCAGGAAAAGACACTACTACTCACTCACACATACTTACATACCAGGTAACACAGTTAAAAAGTTAATTCTGTAAATGAACCTCAATAACAAAAACTACTGAAATAGACAAATGAGTACCTTTTCCTGCCTTCTGGGAAAAACTAATAATTAAAACATCATTTAAAAAATAAATGCAGCCTGGAGGTGGTTGCCTATAACCTCAGCATTAGGGAGGCTGAGACAGGAGAACTGCCAAGAATTTGAAGCCAGCTAGAGCTACATAGTAAGTACAAGACTCTGTATCAAAATAAGGGATAAAACGAAAGGGGGCAAGGGAGGAGGGGGTGGGGAAGGGAAGGAACGAACACAAGGACATCAGATGCCGTCCACGTGGCTCCACGGCTGAACAGCTGAAAAGGCTTCCCTCACAGAACAGGACACTTAAACCTTGCCCAAGGACAGCCGTATAAATGCAAGAGAAAAGCCACGTAAGTTTATCAGAGTGCCACTTGAAATCAGTAGGATATATTCAAATGAGAGCTATTTGGGAAAGAAATTAAGTCTCTATGTCAAGTACACATGAATCAGTTTTAAAGGTTAAATTGTAACAGAACTAAAGGAAAAAGAGAAAAGCATACTTTTTTCACTTAAAAAATAATATTCTGTAAGGCTTTTCTATGTGTCATATAAAACTCAGAACCTTAATAGAAAAAAGACTTGTAAACCTAGTTGAGAAAGTAAACAGTTTTACAGCAAAAATAAGTGACTGGTGGACTTATAACAAAGTAAAAGTACTTTTTAAAAAATTACAAAAGTCTAGCTGCCTTACAAGCGTCACTCAAATTTGAGAAAGATGAATGAGAAAAATTTTGTCTCATCTCTCTCCTCCCCTCCCCTGCCCCCCCCTTCCCCTCCTCTCCTCTCCTGTCTTCTGGTCCTTCTCAGAGGGGGTTTCACTATGCAGTTCGGGTTAGCCTCAAACCCGCAGTAATCTTCCTGCTTCAACCTCCCAAGTGCTGAGATTACAAGCATGCACCACTACACCTGGCCGCCGAAACTGCAGCGGTGCATCTCTGCAACCCTGGTACTTAGAAGGCTGAGACAAGAGGATCACTGAGAGTTCAAGGCCAGTTTAGGCTACACAGTGAGTTCAAGGTCAACCAGAGCTACAAAGAAGTCCTGCCTCAAAAAAACCAAATTAATTAATTAATTAATTAATAGCACAGGCTTTTAAAATCTATTTTAAATTGTTTGCTTTAAAACAGGTGTGTTTTCTAGAAGCAGGCAAAATACTATGTATGTGGGCATATCAAATAATAGCTGGTACTGTTAATTCTCATTTAAAGGTTTTGTTTTTTGTTTTTGTTTCTTGAGACTGGATCTTGCTAATGTAGTCCAGGCAAGCCTTAAACTCACTACATAGTCCTGGCTGGTGTCAAACTTGTGGCACTCCTCCTGCCTCAGCCTCCCGAATGCTGGTGTAACAGGCCACCAAGTCAGCTCCCATTTAAGGTTTAGACAGAAGGACACTGGCCTCTAACTTCTTGGAGTAGAAATAACACAAGGTACCCAAACTCAAGTCTTTCCAATGGGTCCACAGTCAGGACCACCTGTAGTTGTAAACTACAAGAAAAAAGAATCCTTGCATGAACATAAAATGAGAAATTCTCTTGTGAAAGAGAATTTTCTTTGTATGTGTTTTTAAAAAATATATTTTGAAAGTCTCCTCATATTGCACATGAAGTTCTACTTCAACAGTTTTTAGTCATTTCCCTAATACTGGACACAACGTTCTTTCTAATTTTACCAAGTTGCAATGCTAACAGTGGACACACTTGTGACTGTATTTGTAAAAAGCCCCCAAAAGAAATCTTGTCTTGGTCTTCCCCTTTGCAAAAGATGAAGAGCAGGGAGAAAGCAGGAGTGAGGGTGAGCTCCAGAAAACCACTGGATCTTCAAAAATGAAAAACAAAGGAGCAAAATGTAATCTCAGACCCCAACCCTACCCAGAACAAATTCAGGAAACATCAGCACAGAAGAGCTTAGAAGTCATACACCTGAAATTTCTGATATGATAGCAACTGAAGTGAAGAAACAACTCTATCAGTCCATAGAAGACATCAGAGCAAAAATAATCTTTCAGGTAAAACAAAAAATGACAATAATAATGAAAAAATTGTTCAGCACATCTAAAGAAGACATAGATAAGGAAATATAGAAGCATAGAAAAATGATGAAAACCTTGAATGAACACTATAGGAGAGAATTAGAATGCATGAAACAGATTCAAACAGATATCCAGGAAATTAAAAATTCCATTAAAAGCTGGCAAAATACTTTTAGACCTAAGGACAACATTGCAGCTAACCGTCATGAAAGGAAAGCCCTCTTAAAATAACAAAAAACCAGGAAATGACAATTCAACAGCTGCAAGATGATGCAAAGAAATACAATGTAATATTAATAGGTGTCAACAAAACAACAGTAGTCAACACAAATGACATAGACTATTTGCAGAAATAAGGGTATAAAATTCCCCAAGCACAAAAATCAGACATACAGAGAAGTGAGGCATATAGAACTCCACAATTACCAAAATAAATCTACACCCAGCCATATAGTACAGTGATCCCTCACCTATTGCAGGAGTTATGTTCCAGAGACCCATCCGCAGTAAGTGAAAATCTGTGAAGTAGTGGTATTATATTTATTATTTATATATATTTTAGGGTTTTATAAACTGTTCCCACTCCTATAAACCTTTCCCACTGTCTTACTAACATTTCCCACATTGTTATAAACATTTCATTATGTTCTTAAACACTTTTTACACTCTTAAGTCTACATAATTTTAACAAAATGTAAAATTCTATGTGGGTACCCAATGTGAAGTAAATAAGCAGAGATGCTGACAAGAGCGAGAAATAAAAGGAATAAGGAGAGGAAAAGAAGTGGAATTATCACTATTTGCAGATGGCATGATACTCTACATAGAACCCCAAAACTCCACCGAAAGACTTACAGATTTAATAACCAAGTTCAGCAGCATAGCAGGATACAAAGTTGACACTCAAAATCAATACCATTCTTGTACACAAACAAAAAGACTGAGAGAGAAATTAGGGAAATAAGACCTTTCACAATAGCATCTAAAAAAATGAAATACTTAGGAATCATTCTAACAAAGGAAGTAAAACTACTGAAAACTACAGTACTCTGAAAAAAGAGATCAAAGAGGATTTCATAAAATGAAAAGATATTCTTTGCTCATGGATGGGAAGAACTAACATTGTGAAAATGGCCATACTCCCCAAACTTATATACATTCAATGTAATCCCAATTAAAATACAATTAGTATACCTCACAGATCTAGAGAAAACATTCCTAAAATTCACCTTCAACAAGAAGAGGCCTAGAATAGCAAAAGCACTCTTGGGCAACAAAGGAAAGGCAGGAGACATCACAATCCCTGACTTGAAATTATACTACAACGCTACTGTGATAAAATCAGCATGGTACTGGCAAGAATAAAAGATCAGAACAGATTAGAAGCTACAGACACAACTACAAACACCCTAAGCCACCTTATTTTTGACAAAGGGGCCAAACATGTTCACTGGAAGAAAGATAGCCACTTTAATAAATGGTGCTGGAAAAACTGGCTTTCCACATTCCAAAGACTAAAACTAGACCCATGTCTATCACCATGCACTAAAGTCAAAATGGATCAAACATCTGAATATTAAAACAGAAATACTAAATCTACTGGAAGTGAAAGTAGGTAAAAATCTTGAAGACATGGAGTAGGTAGAGAGTTCATGAACGAAAACCAAACTGCACAGGAAACACTTCAGAGAATCAACAACTGGCATCTCATCTGACTGAAGGTTTTGCACATCAAAAGAAATCACCAATAGAGTAAAAAGAAAACTCACAAAGTGGGAAAAAATTTTACCCAACTGTCTCTCAGACAAAGGACTTCTATCTAGAACATATAAAGAATTTAATCAGGCCCCCAACATTCAAAGACCCAATACAAAAAGGGGTATCTGAGAATACACACTTCTCAGATGAAGAAATAGTAATGGTGAATAAATATATGAAAAAATGTTCAACACCATTGGTCATTCGAGAAATGCAAATTAAAACAACACTGACATTCCATCTGATCCCAGAAAAAATGGCTATCAACCAATAACAAATGTTGGAGAGGTTGTGGGGGAAAAAGAAACCCTTCTCCACTTGGGAATGTAGACTGGTGAAACCAATGTGGAAATCAGTGTGGAGATTCCTCACAAAACTAGGATTAGAGGTCCCACTTAATCCAGCTATTCCCCTTCTGGGTATTTTCCCAGAAGAATTAAAAACGTCCTACCTCAGCAAAGTATGAGCACCCATGTTTACAGCAACACAATCTGTCATAGCTAAACCTTGGAAACAACCCAAATGCCCATCAACTGAGGAATGGATAAAAAAAAATGTGGTATTTTTATACAACAGAGTATTACTCAACTGTAAAAAAAGATAAACTTGGGCTGGGGATATAGCTCAGTGGAATAAGCGCCTGCCTAGCAAGCGCAGGGTCCTGAGTTCGATCCCCAGTACCGTCAAAAAAAAAAAAAGATAAACTTGAGGCTTTTGTAGGTAAATGGATACAACTGGAGACCACGCTCACAAGTGAAATTAAATCAGACCCACATCTGTAAACATACTATCTCCCTTCTGTAAGAACCTTAAACCCAAAACGTATAATAGATATTATGAAAGGGAGAGAAATTGCTCAAAGGAAGGAACAACTGAGGGAAACGAAAAAAAGAAAAAAAATAAGGGAAAAAATACGTATGTATACACAAGGAGAGTTGGGGTAACTGTACTGCTGATGTCTAATGTTTTTTTTTTTTTCTAATGGTTTTTTGAAAGGAATAGTTAACACTTAATTTTTTGTTAGCCAATTTTGCATGCTTATACCTGGTAATCTGAACAACTAATTTGAAGACAATAATATGGAATATAACAAACATTACTGAACTCCTACCATCCTGTGTAGTGAAACTGTATCATTGCTAAATTTATTATTATTTATTCTCTTCAACAGTTTGATCAATCTTGCATTCTCACATCTGCTAATCTCAGCAACTTTGTTGAAGATACCAATATGTAATACAACAACCACTGTTAAACCTGACATGGTGGCACACACCTGTAATCCCAGCACTCAGGAGGCTGCGGCAGGAGGATCATTTCGAGTTGGAGACCAGCCTGCGCCTATAAAGTGAGCCAAAGGCCAGCCTGAACAGCATCGTGAGACCCTGTCTGAAAAAGACAAAAAAACAAAAACAAAAACAAAAACCCCACCAACCACTGTTCATTCTTATTGTTTTGAAACCCTGTATCATTTTTGTTTGTGCTTTGTTTTTGCCTATGTTGTTATTTTGCTATTGATCTTTTTAAAAAATTCCCCTTAAAATAAAATTTTAAAAAAAGTCCAACAGCATTCCTCATAGACCTGGGGGTGGGGGGAGAAAAAACTATCCTAAGATTTATATGGAACCGGAAGAGATTGCAGAAGCAATCCTGGGCAACAACAGCAAATAGGCAGGCCTTGCAATCCCAGATGTCAAGTTACATTACAAAGATACAGACAAAAACAGCCTGATACTGGCACAAAAACACATGTAAATCAATGAAACAAAATAGAAGATGCAGAAACAATCCCAGAAACAGCCATGTGATCTTTTGACAATGGGCCAAAAACAATTAGAGGAGAGACAGCTTCTTCAACAAATGGGGCTGGGCACAGTCTATATACATGGAGACGACTGACTCCACACCCTATCTCTCACTATGCCCTACACTACAATCAAAACAGATTAAGGATCTAAATATTAAAACAAAAGTAATCCAATGGTAGGTAAAACTCTTGAAGACACAAACTTTCTGAACAGAGCCCAACTCCACAAGAAATAATATCAAGAATCAACGAATGGGATTATACCGAAGTGCCAAACAAAACAAAACAAAAAAAACTCTCCAAACAGCAAAGGAAAGAGTGAAGAGTCAAACTACAGAATGCAAAAATATATTGTCAGTTACTCCTCAAACAGAGGACTAGTATCTTTATTGTCTGTTTGTTTTGTTGGTTTGTTTTGTTTTTTGGTACTGGGAATCGAACTTAGGACTTTGTGCTTGCCAGGCAGGTGTTGTGCTGCTGAGCTATCCTCAGCTAGAGGACTAATATCTTGAACATTAAAAAAAAAATAAAAAAATTTCCTTTGATGTTCAAATCTTTTCAACACGAGGAGACCCCAGTTGTTGATTCTTTGAAGTATTTTCCATGCAGTTTCATTTTGGTTCATGAACTCTCTGCCTACCCCTATATCTTCAAAATTTTTACCTAGTAGATTTTGTATTTCTGTTTTAATATTTAGATTTTTGATCCACTCTGACTTTAGTTTATTACATGATGATAGACAGGAGTCTAGTTTTAGTCTGCGCCATGTAGAGTGCTAGTTTTTCCAGCATCATTTATTAAACAGTCAACAGGTTTGGCCCCTTTATCAAAGATAAGGTTCATGACTGTGTTTGTAGTTGTATCTGCATCTTCTAATCTGTTCCACTGTTCCTTAGGTCTGTTTTTTTGAGTGTGTAGTCAATGTAGTATATTCCCACTAGAAGTACCTAAATCTCTGAGGTATTTACTACTGGTGATCCTTGTCTAGATGCTACTAATTAATAGATACAAAATGGTGATATTCTAAGTCTATCACTCCTTTATTATCTAAAATGTACCTATAGAAACTTTTTTCATGACTTGGTTATCCTAAAATACAAATGTAGGAAAGTAGGATGTTTCTCATTTACTAGTCACCAAAATAATGAGTTAATTTTTAAATCCAAAACGTTTAAAAAAAATTTTAATGGAATGGAAAAAATTATTAATAAAAACATGAATTCATTCCAGATGGTATTAATTTTACGAGTCTGAAAGACTTTAATTTGAACATGTTAAGGACAAAATCAGGCGTGTTGAGAGTGGTATGGCTGTAGACTGAACTTGTTAAGGAAATAGTGGAATTTTTTTAAAGTAGCAAAAAGGCGAGGCACAGTGGTACATGTCTGTAATCCCAGCACTCAGGAGGCTGAGACAGGAAGACTGCCACAAATTCAAGATCAGCCAGGATTATGTAGTGAGTTAAGGCTAGACTGGACTAAACAGCAAGATCCTGTTTGTCTTGGTTACTTCCTCTCATTGCTGGGACAAAATACCCAACACCCAAAATTAAGGAAAGAAAAATTTATTTAGCTCAAAGTTTGTGGAGGTTTCAGTCCATACTTGGATAGCTCCAAGGCAGAGTGGCACATGGCAGAGGGGAATAGTTCACGGTGGCAGAACGTAAGACAGCAAAGGCAGCAAGAGCAAAAAGCAGGGAGCAACAAGCTTCTTTTCCCTCCTTATACTGTGTATTAGCTATCCGCCCATGCCCATACCATCTCCCTGTCCTCCTCTTCCACAAGCTGAGGATGGTCACAAAGTAAGAAAGCTGGACCCCTGCTGAATCACTTTAAAGTTGAACTTTTAAACTTTAAACTTCTCAAGTTGATACAATGAACAACATCCTAGAGCAGCAAGGGCATGTCCTTTTCTCCCCAGAATGTAGAACTGCTGAGTTCCTTAGTTAAGCTTCTAGATTCAAGTTGACACAATGGATCAACCATAACACTGTCTCAAAATAAATTAATTTATAAAAATAAAATAGCAGAAAGGTTACCAGACAAAACTGAGAAATTTGAACAGGTAGATATGAAAAATTCGAAACTCTAAGAAATAAAAATTGTGCATACTGCCAGATACACTCAATACTATTGATAGAATAAACTTTTGATGGACTAGGAGTGGTACATTGCTAGTGAGTACTGAATTCACGTAATATGAATTACAAAAAGTAAAAGAAAAAATAGAGCAATTAGGGGAAGAGAAGATAAACTAAAACTCCAACACAGACGTACCAAATGAAAATAAGAGATGTAATAGGATCTAAAGCACTGAGAAGTTTTCAAAATTGAAGAACTGACTCCTTTGAATATAGGTACAGGGTGAGTACCAATTGGATATACATAAGTGAGTCCATACACATAGAACAGTGTGGCAAAATTTCCAAATGATGAGCCAAGTGTAAAGAGCTGCTGTACAACAAATGCAACAACTTAAGAAAATCACACGCACTCTCATCATTTCCAAACTTCACGAATTTCTTAAATTGTCTAATGGGGATTAGAATGGGGACTTTAAAGTTTACTGAACAACTCCACCTGTACTTTTAAAAACTTTTTTACATAAGTATTTTTTCATGGGTCTAAACGCAAAGTATGAATATAATCCTCAAAACAAATAATTTCAAAACATACATACATTTTAGCCCCCCCCCAAATACCCTAAAATGTTAAACAACATAGAGCTTAGAGAAAAAGAAATATCGTTAAAAGTAGGAAGAAATTTAAAAATCAACTTCAGGTAAAGAACTGTGAGACAACATAAAACCTTTGTAAGATACAAATCTTCATTCAGATAGGGAAAGATTTCTTAAGTATAATATGGAAGGAAATGAAAATCTTATATTAATACAGATGTCATAAAAAAAGACAAGTTACAAAGTGGAAGAAGGCATTTGTGACACATAATTACCAAAGAATTTGTATTCAGAACATATAATGAACTACCAACCAGAAGAAAGGCAAACCAACAGAAAAAGTCACTTCTAGGAGCAGAGACAAAATGTCCACCAAACATGGGAAAGAAGGTTTCTCTTAGTAATGAGAAATGCAAAACCTACAAAGTATCAATTTATATACAATAGGGTCTCTCATTTTAGTTTTTCCCAAGATCAAGTTTAGGCAAGAATATGGAGCCATCATCACACATAGTCACTAGAGAGGAGAATACACTAGTACATTTAATGGAGAAAACATTTAAAGGAGAAAACATTCTGATATTATGTATTAGTGAAGCTAAAAAGGTTATTATTGCCTAAACTCCAGCAATTCCACTCTTAACTAGTTATAAAACCCCTAAAACAATTTGCCCAAATAAATCTCAAAAAGCCTCAACTGATAACAAAACATAGTGGGTCTTGACTAGCATCTTTCTAAATCATAAAACCAAATGGTTTCAAGTCATAAAGATACATTTCTCATTGTGAGTGTTTAACAACAAGGTTTGAAAAATCACTGTAGAGCACTTGTGTGCATCAGGAGATCCAGCACATTATTTGAAAAAGGGAAAAAAAAAAAAATCACAGAAAAGCAAAAGTAAGAAAGGCATGGGAGAAAAGAGTAAGTGAAGGAATAAAAAGATAATGTTCTTTAAGTGAAAAGTAGGTACAGAAATGTTCACTGTCTTTATATCTTACATGTTTTTATAACACTTTATTTGTAACTTTAAATAAAGCTGAGAATGTTACACAGGTGTTCATTATACAGGTGTTCATTTTATGTTTAATCTTGAAATTGTCCATATAAATTCTGTACTCTCATACTTCTAAATTACTTAATCTTCAGAAACAATAAAGACAAGTATGAATGGCTACATGTAAATTAAAGCAAAAAAAATATGGCACAAACACTTCTTTAATCTGTACAATTAAAATAACAGTGCTCAATAACTTTAGAAACTTGTTGAAACATTTTACCCAAGAAACATTGCAAATACTTTAAAATAAGAAATCTATTTTTAAAATTTCACAGAGAATACCTAGCATGTTTTTGACAGTATAAAGCTGCCTTAGGAAACCAGATGGACATAGTAACCAAGAAAAAAATAACTGAAGCTTCCTTTTATATAAAATATATTATTTTTAATGCTGGGACTATTTGCCTAAATGAAGATGATGTAACACTGAACAATATAAAACACAATTACCTATTTATGCTAAATTAAATAATGGTAGAAGAAAAGGCAAAAATTCAGGTTTGCTCATTTTACAATTAAGTTGTATTTATGAATTATTTCTTTTCTCCCCCAACTCCAGATAAAATAAAGGCATGGTCTGTCTTTTAAGGTAATTCCAACGTTACTCTTAAAAGCTATTACTGAAATTATACCCAAAATTTCGAGTTCAGATATACTTTCAAGTTAAAACTAAATCCAATATTGGTGACCAAAACATAAGCAAAAGACCTACGCTGTCTTTACAAAGAACGCAATTTAAAATTAAAGTTACTGTAAACATCTAGGTCAAATGCATCCCCACTTGTCAGCAATGAAGAAGCACCACGAAGATAATACAGCACAGTCCCTGCAACTGTACCCACAAAGAAGAGCGTTGAATGATAAGCCTCAAATGCACTTCACAGAAATCACAACACTCAGCCAAGTTCTGACATCCAGGATATGAAAAAACTGAACCTATTTCAAATGAACATGGCTTTCCTATAACCTAGGTAAACAGAATTCAGCAGCACATAAATGAACTCAACTTGTGTTTGCCTATTAAAATTTTAAGGAAACAAATATTTGAAACATAGCATGCAGAACACTGGGGAGCTTTCAGGGAATAGCTTATACAAATTTCAAGGACAACTAGATCTAAACATATGCAATCATTAATTCATGTACAGATTCTACTCAAAACATGTTACTGATCAACAAGATTAACTGAGGGAGAACAGAGGCATTTTGTTGAAATTCATGTTTTAAATTGTTTTCCATTCTACTCTCCCAAGAGTAAATGTGAAGTGTTTCCTCTTGGAGTATCACTCTACATGGTATTGCAAATGTTTCTCAATTTCCCATATTAATAGAAGAAAGATGCCACAAATGGCAAGTAGGGAAGAGGCTCAATGAGTCTCAATCACTCCCAAACAGCAGCCCATCTCTTCACTCAAACTGATCCCTAGGGAGGCACAAGAAATATAGTTCACAATGATTGAAACAATAGCGATGTTCCCACCTCATAGCACTTATATTCTCGTGGGTGAATCAGACATCAAGGATATAGCAGATATACAGTAGGTCACATGAGGACTGATAGTGCAATTAATAAAAACAAGGCTGGAAGAATAAAAAGGACATGCAGTTTAGGTCAAGTAACAGGATTAAATAGCCTTTCTGAGACAACTGTTGAACAATGTCTACAAAATCTCAAGTAATTCATAATGCACACATACCCAGGAACTGACACTGAACAAAATTCTTGGAAACTGAAAGGACTACCCACTGCTTTCCACATAACATTATATATGATTTCGTTTTTAAGTAACTTTCAGTATTTTCTTCACTTGGAAAACTAATTTTTAAATTTAAATCACTAGTTTTAAAAGTTCATCTTGTAACTCTAGGCAGAAAAATCTTTATAGTCCTAATTTAGCTAACACCTAACATCAGACAACTGCATGTGAACAGTTCTTCCCACTGCCAGGCTCCCACCAAAGCATTTTTAAAAAACAGCTCAATGGTAAGAACAGACTCTTCTGTCAAATGCCTCAGTTAAACTTCAGGCTTGTCCTTTCATCTGCTCTGTCTCCAGACCAATTACTTAACCAGTCTCCTTAGCTTCCACCAAACAGTACTTACCTCATAAGATTGTCAAGAAAAGTAACGATACTGCACATACATATTTACAAGAGTTTGATGGCAAATAAATCTTTAACTTCAGCTATCACTTATAAAGCAACTACTGTACCAATAAAATACAGCAATTCCTTAATGAGCTATGCAGTGACACTAACTACCAAAACCAAGTTCAAACCCAAGCTCTTCAAACCCTCAAGCATTCCTTGTCTAATACACAATACACGACTTTATGTAATTAAAGAACTAACACAAAAAACTTAGAGCTGTGGCCTTAAGAAGGCCTAAGACCTATAGTTCTCCTAACTACTGACTTCAGCTTATTACACCAGACAAAGCCGTTTCTTTGGCAACTCAAATGCTTCATGTACAAAAATAAATTATTACACATTTTTGAGTGTAGAATACCATCACATTTCTTAACAGGACAATGTGTTTACTGAATTTTATACAAGTTATAACTGTACGTTCACTCCAAATCAAAATAAAGAAATGTAGGTGATATTCTCCTTTAGTAATGGAAGGTTGCTACAACTATTCAAAGTTGTCTTCACCTCTCATTTCACTGACTTTCTCCCCTTCTATAGGAACACATAGGGTGGTATCTCGTCCCCAAAGCTAAATGTTTTATGGCTAAGAGTGCAGCCTCCTATCTGCTTGTTTCTATAAACCCATTACATATGAGAACAAAGTCAAAAGGTATTTTTAAATAAAAATTAAATTAAGTCTTCTGTAAAAATTCTAGGACTTCATATATGGAGTTTCCCAGTCTCTCCATATTCATTCCAGTTTTAAGAAATGAATAATAGAAATCATAGATCAGTGGTGGTAAACCTATGACATGTGTTATTAAGAGATTCATAGATCAGTGGTGGTAAACCTATGACATGTGTTATTAAGAGAAAAAATGTTAGAGTTGTTTTTTCTAAACTAAAACCTCAGTATTCAGGTTTTAATTGCAATGTTGGCACTTTGTGATAAATAAGTAGGTTTTGCCATAACGGTCTCTAAAAGGTTTGCCACGACTAGAGTATGATTTATAGAAGGAAAATCAAAGACCAGTATCCTAAGAAAAGACATGGGTCCAAGTTAGGCGTGTTACGTATCTGTAATCCCAGCACTCGAGAGGCTGACCAGGAAGATTCCAAGCTCAAGAGAATCCTGGAAAACACAGTGAGGCCCCTTGAACTCACTATGTAACCCAAGCTGGCCTCAAATGAGGCAATCCTGCTGCCTCAGCCTCCTGAGTGCTGGGATTACAACAGGTGTGCACCAATACTGAACATTTTAATACAAACATATAAAGCAGACTTAAAAATTCATCAGCTTCTGGGGGCTTGGGGTGTGTGGAGGGATGGAACTAGGGATTGAATCCAAGGCCTTCACACTAAACTATATTCCTATATTTTTGTTTTTTTAATTTTTAGAAAGAGTCTCTTTGAGTCACTAACTTGCTGAGTTGGGGCTCAAATTTGTGATCCTCCTGCCTCAGCCTCTCAGAGTTCTGGGACTACAGCCATGCACCACCAGACCCAGCTTTCAACTAGCTTTTTGAGTTAACCAACCAATCAATGCTCTTAATTAAGTGAGGAAATATAAGAATCTCTAATACAGTCTAGTATCACTCCCTCTACGAAGGGGTTTACAAAGGCTTCCTGCCACTCTCTTCTGCTCTCAGTGCCCAGAAGAGGAAGGAGACTGAACACTCCCATGCTTCCAATGATGCTGTATCGATCGGAAGGAACTGCAGGATAAGGATTTAACTCATTTACTCAACAAATCCTTTCTGAGCATCTCCTGCATGCCACATGACATGGAAAACTCTTAGGGTCCATCGATAAACAAAACACCCTGTCTCATACAGGTTATCTTACTTAGAGTATAAGTTTGGGGCAGGGGAAGAGACAATAAGCACAATTCATGAGGAAATCTTATGGCATGACAGAGAGGCAGCAAGTCCTATGAAGAAAATAGCAGAGTGGAAGGATCCAAGTAGGAAGTATAGCTTTAAATTAAACAGACTTTTTTTGAAAAAAGGTGATATTTAAAGAGCAAAAACTGAAGAGTCAAGAAAGTACACCATGCAAATACCTCAGAGAAAAGCATTCCAAGGAAAGGTAGAGCCAATGTAAAGGGGAAGCACAGCAGCTCCCCAAGAGGAGGAGACCAGGACAGCAGGGCTCTGCGAGGTCTGACAGGCCCCAAGGACCACGGTTTTAATCTGCATGTGGCGCCGGGCATGGTGGCGCACGCCTGTAATCCCTGCCCTTGGGAGGCTAGGGCTGGAGGATCGAGTCCAAGACCAGCCTGAGCTACAAAGTGAGCTCAAGGCCAGCCTGAACTGCATAGCAAGACCCTGCCTCAAAAGGACAAATAAAATAAAATAAAATCTGCATGTGGGAAGTCACTGAGAAGTGATGATCTGGGTGCTGTGTTGAAAAGACCCCAGGAGGCTAGCAAGTTAGGGGTCTAACTGCAGAATTATCCAGGCAAGAGATAAGATTGGGTTGGACCAGGCTGGAAGGCAGTGGAGATGCGAAGTGACTGGATTCTGATACATTATCAAGATAAGAAAAAGCACAGAACACCAGTGGAAACTCAGAGATAATGCCAACACCTGTCTCTGTACCTGAATGGTGCATGGTGCTAGAGGTCAGATTAGGGAGGGAGGTCAAGCTGCACATGAACTAGGTTAACTACCACGAAGTTTGGTCTGAGCTGACCTCTACATCCGAATGGAGAGGCCTCATGGGCTGTGTGGAATACAGACCTGGGCTGGAGACAAAACATGGGAGCCCTTAGCATATAGGGATTCAAAGCCATGAGATTCAATGAGATGAGATCAACAGGAGAATATAAAAAGAAAAACGCACAGATGACTGAATATACAAACTTTCAGTGTAGAAGAGGAACTAGAAAGAATGAACAAAACCAGGCATGGTGAGCACACCTATTACAAATCCTAGCACTCCGGAGGATGGAGCAGAAAGCCACCAAGATCAAGGACAGCCTAGACCCCTTAATAAGACTCAGTCTCAGAACAAAATAACAAAACAAAACAAAACAAATGAGCAATTAGCGACAGATCCCAAAAAGTAAGCTGTCTTGGAAGAAGAGGAATGTAAACAATTTACTTGTTACATTTGGAGTACAAACCTTTTTGATGAAACCAGATTTAAATTATGGTTCAACATTCTTAATCATCCTGTAGTAGTTAAAATGTCACATACATTAACATAGTTATATTAAAATAAAGAGTTGAGCATTTCTTATATATTTCCTAGGACTATGTTTTCCATTAAAATAGCCACTAAAACTTAGTATCTTTTTTGGTTTTTTGAGACAAGGTCTTGCTACATAGTCCAGGCTGGCCTCAAACTCACAGTGATCCTCCTACCCTGTCCTCTCGAGTGCTGGGGTGATAGGAGTGTGTCACCATGATTGCCTAACCAGTACAAAAACTATTTCTTGCCTGTTTTCTCTCTACATAAAGTCAATTGAAGCCTAAACACCTGACACTGTCACCTATTTGAAAGAACAAAAATACATTTAAGCACTAATTCAACCACCTGAGACACAGCTAAAAATTGTCAATATTACTTTTTCTAGACCTCAGATACAGAGATTAAATCAAACTCCCTTTTTTTGCGAGATGAGGGGGAGGACAGAGTCTCGCTGTGAAGTCCAGGCTGGTCTTGAATTCACTATGTAGCCCAGGCTGGCCTCAGACCCACGGCAAGCCTCTTGCCTTAGCCTCCCGTGTACTGGGAATGATCTTGGCACTTAATGATTTTCCTTTTAGTGTTTGAGTTTTCTATTACAGAAAAAATAACTTATACTTATTTAAAATCAATGTTTGTGTTCCCAGCAATTTACACATTAATTACATTGCTCCGATCAGAACATCCAAAGTCACATTCACAAAAACTGAAGAGAGAACAATGAAATGCAACTCCATCTGTTCATAAGTGATCAGTATCACTTCCAGACAAAGTTACTTCTGGCCGCTGAGTGTGTTCTCAATTAAGTAACTTCAGATAATAAGCAGCAGAACAAGAAGTTCAGAAGATGTTATTCTCAAGAGTTGTTGTAAAACACAGCTTTTCTTCCATTTCCTGTGACTTATTAGGTCAGATTCCTAAGAAAATCAGAAGTTCCCTGGAATCTTAAGTTCATTAACGACTTAAAATTTTCAAAAAATAGTGAAAATATTTTGGATTAAATTGCTATTAAAAAATATAGTAAGTATACAATTGAAATCACATCTTCTAGGGATCGGTGTATATGTAGTGCCTGGGTTATCACCAACGGTTACAATCTTAAGTTCTTCACAAGTCTTCAAAAAAGCCTGAACTTCTCTGGCACTCTAGAAAAGCTACGTTAATATTCAATACATAAGTCTTAAAATTTTGTCCTTACCAAAAGCAGATTACAGCCTATAACTAGCAAATGGCTTGCAGTGGAAGTTTTCTAGGGAAGACATCAAGTAAAAAAGACTACTGTTAATAAAAGGAAGACACACAAATATCTTAATGCAATCTAAATTATAAAGTAATGGTTTTTCATAAAGCTGACCCAGAATTAACAAGAAAGGATTAAATACTTCTTATCTTTTATAAAATTGAAGTGTTTAATCCATTTAAGAAAAATGTTCAGCCAGGCATGATGGCCTATGCCTGTAATCCCAGAGCACAAGACGCTGAAACAGGAGATATCAAGCTCAAGTCCAACTTGGGTTACCTCGGAAAAAGAAGGAAAAAAACTTGTTTAATAGGTCTTGTATTTTCAGCCTGAGTCTCAGTAAATTAAGTAGAACACCTTATTCCCTAAATGCACCTGATAATTGCAACACTTATATCTGACGAAGCCTACAAAATTAGAAGACATTTCTAACTCAATACGGGGGTGTGAGGGGAATGAACTTTTTCTCAAAACCTACAAGCAGACACATCTATTTCATGTTAGATGATTGAAAAAAAAGAAAAAGAAAAAAGAAAAAACATCAGCGCAAGAGTAGCCGCTTTTGCTCTTGGGAGGCTTATTTCACGTCTCCTCAGCGACTGCTTTTAGCCATGGCGACAGAGCTGCCATCTGCCTACAAGGTGAGGCAGGGTAAACAAGTTCAAGGAGTTTCGCCGAAGCTCCAACCTGAAGTTAACAATCGTACACAAGTCAGTGTTTAGGTGGTCACGGAAGGTGCTAATCTTTAGCTGGCCACGGGAGTCTGAGATTCCAAAAGAATCTCCAAAAGCCCCCACAACTTTGAACAGCGAACTTCAACTGCAGCTTTCCATTCAAAGCTTTCCCAAAGCGCTGCCTCGGGCCGTCTCTGGCGGAGGCCCGGCGGGTTCGAACCCGGGTTCCCGCTCCCCGGAAGGGGGCCGAACCTCCACCGCCCGCTCGCGTTCGGGAGCCATCGCCCGGGGTGGGTTGCACGTCCACACCAGGGGCAGACGCGGGCGCTCTGCGCGGCTAGGCCGGGCTCGGCCCCCTGCTCCACGCCGAAGTCCGCCTGCGCCGGGGGCTGGCGGCGGGGCCACGCCCCCGCGGAGAAGGCGCCGCGGCTGCCCGCCCGCACTGCTCTGCCCTCACGCGGCGTCCCGGGCAGGCGGGGAACGGCTCCACCGGGCGGCCCGGGCGACTCCCTCCGCCGCGCCCGCGGTAATCTGCCTTCCCTGCCCGGCGCTCTGCACCGCTAAAAATAGGCAGCGGCGTCACCCCGAGGCCTCCTGGCCGCCCTCGCCCTCGGCGCGGCCCCGTGGTCTCCAGGTCTGGCCGGGCGCACTGCGAGGCCGACGCGGCCCCGAGGCCGACGCGGTCCGGCCCGGCCCACAGGAGCTCCTGGCCCCCGGCCCGCGACACACCCGGTCCGCCGGGACCCGCAGCCCGTGCCCTCACCTGATGCCGAAGAAAGCGGGGAGCCGCGGCGGGGCGGGAACGCACTCGACAGTTCTAGCCCGCCGCCGCCGCCGCCGCAGCGCCCAGGTGCCGGCGCCGCCCGCAGGAAACGGCGCTCGGGGCGGGGCGCGCACGTCCGGCGTCAGCCACCACGCCACGCCGCGCCCCTTAAAGGGACAGGCGCCCGCCCGGGCCGCCCGCGCACCCTGCCCTGACGCGTTCCAGAACCCGCGGAACCCCGTCGACACGAAGTCTTCGTCGGGCTAGCTCCATGCTTCTCTTTGAGTTCTCCGTTGGAACCCTGCTCCAGACGCCGATTCTAGTGCACCGTGTTAGTCGCCCTGCGCGCGGTGGCCGTCCGCGCCGGGAGATCGCGCCGCGCCGGGGGGGTCAGCGCCCCCAAGCCCTCAGACGCTGCGCGGGGACCGAGCTGCTCCGCGGGTCCTAGCGTGAGTGGGAGCGGGGCCAACCCGGGAGGCCCGGCTTGGCCCTCGCGACAGTGAAGCCCTTGGCGCCCGGGTGAGAGGACGGTGTCCTTTGACTGAGTCTACGGGCCCCGGAAACAGCCGTGTGATTTCCTTAGCTTTGAGTACCAAACCAGGTTCTAGGTTACAATAAAAATCTCTTATCTTTTGCATGCCTGGTAAAACTGCAGTATCGTTTTGAAACAGTGATATTATGGAGTTTAGAAACATGTTTTCCCTGAATGTAGTCGAAGATCGTTTGTAGCTGTGTTTCATAGTTTGAAACAAAGAAAAATGCACTAGCTACTTCAGCTTTTGTGAGTGATTGATCTTTGACTTCTGAAAGGGAAGTGCTTGAATGCTTCATTCTTTACAAGTTTTTAAATTATTCATTTCAAAGCAAAAAGATTTGCTAGAAATATTATTCATGGCAAATCTTATTAGCAATTAAGACGAACCCTCTAAGTTTTGAAGAATAGTATAATGTAATATAATTAACGATAATTAATACATGTAGTTACCCTAAGATATAATTAACTTTCGCAGCTACTTAACCACCCTCCAAAGTCATTGAAACCCACAACTTGCTGAGAAAGAACCTGGGCCTTCTCTTGTAGCAACTAAGAAATTAAACTTTATTGAAACTAAAAGGCATAATTCTGTGGTACTTAAAAGAGTCAGTCTCTATCTCAACAAAAGTACAACTCTGTCGTCTGACTTTTAGTATGAAACAGTTTCCTTTCTGAGGGGTTTTGGGTAAGATTTAAAGATGGTAATGTAGACCACTGTGCAGCAGATGGAAAACGCTGCCTATTCCTGTCCCTGTCTTGTCTGGGGTACATGTCCCAGAAGCAGGGAGCTATGTAGAGACTTAAATGACTTGCCAGTAACAGATTCTATCTCCTGACTCCACTGTATCAGATATTGCAGAGATGGACATATATTGGGGCCAAGATGGGAAAATTCCCGATCCATCTTTGCCCAAACGATGGAGTGAGGAAATACCGCTTTATGAAAGCACCTGGCACACGGGCAGGTCTTTTTAAGCATGTGGGATTCAAGCACTTTCATGACAGATCAATGATAAACACAAGTTACCTGCCACTCTTGTGGTAAAGAGGTGGGGTCTGTGTCCCCTCTTGAATTTGAGGACTTTATGACTCTTAGGACAGTGGAATGGGGCAGAAGCAACACTGCCACGCAGTTACACCTATGCTCTCCCGTCTCCAAGTCTCCAATCCTCTTACAACCCTTATTTTTCCAGTTCTGTCACTTTCACTAGTAAAACTGCTAAATAACCCTGAAGGTGATGAAAGATTACTTTGTAGCTGCTTGGCCTTCACTTGACAAGTTTTATTTGGTAGATTAGATCAGTTTCAGTTGATTAGTATCAGCTCTTCAATAAGGCCTAGATATGAAATTTGATACACATGCAAGCTTTTTAATATCACACAAGGGGAAAAATACACCTTGCTGACCCCTCCACTGCATACCCACCCCTCACCCTGATTAGTGCTGTTACAAGGGTGAACATGGCCAAAGGGAACAGGCAAGACAATGTGAATATTTAAGCACAAACCATCACACTGTGGCCCAGGCAACTGAAGATTCGACCTGGTGAGGGCAAATCAGCAGCAGCAAATCCAATCAAGTCACAAAATGTTTGCAGTGTACACAACATCATGTTAGGTGTTGGAGTATAAAATGTGTATTGAAAATGTTTCGTTCTCCATAATAGTGCTGCCTTTTTAAACCACTGTTCTCTGATTAATATCTCCAGCTCCTTGGTGGTAATCCTTTAGCACCCAGCTAGTCCTTGCTCAGTGATTTTCCTCCCTCCCGCCACAGTGCTATAATTAACCCTCCAGGATTTGATTCGTTTACTTGTGGTCACGTCTCCAGTTTGCCAATTTCTTTTGATCTGTGTTGCCAATTTTTAAAAGCTACCTTTTGGTACTTTTATATATTGCTTGAGAAATGTTATATCTATGAGAAAAATAGATTCCAAGTTCCAATATAAATCATGTGAGCCGGGAATGATAGCACATGTCTGTAATCACAGCACTTAGGAGGCTCAGGCAGGAGGATTGCCGCGGGTTTGAGACCAGTGTAAGCTACATAGTGAGTTTAAAGCTAGCCTAAACTACACAGTGAGACCTTGTCTCAACAACAACAACAACAACAAAATAATAATACTGTGAAAGGTCTAGAATAACTTCTTTGGGTAGTCAGTCTTGTGACACAAAGCTCTGGCTGTCACCCCTCAGCCTCCTCAGGGACTTCACTCCATCAGCAAAGCCCTTTCTGTCTGTATTCCACTGTCACTATCAACCATTAGAACAGTCAAGGTTCTCGATACTTACATGGAACAAAAATAAAAAGGTGCTCCAGGGTGTGCGTGGTGGCACATTCCTGTAATTCCAGCACTCAGGAGGCCGAGTCAGGAGAATCACTGCATGTTTGAGGTTGCCTGGGCTACAAAGTGAGTTCAAGGCCAGCCTGAACTGCGTAGTGTGACCCTGTCTAAACAAAAGGTCCTTCCGACTTAAGACTGCCCCATCTACCTCACTCCTGCAAAGCCAAGTTGGTTGGTTGATTGGTTAGTTGCCTAGGAGCTACTTGGGTGTAAATTCTCACAATCCATTTATTCCTCCTACTATGGTAATCTGCTTCAGAATTCACAATGGGATTCCAGAAAAGTTATCAAAGTCACAGTGACGTTTCTGCTGCTAAGGCCAGTGAAGCAACTCAGTTCATCTGGTAGACCCTCTTTGCCAAGTATGCCACCCCTGATTATTTTTGAAAAGCTTCTGTTTTTGTTTTGTTTTCACTTTAGTAACCTCCCCGAGGTGGCTCATCTCATACCACACAAAATGGTTTCTGACATCTGAACTCATTTTGCAGCCAAAAAATAAAAAAGAATGAGGCAAAAAACTAAAGCCCAAAGGATTCATCAGAAATAGCCAGCATTAGAGAATGATTGGAATGGCTCTGAAGGACCTGCTTAGCGTGACTAGTGAGACAGAGAAATGCCTTGCAACATAAAATTCCTGTTCTGCAACGTGCAAAATATGCTCTAAAGCAGCTACCAATATGTAGACAGAATGTAGAGGTATAGAAACCTCACAGACAGAATGCAGAAGTGCCAAAACCCCATGGACAGAATAAAAGGGTACAGCCCAGGAAAAGTAAAAGTGACACTTCTCATTGTTGTACCTAATGATCTTACGAAAAACTTTTTTCTTATCTCTACAGATTTAGTTTCCAAAGGAGGAAGGCATGCACTAGGAGGCAAACATGGTCCTATTTGAGCAAAAAGTTAAGGCTTCCGTCTAGCCCTTTTGGGTTTCTCAAGCCACTGAGCAAAAGACCAGATATGTTCTTCTGCCTGGGGTCAGGGATCTCCACTAGCAAGGCAATCTGACCTTTACTAAGTTTTCTTATAACTAAGGCAACCAACTCCTGTCAATCTGCCTGAGGCCTTCCCAATTTTATCAGTAAAAATCACATCTGAGGAAATGACAGCCACAGTCAAACTGTCCACTCAACTAATTTTCCTGAGACTTTGAAGATACTCAGAAAATTTGCTTTACAGTGGATCCTATTTGTATGAGACAGAATCCATCCTTGCCTCCCCTAATATATCCTTGATGATGTTCAGACTTATTTTGTATCCAGGGAGAAAAGTTTGAAGATTACAGGTTTGCCATTTCCTCACCTTTCGTCTACTGAGAGCATTCTCAGTTGCTTACGTTCCCCTGAGGAAGGAGTAATGCTTCTTTGGCAACTTGAAAGGAAAGTGATCACTAAGCACACATTTCAGTTCATTGTTGCTCTTTATTCGTATTTTCAATATTTTCTAGGAATGATGTCCTACCTTGGTTGTTGCTTCTTTGAATGAATTCTTATTAATCTAATTTCTCCAGGGTGATAGAAATGTTAAGTTAGTTCTGAAAAGGGTCATAGAAATATGTGATCCAAACTCAAATAACTCCTATTTATGTGAAATTGCCCTATTATTTAAATCTCATCTTTGCATTAGTTTCTGATTTGTCATCTTCACTAGGCATTCATTTCCTAGGCTGACCAAGAATTACCCTTGCACATTTAGTCCAGGAAGGAATTTATTTTTTATATAACCATGGTGAACCCTGGGTATCAAAACCTCAGTGTTCTCTAGCATCTCATCAAATATCACTGCTCAATGAGAGATTGTTGGTGAGGGACCTCAGTCTCCTAAGTATTGCACATCAGCCTCATTTTCTATTGTGTCTTGATAATGACTTCTGTGATTGTCAGAAGATCTGCTTCCATATGGACTTCATTTGCAGCACCAACCACAGAGTAGAACTCCAAAACTGATTAAGGTTTATTTTATTTCAGAGAAGAAACAATTGTGATAAAACAATACCCTCCCACAAAACCTCCACTGGTGCTACTATCAACCAAATCAGTGATCTTATATTATGTTCTTATGAATCAGTTCTCTAATATGTCTAGCTCAACAATAAAGAGCAAGATTTGCAGAAGCAGTTAACTGTGATTTTGTTCATTTGCTCCTAAGCACAGATCATACAACAATCAATTTATTAGCATCTTCAAATGATGAACAAGACAGGTCCCTTCTCCATGAACTGATACTGATGTTGATCTGCCATCACATGTATCCCCCTCTTCATTTGAACATGTAACATATCAAGCAATACTCAGAGTTAATTATTCCTTTTCTACTTTCACAATTTTTATGCTATTGCCAAAAGCCTTTTGCACATTTGCTCTGAATTGTGTCTTCTTGATGTGCTTTTGCACAGATCTGGGAGGACCAGGCATGGCTGAGTCCTGTCTGTCCCCAGTAGGCCACCATAATGTCAAGAGAGTGGGTACATTGTACATTGGGCCGAATCACAGACACTGCAATGTAGACTTAAATACTAACACTAACAAAGAAACTCACACTAGTTTATTAAAGTATACCCCCTATGCTGTGCCAGGAGAGACGAAAGGTTTCTAAACAAAGATTGATTTGTGTCATGTTTACCTCTTTTTTCATGTTTGACCTTTTATGATATGATAACTTAATTTTCTTTTGTGTGCATTGGGGTTGTTTGGGGAGATATCAGCTCCTATTGGCTCAGCAGTTTTCAAAGAAGCACAAACTACAGGGCGTGCACAAGTCAACATCAACAAATGCCTCTCAGCACTTAGCCTGATAATAGAGAGCTTAATATTAAAACAAAAAGCCCAGATTAAACATTAATGCTACTGTGATGGCTTATGTCTAGATGATGTCCTCCCAAAGCCTCATGCAGTCATTTGAAGGTTAAAGGGTATACAGATATAGGGTATGTGACCCTGGGATTAAAGGTGTGATAGTGGGGTGAAGGGTGCCCTCCCTGGGTGTGCGTGACACTAATCGATAGGCTTCCGGCCTGGACAGAATATAAAGGGATATAAAGAAGCTGGTGCTGCTGCCGTTGATGCATGTCTCCTGCCTGCTCTGCAGCGCCACTTGGCCACAACACCGTGCCTTGGAGCCGGCCGATATGGACTGGAATCTTGGCAAACTAAGCTGAATAAACCTTTCCTTCCTTAACTTGTTGGTGTCAGATATTTTGTCTCAGCACTGAGAAAAATAACTAAGACAGCTACACTGACAAATTCTACAAATCCTCATGTCAAACATCATTTATTAAGAAAAGAAAAATTTAAAAATCTCAAAAAGAAAAAAAGTGTTTTTGTTAAAAGGAGGTTTTGGAATCCACAACTGAATATTATGAAAAGCTTCCAATTTGAATGATCTGTAAACTTTTTCTGGTTTCTTTTCATGAAGCTCTTGTTTTTGTCTCACCAGACATAGGAGCCTATTTTAAAGTAGCAAACAATTATCAAATAACATCATAGCAAAAATGAAATTTAGGATAGAGTTTCAAGATATTCTTTTAAGAAGATGAGGAAACGAGGTGCATTATGGACATGTGATCTTGAGAGTGTCCTTCAGATTCTCTCTGTCTGAACAGCAGGGCTACTAAGAATGAAAGGCCAGCACCTGGCAGCAGGATCCCAGGGAGTCCACAGTAGATAAAACCTTACTTCAAACAGCTTTGTGTGCTTGAATTTTATGTAAGCAACGAGATTATAAAGTGACATTCAAAGGGACTGGTGATGTGGATTGCAAGGCCTTCGGTTTGAGCTCCAGCACTACAAAAATAACATAAAATCTGACAGGAAATTCAAAGTTTTAAAAGTAGTTATAACTGCTTGATCCCAGAAAGAAATGGTGAATCTGATGTAGGTAGCATTTCTCAGAGTGTAATTTAGAAATCACTCATGAGCCACAGGAGACCTCTTGGTTTGAATAATTTTTAGGGAAGAATAGAGAGAGGACAGAATGCAGACATCCAAGCAGATTGTGAAATCCACATTTTTAATACTTGTGGATGTCATGGATGATGCTACTTTTGGCATCCACCTCAAAGAAAGCTATTTCCTCATTCCTGAACATACTGTTTCAGTGGTTCCAATACCATTCCACAGCCACTGCCTGCCCTTCCTCATATACTTCCCATAGTCATATTTCATCCAGTTTTTGAGTAATAGTGGTGAATCAATTTGAATATAATGACTATTTTGCATTATGCATGCTATCACAAAATAATTTGAAATTCATGAGAGATATAAATGCAAACAATAAAATAATGCCTTTAGAAGAAAACATAAGTATCATTGGGCATGGTGATACACATCTGTAATCTCAGCATTCAGGAGGCTGAGGCAGCAGGATCACCTAAAGTTCAAGGCCAGCTTGAGCTACATAAGAGTGAAAGGCCAGCTTGTACTACATAATGAGACCCTGTCTTAAAAAAAAGAAAAAGAAAGAAAGGAAAAAACAAGAAAGAAAATAAAAGAGAATATCTTCAAAATTGAAGACAAATATGTTAAGTACGAGACAAAACTGTGAGTATAACTGAAAATATTTAAAAATCATACTCCATAGAATTAAAACTTATTTTTATCAAAAGCCATTACGAAGAGAATGAAATGCTGGACTGGGGATGTAGCTCAAGTTTAGAGCACTTCCCTCACATGGAAAAGGTTCTGGCATCAATTTCCAGCAAAGGAAAAGAACTGAGAGAGGGAAAGGGAGAAAAGAGAGAGGAGGAGGAGAGAAGGACAACTTAGCAAATGCCTAGTAGAATATATTTCTACTAGGGAGAATCAGGCATGGCTAAGTCTCCTCTGTCCCCAGTAGGCCACTATAATGTCAAGAGAGTGGGTACATTGGGCTGAGTCACAGATGCTGCAATGTAGACTTCAGCTTGATTTTTGAACACAAACTCACATTAGTTTGTTATAGTACACCCCCTATGCTGTGCCAGGAGAGACCAAAGGTTTCTAAACAGATTGATTCGTATCATGTTTATTTCTTTTTTCATCTTTGACTATAATAACTTTATTTTCTTCTTTTGTGTGCATTGGAGTTGTTTTGGGAGATAGCAGTTTCCATTGGCTCAGGAGTTTTCAAAGAAGTGAAAACTACAGGAGTACACAAGACAACAGAAGAAATACCTCTCAGCGTTCAACGAAGTGTTCATATCCAGAATAAATAAAGAACTCCTAAAACTCGAAAAGAAAAAAGACATCCTATTTTTAATGAGTAAAATACCTGAATGGGCACTTTTCAAATGCTTTGCATTACTAGTGAGGATACAGAATGGCAAAGTCATGCTGGAAAACAACATGTTGCTCTCTCATAAAATTAAGTGTACATTTAGCATATATATTAGTTTTCTAGGGCTGCCATAACAACAGACTAGTTGGCTTCAACAATAAAAATGTATCATGTCACATTTCTGTGGGCTAGAAATTCAAGATCAAAATATCTTGATATCAAATAAATATATTCTCTTTGATATCTTTGATATCAAACTATCAAATTTTCAGATTTGGTTATTTTGAGGTTTCATTTCTAACCTGCAGGTGACCATCTTTCTGCTGTAACTTCCTGCTCTTACCCCTACATAGCTGTCTACCTTTGCTATTTTTTGTGTGCTAATCTTCCTTGTAAAGACAGCAGTCATACTAAGTTAGGGCCTAAACCCATTTTGGCTTTAAAGATTTTATCTACATGTATAGGTGCACTATGAGGTACTGGGGGCTAGGACTTTAACATATGAATTTGAAGAGAGACATAATGTGGTCTGTAATGCTATACAACTAACAATCTCATTTTGTTTGGTTTTTTTTTGTTTTCTTTTTTTTTTGGCGGTACTGGGGATTGAACTCAGGACCCTGCGCTTGCTAGGCAGGCGTTTATTCCATTGAGCTATATCCCCAGCCCAACAATCTCATTTTGAAGTAAATGAAAGATAAATATAAATATAACCCACAGAATGTCTCTGGTGCCTAGCAATTTTTTTTATTTTAAAGAGAAAAGGACAAAACCAAAATAAAAGCAAAGACATAAAAACAACACAAAAACAATAGAAATGATACATAATTTTAAAACAAAGTGATAGGAAATTAACAATGGTTGTACTACATATTGTTATATTCAGAGTGGTTACTCAGATATACAAATATAAGCATGTAAAATTGATCAAATAATTAAATATTAACTATTCCTTTCAATAAACCAATAGAATTAGTGGTAAAATTAGCTATCTTGTGTGTGTTTGTATGTGTATATACATATGTATATGTGTGTGTGTGTGTGTGTGTGTGTGTGTGTGTGTGTTTGTGTATATATATATATTTTTTCCCTTTCTTCTTTCCTTCTTTCTTATGTTCTCTCATCCTAGTTGTTCTTTCCCTTTCATAATATCTATTGTACTTTTCAGGTTTTATTTACTCTTTCAGATTCTTACACTAGGGAGAAAATATGATGTTTACACATGTGAGTCTGATTTATTTCACATGAGTGTGGTCTCTAGTTGCATCCATTTAACTATAAAAGCCTTGAATTTATCTTTCTTTGTAGCTATGTAATACTCTGTTGTATAAAATGCCACATATTTTTTAGCCATTCCTCGGGTGATGGGCACTTGGGTTGTTTCCACAATTTGGCTATTACAAATTGTTCTGCTATCCACATGGGTGTGCATATATCACTGTATTATGATATTTTCAGGAAAAATAACCAAAAGCAAAATAGCTGAGTTCAATGAGACCACTAATCCTAGTTTACTGAGCAATCTGCAGACTGGTTTCTACAGTGGTTGCACCAGACTACACTCCCACCAACAGTGTCTCTACTGTTGAGTTCCTTTTCCTCCTGCAAGCCTTCCAGCATTTGTTACTGGTTGATTTCTTGATGACAGCCATTCTTACTGGGGAGAGATGGAATCTCAGTGTCATTTTAATTTGCATTTGTTGGATGACTAATGATTTTGAATTTTTTTAATGTATTTATTTGCAATTTATATTTTCTTTATCCCAGAAGCATGTATCCATCTCAGATGCCCCATTTCTGGATTGGGTCTTTGAGTTTGTGGTCCTTCCTGATTTTTTAAATTCTTTATATGTTCTAGATAGAAGTTCTTTGTCTGAGGGACAGTTGGCTAAAGTTCTTTCCCACTTCATGGGTTTTCCTTTTACTGTGTTGGTGATTTCTTTTGATGTGCAAAAACTTTTCAATAAGATGAGATGCCAGTTGTTGATTCTCTGAAGTGTTTCTCATGAAGTTTGGTTTTTGTTCGTGAACTCTCTGCCTACCCGTATGTCTTCAAAATTTCTACCTAATTTCTCTTCCAGTAGATTTGGTGTTTCTTATTTAATATTTAGATTTTTGTTACATTTTGACTTTAGTTTAGTGCATGGTGATAGACATGAGTCTAATTTCAGTCTTCTGCATGTGGAGGGCCAGTTTTTCCAGCACCATGTATTAAAGAGGCTATGTTTCTTCCAGTGAATATGTTTGGATCCTTTGTCAAAGGTAAGGTGGCTGAGTGTGTTTATGGTTGTGTCTGCATCTTCTAGTCTGTTCCATTGATACTCAGGTCTGTTTTTTTTTTTTTTAATCAATACCATGCTGATTTTATCACAGTAGCTTTACAGTATAATTTCAAGTCAGGGATTATGATTGCCTCCTGCCTTTCCTTTGTTGCCCAGGATTGCTTTTGCTATTCTGGGTCTCTTCTTAACCTAACAATTTTGCTTCTAAGTGTATACCTAAAGATTTGAAATCAGAGACTGGGATAAAATATCAGCATCCCAACCTTCAACAGTGGATCAAGTTACAGCATGGAGGAACCTTGAAAACATTTTGCCTGGTAAAAGAGCCAGACACAAAAGGTGATACATTGCAGGATATCACTTACACAAAACAATCAGCAGAGGCAAATCTGCAGAGACAAAAGTAAATAAATGGTTGTCTGAGGCCGGAGGAAGAAAGAATGGAGAGTGGTCCCTTTTAGGTATGGAGTTTCCCTTTGGGGTAAAAGCTCTGGAAAGAGATCAATACTGTGAGTACACTTTATGCCACTGAATTCACCACTTCACAGTGGTTACAATAATAAATGCTGTCTACTTTATAATTAAAATTTTTAAAAATTAATTATGCTGAAAAAAAGGCACAAAAGCTTCCTAGTGTTGGAGTCAATGTCCATGACATTCTGTGCCAGTATTGTACAGCCTTGGGCCAGTTTCTTGATGTCTCTAAACCTCAACTTCCTCATACCTAAAAGAGGAAAAATAGCACTTTATACTCAGGGTTACTGGGAAGAGTACATGAAACAAGATATGTGGTTAAATGCAGTCAGCATAATCATGTAGCTGATACACAAAATGTCTGCTCTTTGCTTCATTTTTCTTTATCTTAAAATGTCTATTTAAAGCAAGGTTTTCAGAGCAGGATCTGTTTCATTTAATAAGGCGACCGAGTACCAACTATGTGCTTAGTTTTGTGAGATACTGAGGAGAGTACAAAGAAGAACGAAGACAAAATCTACTTACACTGCTGTTTTCCATCTGAGATGCTGTGGCAAGCATGAGGCGCAGTGGAAGGACTCGGAGTCAGAAGCCCCATAAAGTGTTGGGGTGTCGAGGGAGACCTCAGTAATAGCATTCCTCTTCCCAGCTAGGTCCTGGGCAATTTTAAAAATAAAATAACTGAAGCATAAACATTAACTTCAGAACTGATGAAAAGGAATTTAAATTCCCAGCAGGACAGGTACAAGGAGACACCTTTGGTAGCAGAGCCCTTGGAAGGGAAGAGTGAGAAAGTGGGGCCAGAATAAGCCGACCTGCGCTATCCCTGTGCCACCCCCAGGGTCCAGGAGGATGATCGCCTGAAAGAGGGAAGAGGGGAAAAATGTTCACTGTAGCCCTGGGTTCTGCCATCCCTCAGATGTATGATGTGACAAGTCATCAAATCTCTAAACCAAGAGATGTTTGTAGTCATCTTTGTTTCAAGACAAGATGTTTCAAGTCATCTTTCAAATTTCTTCTGAGTCTAGATTTGTATGACTTTATAAATTGCTAGGTTCACAGTAAATTACCTAAGATCTGATCTGACCTTGTTTGAAAGGAAATTAAAAATCTTTTGCACTGAGGAGCCAGGTATGGTGGCACACACCTGTAACAACAGCACTCAGAAAACTGCAACAGGAGGATTGCTACGAGTTTGAATCCAGCCTAAACTATATGGTGAGATCCTGCCTCAAAAAAAAAAAAAAAAAGACAAAAAAGTCTTTTGCATTTAGGTCTTGAAATACTTTTATAAATGTGAAGGCACTGTGACTCGAATGACATTTTTGTTTTGGAGGTTGACTTAATGAGTATCTTTAAGGAGTTGAAAAATTAAATGAAGTTCTTTTCAAATTTTAATTATCTGCTTTAGGTATCATTTGAGGCCTGGAATAAAAAGTCAAAGGTCCATGATATGCTTTTCTCTTACAAGCTGATGACTGGATCCAGAACTATGTAGAACCCAATTCACATAGAGGTCAGAACCATGCTTTCAGTGGGGTGGCTCCCCTGAGATCAGAAGTCCCAGAGCGCCGCCCCAGGCTGCAGTACAAGAGCTATGAGCATAGCAGAGAAGAGGAAAGTAAAAGAGGAGGCTCTTGACCCTGAGACATGAAGTAAAGGAGAACCAGTATCTGTTCATGCCTGTGTGCACCTCACTACATTCCAGAGCTGCCATTTCAAAAAATGTAAGAGACACCTTTGTTCCCAAATTGGCTCACACATGCCCACCAGATCTCGACTTGAAACCTCTTCTTCCACTTCCTCTGTTTTTATCTGATGTCTCATATTACATAGCTGTGGGCCTGTAGCTCTGTATCATGGTTCTTCTATCATGTTGAAAAATGGTGCTGAACAATGGGCTGTATTCAACTCATTGGGAAGTTATGCTCCCAAGAGTGAGTGTGGTTGGAAAAATTAATGAATGCTTTGTTATTTTGCTGTGGTTTTGGTCACTGCTTGCCTCTCCACCTCTCAAGCTGCCCATTTCGATTCACATTAAGCAGTGCTTCCCAGACTGTGTATGCCAATGTGCATACACAGCTGCTGCCTTCCACCCATCATGACCTCGTTTACCCACTCCAAGTTCCAGGTTAGCATTTCCTGATTGCATTCCTTATCCCCCTCATGCTTTGTGCTGCCTTGTTTGTGGCCATCCATCCCTCAGCAATTGTCTCTCGCATGACCGGTCCTGTGAAGTGTGTCAGACAGGAATGCCAGTGGGCTGGCTGCGTGCCAGGATGTTGCTCAGGATCGGTAAGTGATCTTAAGTATCACAGATAAATGCCACTGGTGGAATGTGTGCTCAAACTAAGTGCGTTGTCCCAGACCTCACTGTCCTCTGTATAAGTAGACAGCAGCCTGGTTTCCATCCTGGGCTGCAGTATGGTCTAAGTGCTCCAGTCTCCAGGCTTTTGAATTAGTCTACAGGAGTCTTTCACAAACTGACGTTAGCTCTGCTTACTTATAAACCTCCTATGGCAAAGGAGGACTGAGTGAGGCAATTAGAACAAAGCCTGCCATGATAAGAGCCTTATAGGTACTTGCTATTCCTATTTTTCTGCTCATCCCGCTTGGGCTGAGATTTCGGATCGTTCATTTCTTCCTTCAGTCAATATTCCCTAAGTGCCTGCGGTTTTGCAGCCACTGGACACAAGGCTCCACTTCGTTTCTCCACACCTTGTTGGGTCATCTGAAAACTCCTTTGCAGTCAGGGCTCTGCTTCTACGCAAACACTGAGACCCCAGAAACAAAACCGCTGGCAGTGCTCCCGGGCACCTGGGTCCCTAGAATTTACGCCCTTTTGGATGCCTGTCTTCACAGCAACACAGGCAGACAGGGACATGAGAGACAGAACACCAAGCTGGCTGTATGCTCAGCCCTATCCTTCAGCCCCTTCTCCATGGGACTTCAACATGTTCCTAGGCAGGAGAGGAAATAGGATGGAGGATGGGGCTGACAGGAGGAAAGGTATGCAAGAGTCCTACAAATGACTGGATTAACTTAAACCCAGTGAAGGTGCAGAATTGAGTTTAATTGTCTTAAAGCAAAATTACAAAATTTCAACAGTTTTTGACTTGCAAAACTTTCTAGTCCTATGGCTCAAACTATAAAAGGTGCAATACTTCTTGCAACCTAAGGTGTAAAAAAACATTTGTAACAGCAAAACTTGCTTTAAATTTCTTATCTTAAAGAAACGTAATATATAAGGAATCTTCATTGATTAAAGCCCGGTATTAAATTCAAAAGTGAAGACAAACTTAGGGACGTGGCAAATTGTGGGAATTTGATGACTGATATTTCAGAAGCCCGTCTCACAACTAACATGGGGAAGCCTTATTCATCCCACTTTATAATAAACAACTTCAAGTGACTGGATTTTACTACTTTAGTCCACTTTGTAACAGGATCCTATTAATACAAAATACATTTTTTTAAGTCCAGAAACATTTACAGGTCTCAAAATGGTGGAGTGATGAGCAGCAAGGAAAAGCCTGTCTGAGATTTGGTGTCCAAACACTGGAGTATAGCAATGCAAAGAAGAGAAAAAGCAGGGAAGTGGGTCCCCGGCACCCAGGAAGGATCTGAAGCGAGAACTGCAGCCCATGGAAAGAGTGAAGTGAGAAACTTCAGTAAAGGAGGAGGAGGAAGCAGGCAGCACTTTCTCCTTGAGCTTGGACGCACTGTATGGGAAGGGCAGTTGGAAACTGCAGGCACATGGCAATCCCAGAGGCCTCTGTAGAGAAGCGCAAAGTGGAGCAGTGTGACTGACACAGTGGACTGCAGTGGATGCAGCAGACTGCCATGCTTGGTGAGTTGCTCTGGATGGATGTCCCAGTAGAAAGGGCAATTGGCTGGGAACCATCTTGCAGAGAGGCTAACTTAGCTCAAGACAATGAGCAGCTGCTGACTCCAGCTAGTAGGTCCCAATCCAGTACAAGCCCACAGGGGACACAAGGACTGCTGTGGGCTGATCAGGTCTGGCTCCAGCCTAGCATCCAGAGGTCAGTTTGAACATAAGTGGAAAAAGGAGTGCAGGCTAGCTGGTATTATCTTCTACTCTGCTGTAGAGCACTGCTGGCTTGGCAGGATTGATCACTGTGGGTCTAGACTCTGTGTGCCCACATTGTCTACCAGTGGCAGCATAGACACACCTCGAAGTGGACAGTTTTTCTTTTTCTTTCTTTCTTTTCTTTTTCTCATCACTTGTTCTTGTTTTATGGGTGTGAATGTCATTTCTGGCTTTTTGTTGTTGTTGTTCCATGCTTGCTTTTATTTCTTCCTTCTCTTCTACCTTATCTTCTGCAATAGTTTCCCAAAGTTTGTGAGATCCTTCTTTGTCCTCCAGCCTTGCTTCTAATCTCTTTCGTTTCTTCTATTTCTCTATTTTTTCCTCATAACCCTTTTAAAATTTTCTCTGCTGGTAAAATTGCCAAATTGAGGGCTTATTTACCACATACAGTTTTCTGGTTTGTTTGAAAATTTGTTATAAAACCATAAATCTAGTTCATATAGCTAAAGGTGACAAATTAATAGTTACCTCAATTTTTCATTTTCTAGGCTGTATTTGATGCTATTGTTGCTGCTGATTGTAATACTTTAGCTAAGGTGATATAATTGTTCTAACCAGTTTTTCTTCCTGTTATACTAAGACTGAGACTACCTAAGGGTCATAAAAAATACTATAGGACGGTGCCAAACAAACAGGGGCTGAGCTAAGTAGGCAGCAACTTCTCATCCCCAATACATTGATGAGGTAGGATCTTGCAACAGACTGAAAACACAAAAGCCAGCAACACATGAAACACATTTCTGAGAAGTAGTCATCTCGTAAAGGTTCTAAATACTAGCTGTAAAGCTACTTACCATAGGCAATTTACAAACATCAACACAAAAGTTAAGCTAAAATAATACAAAATGAAAAGACACTTACACAAGATGCAACCCCAGATTTCCAGCTCACCAAAGGCAAACCTAGGGGACAATGAGGTGGAACAATTTGAAAGTCATCCACCTGACCTTTCTGAAGTCCAAGCAACATAACAAATGAATGAGGTTCTAGAAGGAATCAAACCAGATATAATTTCTCAGACAACTATGGTGATGGTAACTATAATAGAAGACATGTTTAGTAACTTGAGAGCAGATACATATTTTTAAAGAAAATAGAGGGTTGGGGATATAGCTCAGTGGAATAAGCGCTTGCCTAGCAAGCGCAGGGTCCTGAGTTCGATCCCCAGTACCGCAAAATAAATAAATAAATAAATAAAAATTAAAAAAAAAAGAAAATAGAGGAGTTTAGGAAAATGATGGAAAGCATGAATGCCCAACATAGGAAAGAAATGGAATCCATAAAACAGATTCACACAGATATCTAGGAGATTACAAAGTCTCCTGAAATTATACACAACAGAATGACTCAGTGTGAGGACAGAATGTCAAATATAGAAGATATGTAGTTAATAATCAGGAAAAGAAAAATTTCTTAAAAGTAGCAAAGGACCATGAGAAATCTGTCTAGTAGCTGCTAGATGTTACAAAGAAGAATAATATAAGATTGATGGTAGTCATGAAAAAGCAGGAAATAGTACAAATGACATAATCAGTTCACAGGAACCATAGCAGAAAACTTTCCTGGCAGGAAAAATGAATTTGACATATAGGTAAGTGTGGCATATAGAACTCCAACTAGCCATGATAAAAAACTAGCCCAAGGCATATTCAACACAAGAGTATATTCAAAGCTATTAGAGAGAAGAATCAAATCACTTATAAAGGAAAGCCCATCAGAATCACAGCAGATTTCTCAAAACAAATCCTCAAGTCAAGGAGTGCGTGAGGTGAAGTATCCCAAGCCTGAAAAGAAAACAGCTTCCATCCCAGATAGATGTACCCCACAAAACTATCTTTCAAAGTTGATGAAGAAATAAGATACTTGCATGACAAAGAGCACTTGAGAAATTCATAAGTACTGAACCAGCACTCCACAATATTCTGAAGGACATTCTAAAAAGAGATAACAAGTATTACAACTCCATGAACCCCAACAGAATAAATCTACCAGGCAAGACAAAGAATTAAACAGAGGAATCCCAGTGAGTCACTGCTGTACCTCCCTGACCAGTGTGTGAGGCAGACGGAACCCTGGGCACACTCTGGGGCCTTGGTGGCTACTCACCACACCCATAGTGTGCCTGCAGGGACTGGGCTGAACCCTGGACATCTTCAGGAAGCCCAGTGAGTCTCTGCTGTGCCTCCCTGACCAGTGTGTGATACACGTAGAACGCTGGACACCCTCTGAAGCCTTGGTGGCTACTCCCCACACACATAGTGTGTCTTTAGGAGCTGGGCTGAATTCCAGAAATCTTTAGAAACCCCAGTGAGCCACTCCAGTGCCTCCCCCACTAGAGTGTGAGGCACATGGAGTCCTGGACAACTTCTTGGGTCTTGGTGATCACGTCCAGAACAACCCACACCCCCTTAGGAAATTAGCTGAAACCTGGACAGAGTCCGTGTCCTCTAGGAGTCCACCCTCACCCCTCCCCTGCTAGTGTGGGAGGCAGGCTGTGTCATGGGAAATATCTGAAACCTCAGTAAACATGACCTGAATCCTTCCTACTCTTGTGGAAGCTGGACTGAAACCTCAGACAGCTTCAGGAACTCCAATGAGCCTTCCCCACCCTTCCCACACATGCATGAGATCCAGTTGACTTTTTTTTTTTTTTTGCGGTACTGGGGATCGAACTCAGGACCCTGCGCTTGCTAGGCAAGTGCTTATTCCACTGAGCTATGTCCCCAGCCCTGCATGAGATCCAGTTGAATGCAAGAAAGGTCAGGGGCATATAGGACCCAACCTTGCCACCACTCACCAGCTCAGGAGCTGCACTGAACACTGGGGATCTTCAGACACTCATCTTGCCACTCATACACAATCAGGAGAGTGAGGCTACACATCAGGGAACCTCTGGAACTTCAAAAATGACAAAATGGAGCAAAATGCAACCCAAGACCTTCACGCCACCCAAAAGAAGTCCAGGAGACATCAACACAGAAGAGCCTGCAAGTCATACACCTGAAATTTCTGAAATGATAGCAACTGAAGTAAAGAAACAACTCCATCAGGCCATAGAAGACATCAGATCAGAAATAATGTCTCAGGTAAAAAACATGACAACAATAATGAAAGAAGTGTTCAGCATATCCACAGAGACATTAACAAGAAAATAGAAGAGCTCATGCAAATCTTGAGTGAACAATATAGAAAAGAGCTGCAATGTATGAAACAGATACAAATAGATATCCAGGAAATTAAAAATTCCCTTGAAAGATGGCAAAACTGCCTGAACAAAGCTGAAGATAGACTTTCAGACCTAGAAGACAGCATTGGCACAAGTGAATGTGAAAGGAGAGATCTCTTAAAAACAACAAGGAACCAGGAAATAACAATTCAACAACTGCAAGACAAAGCAAACAAAAACAATATCAGATTAATAGGTATCAATGAAACAGCAGGTGTCAGCACAAATGACATAAAAAGACTATTTGCAGAAGTAATGGCAGAAAATTTCCCAGGCATGGAAAAAGAATGGGACATACAGATAAATGAAGTATATAGAATTCCAGTTAATCATGACCAAAATGAACCTACACCCAGAAAAATAGTAATCAAGATGCCAGAAACTCAAAGAAGAACCATAATATTAAAAGCTCTTAGAGAAAAGAAACAGATTGCCTATAAAGGAAAGCCCATCAGAATCATGGCAGATTTCTCAACACAAACCATCAAGTCAAGAAGAGCTTAGAGTGAAGTATTTCAGGTACTGAAAGGCAACAACTTCCAACCCAGACTGATGTACCCTGAAAAATTACTCTTCTAATTCCATGGAGAAATAAAATATTTTCATGATAAAGAACAACTGAAGAAATTCATGAGTGCTAAACCAATCCTACAAAGAGTACTAAATGATATTCTAGAAAGAGATAAAACAGATCACAACTTCAAGAACAACAACAGAAAAGAACCACCAAGCAGAGCAAGCAATTAAATGGAGGGGAAAAAGAGGATCCAACGGCAGGAAAATAACATGACAAAGATAAGCCAGTATGTATCAGTTATAATCATCATTGTAAACAGTCTCAACAAAAAGAAACAGACTACCAGAGTGGATCAGGAAACAAAATCCAACTATATGCTGTGTACAAGAAACACATTTAACTCAAAAGAAAATTCATAGACTACAAATTACAGGATGGAAACAATACCTCATGTGACGAGAAACCAGAAAAAAGAGGTGTAGCTATTCTTTTTGCAGACAAAATGAACTTCAAACCAAGAACAATCAAAAGAGGTAAAGAAGGTCACTACATACTTTTGAGGGGGAAGCTTCAAGAGGAAAAGATAGGAATCATAAACATCTGTGCACCAAATACAGGAGCACTGACCTATGTAAGACAAATTTTAACAGACATGAGAAATGGAAGAAGCAGTGACACGATCATAACAGGGGACTTTAACACACCATTGGCACAAAGAGATAGATCAACTAGACAAAAAATTGGGAAACAAATAACAGAACTTAACCAAATTTGTGAACATATGGACTTAGTAGACCTTTACAGAGTGCTCCATCCAACAGCATCAGCATTCTTCTCATCTGCGCATGGGATGTTCTCTAAAATAGACCATGTACTAGTACATAAAACATGTTTAAGTAAATGAAAAGGAATTGAAATTATCCCATGTATACTATCAGACTATAGTGTAATGAAATTGGATATTAATAACAAAAGAAAACACAAAAACTTCTTAGACAGTTGGAAATTAAATAACATCCTCCTGAACAACCAATGGGTCACAGATGAAATCGAAGTAGAAATTAAAACCTATGCACAGTCAGATAAAATTGTACACACAATCTATAGGAACCTGTGGGATGCAGTGAAAGTTGTCCTTGGAGGGAAATTTATAGTGGTGAATTCCCAGCTCAGAATAACAGGATGAACACAAATAAACAATCTTACGCTGCACCTCAAATTCCTAGAAAAAGAAGAGCAAGTCAAACTCAGAGCCCAAAGAAGACAGGAAACTATAAAGCTCAGGGCTGAAATTAATGCAATGGAGGCTAAAAAAAATGCAAAGAATTAATGAATCAAAGAGTTCATTCTTTGAAAGAATAAATAAAATACATAAATCTCTAGCCAATCTTATCAAAAGAAGGAAAGAAAAAACTGAAATACACTCAATAAGGCATGAGAGCAGAGAAATCACTACAGATCCTGAGCAAATTAAGAAGATCATCAATACCTACATTGAAAATCTTTACTCTCATAGGATGGAAAACACAGATGAAATGGACAGATTTCTAGATACATATGAATTACCAAAGGTGAATGAAGAAGATATAAAAATCCTGAATAACTCAATATCAGCCAGTGAAATTGAAAATGTAATTTTAAAACATTTTTATTTTAAAAGCTAAAGAACAAAAACACCAACAAACAGACACTCAGCAGCACAAGAAAGTATAAAAACTGAACTACAGATAAGGTGGCAGAGGATCAACAATGGTTGTTGTATTACATATTGATAACTTCAAAGTGTAGGCTCAGGACAATACAAATAGACATACAAGATTGATCAAACAATTAATCATCGATTGTTCCTTACATCAAAACGACATGAGACAATAGTGCAACCATGTCAGCCATCCTGCACATATGTACATACCTACACAGCTATCCCCCTCTTCTCCTTCCCTTCATCCCGAATGCTTTCTACTTTTGAGCAGTCTCTGTTCATATCTCCCAATTTATATTCCCACCTCCAGGTTCCTACACTAATGATACAATATGCTGTTTGCACAGGCACATCTGATTTACCTCACTTACGAGTATGGTCTCTAACCGTGATCATTTGCCTATAAAAGCCTTCAGCTTGTCCTTCTTTATAACTGAATAATACCCCATTGTGTAAAAATGCCACAGTTTTTTAATCCACTCCTCTGTGGATGGACATCTGGGTTGCTTCCATAATTTAGCTATTTCAAATTGTGCTGCTATAAACATGGGTGCACATATATCACAGTGATATGACGTTTTCAGATCTTCTGGGAAAATACCCAGAAGGCGGGTAGCTGGGTTGGCTGGGACCTCTAGAACTGGTTTACTGAGGAATCTCCAAACTGATCTCCACAGTGGTTTCACCAGTCTGCATTCCCACCAGCAGTACAGGAGAGTTCCTATTTCTCCACAGTCTCGCCAGCATTTGCTATCGGATGGTTTCTTGACGCTGGCCAATCTTACCGGGGTGAGATGAAATCTCAATGTTGTTTTCATTTGCATTTCTCGAATGACTAAAGATGTAGAACATTTTCTCATATATTTATTTGCCCTTTGTATTTCTTTCTCTGAGAAGTGTGTATTCATCTCAGATGCACATTTTTGGATTGGGTCTTTGAATTTGGGTGGGTTCATGTTTTTTAATTCTTTTTATGTTCTAGATAGAAGGCCTTTGTCTGAGGAACAGCCAGTTAGGATTTTTTCCCAATCTGTGGGTCTTCTTTTTACTCTGCTGGTGATTTCTTTAGACGTGCAAAAACTTTTCAGTAAAATGAGTTCCCAGTTATTGATTCTTTGAAGTGTTTCCCTTGCAGTTTGATCTTTGTTCATGAACTCTCTGCCTACTCCTATGTCTTCAAGATTTTTACCTACTTTCTCTTCCAATAGGTTTAGTGTTTCTGTTTTAATATTGAGATCTGTGATCCATTTTGACTTGAGTTTGGTGCATGGTGATAGACTTGGGTCTATTTTCAGTCTTCGGCAAGTGGCAAGCCAATTTTTCCAGCATCATTTATTGAAGAGGCTATCTTTCTTCCAGTGAGCTTGTTTGGCCCCTTTGTCAAAGATTAGGTGGCTGAGTGTGTTTGTGGTTGTGGCTGTATCTTCCAGTCTGTTCCATTGATCCCTAGGTCTGTTTTTGAGCCAGTACCAGGTTGATTTTATTACAGTAGCTTTGTAGTATAATTTCAGGTCCGGGATTGTGATTCCACCTGACTTGTCCTTGTGGCCCAGAATTGCTTTTGCTATGTAATTTAAAAACTTGCCAAAGAAGAAAAGCCCAGGTCCTGATGGATTCACAGCTGAATTCTACAAGAAATTTAGAGAAGATTTAACACCAATTCTTCTCAAACTCTTTAATGAAGTTGAAAGGGAAGGAAGTCTCCCCAACTAATTCCTGGAGGCAAATATTATCCTCATACCAAAACAAGAGAAAGACTCAACCAAAAAAGACAACTACAGGCCAATCTCCCTCATGAATATAGATGCAAAAATTCTCAATAAAATATTAGCAAACAGAATGCAACAAATGATCAGAAGTTATACACCATGAACAAGTGGGATTCATACTAGGAATGCAGGGATGGTTCAATATACGCAAGTCAATCAATGCAATACACCATGTCAATAGAGACAAGGACAAAAATCACATGATCATCTCCATGAATGCCGAATAAGCCTTCGATAAAGTCCAACACTCATTCATGATGAAAACGCTACAGAAAACAGGAGTAGATGGCATTTCCCTCAAGCTGATCAAAGCCATCTATGATAAATCAACAGCTAACATCATACTAAATGGTCAAAAATTGAAAGCTTTCACTTTAAAATCAGGAACAAGATAAAGTTGTCCACTGTCACCACTTCTATTCAATACAGTTCTAGAAATATTAGCCAGAGCAATTAGACAAGAGAGAGAGAGAGAAATAAAAGTAATAAGGATAGGAAAGGAAGAAGTGAAATTATCATTATTCACAGATGACATGATACTTCATACAGAAGACCCCAAAAACTCCACCAAAAGACTCATGGATTTAATAACCAAATTCAGTAGCATAGTTGGAAACAAAGTTCACACCCCAAAATCAATAGCATTCCTGTACACAAGCAACAAACAGAGTGAGAGAGAAATTAGGGAAACCACACCTTTCACAATAGCATCTAAAAAGATTAAATACTTGGGAATCAATCTAACAAAAGAAGGAAAAGATCTATACCATGAAAATTATAGTGCTCTGAAAAAAGAAATTGAAGAAGATTTTAAAAAATAGAAAGATATTCCTTGCTCATGGATAGGGAGAACCGACCTTGTGAAAATAGCCATACTTCCAAAACTGATAAACAGATTCAATGTGATTCCAATGAGAATACCATTAGTCTACCTCACAGATCTAGAGAGAACATTTCTAAAGTTCATTTGGAACCAGAAGAGGCCTAGAATAGCAAAAGCAATCCTGGGCAACAAAGGAAAGGCAGAAAGCATCACAATCCCTGACTTGAAATTATATCACAAAACTATTGTGATAAAATCAGCATGGTACTGGCACAAAAGCAGACTTGAAGATCAATGGAACAGATTATAAGATACAGGTACAACTACAAACACATTCAGTCACCTTATCTTTGACAACAGGGCCAAACATGTGCACTGGAAGAAAGATAGCCTCTTAAATAAATGATGGTAGAAAACTGGCTTTCCACATGCCAAATACTAAAAATTGACCCAGGTCTTTCACCATGCACTAAATTAAAGTTAAAATAGACCTAAGATCTAAATGTTAAAACAGAAACACTAAATTTATTGGAAGAGAAAGTAGGCAAAAATCTTGAAGACATAGGTGTAGGCAGAGAGTTCATGAACAAAAACCAAACTCCATGGGAAATACTTCAAAGAATCAACAACTGGGATCTTGTCTTATTGAAAAGCTTTTGTGCATCAAATGAAATCAACAATAGAGTACAATGAAAACCTATGAATTGGGAAAAAGCTTTAGCCAACTGACCCTCAGAAAGAGGACTTCTGTCTAGGACATATAAAATTTTTTTAAAAAGTCAGGGCCCCCAAATTCAAAGACACAATACAAAAATGGGCATCTGAGATGAATATATACTTCTCAGATGAAGAAATACTAATGGTGAATAAATACATGAAAAAATGTTCGACATCATTAGTCATTCAAGAAATGCAAAGTAAAACAAAACTGAGATTCCATCTCACTGCAGAAGGAATGGCTATCATCAAGAAATCAACCAATAACAAATGTTGGAGAGGCTGTGGGGAGAAAAGAACCCTACTCCACTGCTGATGGAATTGTAGATTGGTGAAACCTCTGTGGAGGTCAGTTTGGATATTCCTCACAAAACTAGGATTGGAAGTCCCATTTAACCCAACTATTTGCCTTCTGGGTATTTTCCCAGAAGAATTGAAGACATCACACCACAGCAATATGTGTGCACCCATGTTTATAGCAGCAAAATCTGTTATAGCTAAATCTTGGAAGCAACCCAGATGCCATCAACTGAGGAAAGGATAAAAAAAGATGTGGTATTTTTATACAATGGAGTATTACTCGACTATAAAAAGATAAACTCGAGGCTTTTGTAGGTAAATGGATGCAACTAGTGACCATACTCATAAGTGAAATAAATTGGACCCATATGTGTAAACATCATATTGTCTCCTTGGTGTAGGAACCTGAAAGAATAAGTAAAACTCAAAACGTACAATAGATGATAGAAAAGGGAAAGAAATTGCTCAAAGGAAGGAATGACTGGGATGATTGAAAGAACAAAAAAGAAAGAAGGAAGGAAAAATATAAATATATATATCAATAGCTGTGATAACTGTATTGCTGATGTCTGATGGTATATTTAAAGGAATAGTTAATACTTAAAAATTTTTTATATTCTGATCAATTTTGCGTGCTTGTGTCTGATGATCTGGGCAGCTGATTTGAAGGTAACAATATGCAATGGAATTACCATCATGAATTCCTACCATCTTGTCTAGCAAAACTCTGTATTATCTCTAATGTTTTATCTAATAATTATTTTCTTATTCTCTTTAATGGTTTGAACAATCTTCCATTCTTACATCTGGTAATCTGAGCAATGTAGTTGATAGTGATATGTAATATAACAACCATTGATAATTCATATTATTTTGTCTTGAAACCCTGTATCACTTTAAATGTTCTTGCTTTGGTTTTTTGTTTATGATACTGGTATGCTGCTATTGTTCTATTTTTTGCTTGTTTGTGTCTTATTTACTATGCTCTTTAAAATAAAAAAAAACACATGCACACAAATAATTAAACGGAGGAGCAAAAAGGGAATCAACAATAGGAAAATAACATGACAAAGATAAGTCAATACATATCAATTACCAGTATCAGTGTTAATGGTCTCAATTCTCCAATCAAAGGAAACAGACTAGAATGGATCAAGAAGGAAGATTCAACAATATGCTACATACAAGAAACACATTTAACTCACAAAGAAATTCACAGACGAAAAATCAAAGGATGGAAAAACAATACTCCATGTGACAGGAACCTGAAAAAAGCAGGGGTAGCTATTTGATCTTCAGACAAAGTAGATTTCAGGTCAAGACTAATTAAGAGACAAAGATAACAATCATAAAGGTACATGCACTAAATATCAGTATACCCAAATATATAAAACAAATATTAATGTTATGAAAAATCAAATAAGCACTAATACAATTGTAATGGGGAACCTCAACAGTGCCCTATTCCTTGCCAAATTTTTAATCCTTATGAAGTCTTTAGATATGTTTTTACCTGCTTAGATCTAGAGTATAGATTATGCATTCTTTAAAGGGTAACTTTCTATAAACCAACATTACAGACAGTCCACTTAAGATGAGTACAATGGCATGTATCACAAATTTTAAAATAAGCATACTCAGTGTTCTGGGAAGTACTCTGTTTTGCAATTTATTTAAAGAGGATACTTTAAAAAGGCATTTGTGTTTACAAACAAAGGCTGTTCCAGTCAGAGGGTAACTGGTGTATTCAAAGGAGGCTAATTCAAGGGTATTGATTTACAAAGGTAAGGAGGAGGTGTAGCAATGCTCCAAGGTACATGGTTAGTACCCAGGATTACCAGCAGCAGCAGCAGAACTGTTGCCACCCATAGACCCAGAAGTAAGGGATGGGGGAGTTAGTTTTGAGAACTAAGATGAGGATTATGTGGCAGTGGCCACCCTGAGAATAGTATCCTCCAGTTGAAGAGCACAGCCAACTCTAGGAGATCTCACAAGAACAAGCTCTTGAACTCTTGCCTGTCCTTGCCTGTCATCTCCTGCTCAGTGAAGCTCAATGAAAGCCAGAGGCCAAAGGAACTGATTAATGTAAACCTAATCCCCCACAGAAAATAAAGAATAGAAGGTTTGGAGGGATAGACAAAAACTACCATCTAGAGATGTTAATTGCCTCAGTTTTTATAATAGCATAACATTGGAAATAACCTAAATGACCCAAAGCAGAGGGAAATTTTAACAATTTAAGCTATGTATGTCAATCAAAATGTTATGATACTACTCTAAACACTGATATAGAAAAGCTAACAAAGCAATCTGTAAAATGTGACTTTTTGTGTTTAAAAATATATAACGTACAGCATATATGATTTTATTTTATACACACACACACACACACACACACACACACCTGCAATAAATGTATATATACTTATAGAAAAAATCTTGGATAATAGACACCAAAACGTAAATAGTAGGCTGGACATGGCGGCTCACACCTGTAAGCCAAGCACTCAGGAGGAGGAGGCAGAGGATCATTTTGAATCTGAGGGCAGCCTGGGCTACAAAGAGAGTTGAAGACCAGTCTGAACTGTATAGTGAAATCCTATCCCAAAAAAAGACAAAAAATATGTAAATGGAGATCATTAACAGAAAACTAGGGTTATAGGTAATTTTTAAAAATGTAGGTTGGGGTTTTAACAGGGAAGTTTGAAATAATTACTAACTACAACAGAGGAACAGAAAGACAGAGAGTAACCCAGTAAAAAATAAAGAAAACTTTAAAGAGTATAAGAATGATAGCTAAAAAGACCAGCTACAGCCCCCAAGTCTGAGATGAGGACCCCTGGGGACCTGTGCAGGGCAGAGCTGCAGACCTGGTAGAACAGAGTGGGGCCATGGTTGAAGGGCTGGCAGAGAAGCCATGCTGCTCTCCTGTTGACCCTTTCTTTGCAATCTGTTCTCATGGTGCTGAGGAAACCTGCTCTGGGTAGGTGTCTCAGTGGAGGAATTCTGCTGCAAAACCAACAGCGAGGGGCCATGTGAAGCTTCTGATTACAGGAACCTCCAAGGCAGCACATGAAGCCAGGAACTCCAGTTCTCTCTACTGATAAAGCTTAACAGATGTGCCAGGTGGCATATGGAAACCATATGAAGGGCTCAGCTCAACAGGCAATGAAGTTGGAGCTGAGGGACAACAAGTTCATAACTGGCAAATATTCTAATTCCTAGCACCTAGGAGTGTTATATGTAAGCACACACGTATGTGTATGATTTTATAATCTGCTATTTTCCTCCAGTAGCACGGTATGAACATCTTTCCATGTCAAAAAATAGGTATGCATCAGCATTTTTCATTGTGGAATAGTATTTACCCACTGAAGTCTATGATTTTCTATTCATTAACATTGTATAGTACCCTTTCCCATTAACCTTGCATTTTACCCTTTTCTGAACTATTGTGAATGACACTGTGTGAAACTTTAAGTGTAATTCTATCTGTGAACTAAATTACAAGAAGTTGAATCATTGTGTCAATGGTTATATGTTAAATTGGTAAGAGTACCTACTGGTTGCATTGTTTATCAAGAAAAACAGTTTTCAGTTTGTGTATTTCTCAATAATACATGAACAAAGATGCTACTTTTTATAAGTACCAGGCACTAACCAACTGCTCCACTGGAGCCCCAAAGATGCTACTTTGGACATGTGATCTGGTAAACAAGTCAAGTACCAATATGGTTCCAGGAGGAATTTCTCTGAAAACCATGTGGCCTGGCAGGGAATTGACTAGCAAATGGCACCTGTCTATCTATACTGGCTTTTCACTAAAATAACATCTTGAATGTTAAAAAATGAAAGAACCTTATTTTTCACAGCACGTTTAGGGTCATAGAAAATTGAGTGAATGTATAGAGATTTCTTGTATACTTCCATCCCCCAAACCTTCTCTGATGTCAACATCTCTTACCAAAATAGTAGATTTGTTAAAATCAATAAACTTTCATTGACACAGCATTTTCACTCAATTCCACAGTTTATATTAGGGTTCATTCTTATTGTTCATTTTATGGATTTTAACATTTACAGCGATGCAGTCATCATTGCAATATCATAACAGTTTTGTACTCTGTCTATTCATCTTAGAATGACAGAAGTTTCAGTTTTCTGGTTTTGTTCTTCTCTTTCAAATTAGATTTTCTATCCAGGTCTTTTGCCTCTTCATGTAAGTTTAAAAAGAAGTTTGTCAATATCCACAAAATAATATGCTGAGATTCTACTTTTAGTGGTTATCCTAGAACTTGAAGTATACATTCACAACTAATCTAAGTGCATTTTAACATAACATTACATCACTTTGTAGATAGTGTAAGTACCTTATACTAAGCAAATTGTTCCCAATTACTGCTTCCTATCCTTCATGTCATTGTCATTCATTTCACATATATGTGAGAATGTGGTAGTCCTCCCTTTTCTGTAGTTTTGTTTCCATATTTTCAGGTACCTGCATTCAGCTGCCTTCCAAAAATATTAAGTGAAATATTTCAGAAACAAACAATTCGTAAGTTTAAGTCATGTGCAGTTCTTAGGGCCTGATAAGGTCTCATGCCATTCTGCTCCATTTCATTCTTGATATGTCGCTTTCTTTGTACAGTGTGTCCACACTATACGCTACCTATACATTAGTCATTGTCATGGCTTGGATCTTAAATGTCTGTGTTACTACTGGTTTGTGATAAAGCCTATAGAAAGGGAACACCAGGTGGAAGGAAATGAAGGAGGGGCACACTTGAAGAGGATTTTAAAACCCTAACCATCCCTAGCTCTTTTTGCTTCTTAGGGCTGTGAGGTAAGCAGACCTCCTCAACCACACACTCTTGTCATGATGTAATCTGCTGCCACAGGTCCGAGGCAACAGAGCCAACCAACTAAGGATTGAAACCTTAAAAACTGTAAGTCCAACAAATCTTCCCACATCGTAAGTTGATCAACTCAGGTATTTTGTCACAGCAATAGGAAGCTGACTAGCACTGTCACTAGGTACCTATCTTTGTTTTCAGATTACCTGTCCTAGTATCACAGCACTTGTGTCCAAGTCATCCTTATTCTAGTTACTAATTGCCCCAAAGTGCAAGAGTAGGAATTCTAGCGGTTTGGAAATCCAAAAAGGAGCCAAAAAATATTTCCAGTGAGTGAAAACTGAAAGTACTCAACTTTACAAGGAAAGAAAAAAGGATAGTAAATCTTCCAAGATCTAAGGAAAGAAACAAGGCATCTTTCCACACAATTGTGAAGAAGAAAGAAGAAATGCAGCTTTGCTCTCACGCCTCCAATTGCAAACAGTATAGCCATGGTGTAAGAAATATGATTGGTTAAGAAGAAAAATGCATGAAAGTTTATTATAGGTAATGATGTAGAAAAAGGCCTAGTATATACAGGGCTCAGAACTGTCCACCAGGAGACTTACAATGTATCCACTGTGGTAAGGGGAGACTATTAAACCTAACACATGTGGACATCACACACACACACACACACACGCAGAGGCATACATAATCATTAATTTGTAAAATTCTCAGATATTGCTGTAAATACTGCTTCCTTTCCTTCTCCCTTCTTGTTCGGATATTTCCATTACGTATATGTTATATCTTGAATATCCCTGTGATACTAGAAGTTTTTCAGTCTTATTTTCTCGTTGCATTTTGATTTTACAAATTCCTATTGTCATATCTTCCATCTTGGGAATTCTTTCCTCTGTCAGTCCCATCCACTAATGAGCCCATCAAGGGCATTTTTAAAAACTTCTATGATGGTGTTTTTGCTCTCTGGCATATCTTTCTGATTCATTTTTAGATCCCATCTCTCTGTATACATTATTCATCTGTTCCTCCATGATGTCTGCTTTTATCATTAAAGCCCTTAGCATATTAATCATAGTTTTTAAAATTCCTGATCTGATGATTTCAACATCCTTACTCTATCTGACCCCAGTGCTAATATTTGTTCAGTCTCTTCACACAGAGGTCCTTTTAATGCAACTTTTAAGCTTTTGTGGAAAGGACGACAAGATGCACTGGGTAAAGGAACTGCAAAAAGAAGGCTGTTAGAATTGGGGTGGTGAGGTGAGGAGTAGGAGGGCTGTACAGTCTTGTGATTAGGTCAGTCTTTTGGTGAGCTCATGGTTGTGGACTGGAAGTTTCCTTTGTGCTGATCACCCTACTCCCAAGCGGTACAGAACAGCTAGAGGGGCTGGAGTTGAGTGTTGCCCTTTGCCAAGAGACAGGAGAGCTAGAGCTGCGTCTTGCCCTTCCCCAGGCAGGCTAAGCTTAGTCAAATTTCTTCTGAGGCAGCCTTGCTCAGCAGAAAATGACCTGACAATATTCAGAATGGTTCCTCTCACCTCCCCCATGCAGAAACAGAAGGGGATATTCTCCAGTACTTACTGTGAGGACTGAATGAAGATCCTGGAGGTAAATTCACAAAATTATGCAAGTCTCTATGCCTGGATCCCTCTGGAGTCACACTGAGCCTCTGCCAGCTCATAAGGTCATCAATTTCCTGCCCTGCATCTGGGTCCTATGGAGATTCTGCTCCAGTGAGATGTGATTCTATTTCTCTGCACGTCTCTCCAGTTTTTGAGAGTTTTGCCTTATGACCTCATTCTCTGATGGATCTAACACGAGTTTGTTCAGGTAGGACAGGCAGGGTGGCAAGGTCTAAGCTCCCCACATGCAAGAATGAAAGCCAAAGTCTTATTTAGAGTTAAAAAAACCTCATCTGTAATATGTAATATATTTTAAATGGATATATATTACTTTTGTGTAAAGTAAACATTTTTTCTCCCCTTTGTTTTATACACTTTCTTTCTCAGTTTAGAGTATACCTCAGGCAGCTCAGGGCAGATTCCACAGCAGGACCAAAAAGGACTTGGAAGGTGCCACACCCCTACACCATCCTCTACCACAATGGCTTTTTAAACTGGGCTTACTGCCTCAAGATCACAAAGTGACTCTTGCTGTATAGGACATATCCCAGTTCATAGCAGGAAGAGGAGAGGAAAAGCAGTGGAGGTCCAGTCTGTCTTCTTCATTAGAAAACATTAGAAATTTCCCCACAGACTCCTGCTTAAGTCACCCTGACCAGACCTGTGTGCCAGGCCTGAATCCAGCTACCTGGAGCTGTGGAAACCAGCCTCTGCATAAGAATAGGCAGGCAGTGGGAAGTAATGGAGACTGGGATAAAGTTAGCAAGCCAACATAGCTTTAGAATATTTGACAGTGGTCTATATTGATCATTCCTTCTCCACAGACAAAATTTAGACGCTATTCAAAACCTATACCTTGGGATTATCATCAGACTAAGGGAAAAATTTTTTTAATGAAACAATTAGAATATCCAGTGAGATAAAATAATCATTTACTCCTTGTCTTGGCTATTTCTTTTTTTCTGAGACATAATACTCAATACATGCAAATTAAAGGAAGAGAGGTTTATGTTGGCTCACAGTTTGGAGACAGTCAGTAGTCTGTGACTCCAAGACAGGATCACATGTTAGGTTGCTCATGGTCTGTGAGCGAGGGAGCAGGGAGATAGCTCAAGAGAGAAGCCAGAAAGGGAGATTAAGCCCTTTCAGGCCACACCCTAGTGACCCAGCTTTTCCAAACAAATCCCACCTTTTCATAGCAAGTCAAGCTGTAAAGTCATCCGTGGACTGATGATTTTCACATTCCCATGATCCAATCACCTCTCAAAAGCTCCCCTTATGGGCACATATGTCTTTGGGCAGGATACTTAGCTATAAACCATGATATTCCATCCTGGGCCCCAGAAGAATCATGCACATCCTTTCATACAAAGGCATCCAGTCCATCTTAAGAGTTGCCAAAGTCCTCACAGTTTCAGCATTGCTGAAAAATTCATGTGCAGTTTCCTGACATTTAAGGCAAACTCTTGGCTGTGAGCCCCTGTAGAAATCAAAAGAAAGTTAAACACTTTTGACATACAATGGAACAGGATAAATACTCCTGTTATGACTTATATCTAGATGTCCTCTAAAAGCCGCATGTGCTTAAAGGTAGAGCATTTTGGAGTGCCTGGATTACCGATGTGTGATACTGGGTTACAGGTGTGACACTGGATTAGTGCACTGATGGTTTTATAGCTGGGTGTGATGTTGGGAGGTACAGACTGGTGGGAAGAAGTAGGTCTCTGTGAACATGGCCTGGAAGGATATATATGTGTATGTGTGTGTGTATGTGTGTGTGTATATATATATATATCTCCATATATATATATTATATATATAATCTATGACCTCGATCTCACATTGCTGCTTCCTGCCTGCCATGTCATGTACTGTTTCTCCCCTGGGATGCCCCTCTGTCATGCCACCCTGCCTTGGCATTAGATGATTGTGGACTGGAACCCCTACAAATGGTGAGCTAAAAACTTTTTTCTTTAACTTGTCAGTGTTGGTTATTTTGCTCCAGCAATAAGAAAGTAATTAAGACAATTTCCGTTCCAAAAAGGTAAAACAGGGGGATAGAAAGCAATCAGACCAAAGCAAGAATGAAACCTAGCAGGGCAAATATTAAACTGCATATTTCCTTATCCAGCTCCCAGGGAAGGCCATAGTGAGCTGTGAACTGCTGGGGACCACTATGAAGTGACTCTGAGCAGGATTTAATATTAACCAATTGGCTTTTCATATTTACTTGGGAGTAGTCAGAATCTTAGGCACCTTGTCTGCAGATGGGCAGTTGATTCATAGTAAGTGAACCTCTATGAGTCACCGGTCACTACTGAGGCCTGTATTGGCCTGTGACACCTCAAGGACAAGGTGGCTGCAGAGGCGGACATCTGGCTCCTACTTCCATTAACTTTAAGGAAATTATGGCTTGCAGTGCTGCTGTGAAGGCCTTCCTGGAGATAACATAGCTCTCCTGAATTAACATAATAATACTTGGAGGAGTCCTTGAAAGGATTCCCGAGTCCTGCCCAGATTCCTGCATTTTCTTCAGTATTCCCCCTCCCTTATTTGAAAATTCTAATAAAAACGGGTGACCCAGAAAAGTCTTTGGCTAATTCAGAGAATATAGAAGCTGGAAAGGAATTAGTCCTTCCTGGATGCCCTGAAATCATATTCCATTGTCTCATTTTTTTTTAACGCCTTCGTCCATCCACTCACTTGAGAGATTGTGGGCCTGATCAGCCTGCAATAGCTTAGGGTTATTTAACCCTGCCTCGGTAGTGAATTTCAAAGGGTTTGAGTAGCCCTGCCTCTATGGCATTGCTTGTGGTAGCAGCCCTTACGGCTTCTATGCTGGGCCAGCTCTGCTGACCCCTTGCAGCTTTCCTCAGATAGTCTACATTCCTCACTTCTCCAAACATATGGGCTCTCCCCTACACTTTCAGCTTTACACTCACAGCTTCACACACTGCCTTCTCAAGGGCATACTGCCTCACCTCACAAGCCTTCTTCTGAAATCAAGATGGAAGCCTTCCTGACACTAAAACTACTGCGTTCTACATGTGTCTATAATCAGCATCATGTGGATGACATCAAGGTCTGCCACCAGCTGGAGCAAGAGCTGGACCCCACTGAGTGTGGCTGCACTACCTTCTGAGTCCCTGGATAACTGAATGCTGCAAGCTGAGTCCAGGAGAAACAATGCCCTGGGCAGTTGTTCTTCTAGAGCAGAAACCCTGGGGGTTTCTTCTCAAAGCAAAGTGTTTCACATTAGCAATTTTAAGCATATGAAGGGTAGGGTATTTCTGGTCTCTCTCATGTGGGACTGTTCCCACTGGCCTATTTTCCTACTGTCCTGTTGTAAAGTACTTAGCTTTTCAAATGCCACTCTTTTAAACAACTGAGCTCTCCTCTGCTGCAACTTTGTAGGCCCCAACTTTACCAGAAGGTCTTTTTCTGCCAAAGTCAAAATTGTTAAAGTCATTCACCTGAGCCCTTTGCTCTTTTTTTATGCTTTTTTTCTCACTATGTAATTCAGGCTGGCCTTTGGTTCACTATGTAGCCCAGGCTGGTCTTGAACACATGGTGATCCTCCTGCCTCAGCCTCCCAAGTGCTCGGATTACAGTGTGCCCCACCATGCCTGGTCCTTTGCTCTTAATTCTACACATAGAGCTGGCTAAAAACACCCAACAGTACCCACACCACTGCCTGATATCTGTGCCACCCTTAATGTCAGTCTGCTGCAATGTCTCAGGACATGGGCAAAATGTAGATAAGTTTCCCACCAGAGCATAACACAGGTGGTCTCCAACTCCAGCAGAGGCCTGGAAAAACTAAATGGCAGAATTGTGCTTCTAGTGCTCTCAGGTACCTGGTTCATTGCTTGCTTTCTAATATTTCATTAACCACACCATAATAAGACTCAGCATCTTAAACTGCTTACTTTTTTGGACCTCACATATTACAGGGTGTATTTACAACATTTCAAAACTCAAATGATCATTTTTGGTAAACATCTTCCAGAATTTATCTTGCTCCTTATTAAGAACCCTGTATGACAATACCAACAAGATCAAGTTAATTTTGAACTTTGTGAAAGCAGCAGCAACAACAACAGTCAACAATGACAGAACAAACACAGGGAGCATGCACACTAGATTTGAGCACAGTGGCACACATCATATTTTTCACATTGCAGGGAGGACTTCCCTGAGAAACACACAGCTCCTGGGTGAAAACCCTTAGCAAAGTCAGTATGCTTGAGCTCTTGCCCTCTTGGTAGTTTGTGGTTTCCAAACTCTCTTGTGCCTTTTCTCTCTTGTCCCATTCAGGTCTACAGGTGCCAGGATGCCACTTTTTTATATCATTAGTCCCTTCGTTGCTCAGAATTCACTATTAGGACAACTTTTGCAGTTTATTCCCTTCAACACATCCTACAGGTGCAGATTCTACTATGAGGTGCCCAAGAGTGAGGAGCTGTCACTTCTCAGAGCTATTTGTTTTCTGTTGAGAGGGAAGTCTTTGCATTGTCTTGATTCTCAGTTGTCTATGAAAAGAGAACATCCACTCAGTCTGACCCTTTGTGTTACAGATATCATCAGTCATCGATGAACAAGGGTTAATTCTCTTCTAAGGGTTACTTTTTCTACTGATAGAAAGAGAAATTTGAGATTGAGGTTGCACTGAAAACTATTGTGTCTTAGGGCAGGGACTTGTGCTGTGATCTTTGGCGTTAACACTTTGACATTTTCCCTGGCTGCTAAAGCTTGAGCTATTTTTTAAAATTTCATTCTAAACGTATTCTCTTTGATATACAGTTTTATGAGTTTTGACAAACAGAATGTATAATTATAATCAAGATTCAGGACAGGTCTATCATCCCTCCAAAACCTCTTTACATGGTTCCTCTGTGATCAACTTCAGGCTCTGGCAACCAGTGATCTACTCTCCATCCCTTTAGTTGTGCTTTCCTAAGAAGGCCCTACAAGCAAAATAGTACAGCATACAGTCTTTTCAGCCTGGCTTCTTCCACTGATCAGAATGCATCTGAGATTCATTCATATGATGTATATCAGTAAATTTAATGCTTCTGTTTTAATATTGAGATCTGTGATCCATTTTGAATTGAATTTGGTGCATGATGATAGACTGGGGTCTATTTTCAGTCTTTGGCAAGTGGCAAGCCAATTTTTTCCAGCACCATTTATTGAAGAGGCTATCTTTCTTCCAGTAAGCTTGTTTGGCCCCTTTGTCAAAGATTAGGAGGCTGAGTGTGTTTGCAGTTGTGGCTATTTCTTCCAGTCTGTTCCACTGATCCTCAGGTCTGTTTTTTAGCCAGTACCACGTTGATTTTATTACAGTAGCTTTGTAGTATAATTTCAGGTCAGGGATTGTGATTCCACCTGACTTGTCTTTGTTGCCCAGATTGCTTCTGCTATTCAGGGTCTCTTCTGGTTCCACACGAATTTTAGGAATGTTTTCTCTAGATCTGTGAGGTATGCTAATGGTAGTTTAATGGGAATTGCATTGAATCTGTACAACAATTTTGGGAATATGGACATTATCACAATGTTGGTTCTTCCTATCCATGAGCAAGGAATATTTTTCCATTTACTGAAGTCCTCTTCGATCTCTTTTTTCAGAGTACTGTAGTTTTCACTGAATATATCTTTTACTTCTCTTGTTAGATTTATTTCTGAATATTTCAATTTCTTGGATGCTATTATGAAAGATATGGTTTCCTTAATTTCTCTCTCAGTTTGTTTGTTGTTTGTGTAAGGAATGCTGTTGATTTTTGGGCATTGACTTTGTATCCAGATATACTACTGAATTTGTTGATTAATTGAAGGAGTCTTCTGGTGGAGTTTTTAGGGCTTACATATAGAGGGTCATGTTATCTGCAAATAGTGACAGTTTCACTTCTTTCTTTTCTAACCTTATTCCTTTTATTTCTCTCTCTTTTCTAATTGCTTTAGCTAATGTTTTTAGAACTGTGTTGAACAGGAGTGGTGACAGTGGACATCCTTCTCTTGTTCCTGATTTTAAAGTCAAAGCTTTCAGTTTTTGTCCATTTAGTATGATGTTAGCTGTTGGTTTGTCATAGTTGGTTTTGATCAGATTGAGGTAAAGACCATCTATTCCTATTTTCTGTAGTGTTTTCATCATGAACATATATTGGACTTTGTCAAAAGCTTTTTCTGGATCTATTGAGATGATCATGTGGTTTTTGTCTTTGGCTGTATTGATAGGGTGTGTAGCATTTATTTATTTGCAAATATTAATATCTCTGCATTCCTGGAATGAATCCAACTTGGTCATGGTGTATTATTCTCTTTATGATTTGCTGCATTCTATTTGTGAGTATTTTATTAAGTATCTTTGCATCAATGTTTATTAGGGAGATTGGTCTGTAGTTCTCTTTCTTGGTTGGGTCTTTCTCTGGTTTTGGTATCAGTATAATACTTGCCTGCAGAAATGAGTTAGGGAGAATTGCTTTCTTTTCAATTTCATTGAAGTGTTTGAGGAGTGTTGGCATTAATCCTCTCTGAATATTTGATAGAATTCTGCTGTGAATCCATCAGGGCCTGGGCTTTTCTTTATTCTTAAGTTTTTAATCACATTTTCAACCTCATTAATTAATATTGGGTTGTTCATGATTTTTATATCTTCTTGACTCAACCTTGGTAATTCATACATATCTAGGAATCTGTCCACTTCTGAGTTTTCTAGCCTATGGGAGTAAAGATTAATGATTTTTTGAATTTCTATAGGATCTGTAGTGATTTCATCCTTTTAATTCCTTATCACGTGAATTTGATTTTTTTCCTTTTTCTGATAAGGTTGTCTAGGGGTTTATCAATTTTATTTATTCTTTTAAAGAATCAACTCTTTGATTCATTTATGTTTTGTACTGTTTTCATCTCAATTGCATTAATTTCTGCCTTGATCTTTATAATCTCTTTCCTTCTTTGGGCTTTGGGCTTGACTTATTCTTTTTTTTTCCAAAAATTTGAGGTGCAGCATTAGGCTATTTATTTGTTCTCTTTCTGTTTACCTTATGTGTGAGTTCACCACTATAAATTTCCCTCTGAGGACTACTTTCATTGCATCCCACAGATTTCATTAAGTTGTATCTACACTTTCATTTGTTTGTATTTTTTAATTTCTTCTGTGACTCATTGGTTGTTCAGGAGGTTGTAGTTTAATTTCCAAGTGTTTATGGAGTTTTTGGAGTTCCTTTTGTCATTAATTTTCAATTTCATTACACTATGGTCAGATAATATGCATGAGATAATTTCAATTCTTTTGCATTTAGTTAGGTATGCCCTATGGGCTAGAATATGATCTATTTTAGAGAAAGTCCCATGTACAGCTGAGAAAAATGTGTATTCTGGTGTTGTGAGGTGGTACAATCTGTATACTTCCACTAAGTCCATTTGTTCACAGATTTGGTTTAGGTCTATTATTTCTTTATGGATATTTTGTCTAATTGACCTATCTTTTTGTGTCAAAGGAGTGTTTAGTTCCCCTATTACAATAGTGTTATTAATTATTTGGTTTTTCATTTGTGTTAAGATTTGTGTTATACAGTTTAGTGCTCCAATATTTGGTGCATACATGTTTAGGATTATTATCTCTTCTTCTTGCAGTTTTCCCCTGACTAATAAGTAGTGACCTTCTTTTTCTTTTTTGATTGTTTTCAATTTGAAGTTAACATTGTCTACCAACATAGTAGCTACCCCTGCTTTTTTCTGAGATCATGTTGCATGGAGAACTGTTTTCTATCCTTTGACTTTTGGTCTATGGATTTCCTTTTGAGTAAAGTGTATTTCCTGCATACAGCATATTGTTGGATCTCTGTCTTAATCCACTCTGCCAATCTGTTTCTTTTCACTGGTGAATTGAGGCCATTTACATTAATGGTTATAACTGATATATGTGGGCTTATCTTTGTTATGTTATTTACTTGCTGTTGGTTCCCTACTTTTGCTATGTTTAATTGCTTGCTCTGCTTGAGGGTTCCTTTCTATTGTTGTTCTTGAGATTGTGGTCTTTTTTTCTGTCTAGAATGTCTTTTAGTATTCTTTGTAAGGTTGGTTTTGCACTCATGTAGTTCTTCAGTTGTTCTTTGTCACTGAAATATTTTATTTCTCCATTAAATTTGAAGGATGGTTTTGCAGGATACATCAACCTTGGTTGGAAGCTGTTTCGTCTCAGGGCCTGTAAAGATAGCTCCAAGCTCTTCTGGATTTCATGGTTTGTGTTGAGAAGTCTGCTGTGATTCTGATGGGCTTTCCTTTATAGGTGATCTGTTTCTTTTGTCTAACAGCTTTTAATATTTTGTTCTTTTCCTGGAGATCTGGAATCTGGATTATTATATTTCTGGGTGTGGTTTTATTTTGGTTATGGCTAGGTGGAGTTCTATATGCCTCATTTACTTGTATCTCAGGTTCCGTTTCCATGCTTGGGAAATTTTCTGCTATAATTTCTGCAAATATTCTTTTTATGTCATTTGTGTTGCTTCCTGCTGTTTCATTGACTGCTATTAGTCTTTTTTTTAATTTTTAAAAAAGTAAAAGCACAAAAACATATTAACAAACAGACACAAATTAGCATAAAAACAGTACAATCAAAACTGATCTACAGACAAGGTGACATGGACTCAAGAGTGGTTGTTGCTTTACCTACTGAAATCTTCGAAGTGTATATATATGAACCCAGATACAGACATGCAAAATTGGTCAGACCATTAATCCTCTCAACAACAGAAAAACACAAAAAACAAAAAACCAAAGACAAAAAACAAAACAAAACAAACCCACCAATAGTTGCTGCTTTGCATATTGATATTTTCGAAGTGTGTGTTCAGGATAACACATACAGACATACAAGATTGATCAAATAACCCGTCATCAATTATTCCTTAGCATTAAGTGATACAATACAATAGTAGAACCATGTTAGCCCTCCTGCATATATGTATATTCATATATACATACATACATTTTTGTCTCTTTCTTTTCTCCTTTCCCTCGTCCCATCTGTTCTTTGTTTTTGAACAGATTTCCTTCATGTCTCTTAGTTTATATTCCCACCCTCAGGTTCTTACACCAGTGATACAATATGTTGCCTGCACATGTA